>OU343220.1:98728087-98815637 GCA_910596185.1 Chrysanthemum makinoi | reverse complement strand
CTTGGTTTTACCGAATTCTAGACTACACAAGACCGGGTACATTGCCCGTTAGTGCTCACGTAGATCATAGGTAAACGAGACTTAATAAATTTACAACGTGGTCTAGAAAACAGGCATCAAGTTTTTGGTGCCGCTCCTGGGGAGCTAATTAGGATTTTAATTTTAATATCTCTTAATTTGTTGTTTTAGTATTTATTTTTTCCTTTTGATTACTAATTTGTCATTATGTCAGGATACAAAACTAGGAGTGCAAAACCTTTCTTGGCCACTCCTTACTTCGATCCGGAAAAACAATTTCGGGCTAAAGGGGATAACACCCCCATCTCGGTCCACAACATTTACTCCTTCTACGAATCTAAGTATTCAGATTCCGAACCCGAAGATAAGGGAGAAGTGAATATCAAGACACTCACCATGGAACAGTGCTTGGGTAGGACTCGTAGAAATACATTTAGGGGAGTAGTCAAACCAGAAATTTCTGAAAATGTGAGTTTCGAGATTAAGAACCAATTCATGCAAGAATTAAGAACAATCGCCGAGAAACATGAAGGAAGATGCTTAGGAACATCCTTTTCAATACCTCGTATGTTTCGCATGAAGCTATTATGCTCCAACTTTTCCCTATGACACCTGACCGAGGCAAATGGAGATGGCTATACAGAGCACCTGCAGGAACAATTTCACGTAGGATCTTTTGAAAAGGGCGCTCATGCAAAATATTGCCCCTTTCTAAAAAATGATCACCACCAAGTAAATTCAACCAATTCGCATGGAAGAAAAGGAAACATTGTACGAAGCATGGGAAAGATATAACGGCCTTCTATACAAATGCCCAACACATGATCTTAACAGCCATTGGAAGGTATACATCTTTTATAGGGACCTTGATACCATGACTCGCTAGATTCTCGACTCACAAGGAGCAATTCCAAGAATGACGCAAGCTCAAGCCCTCAACTCAATCCAAAGCACTGCCAACCACATTCAAAAATGGCATCTTGAAATAGAAAACGGGGCCAGAGATAAAACTAAATCTCACGGAATTAAGACTATGACTGCCAAGCTCAATGACTATTGCCTCAACATGGATGAGGTGAAAAAAACGTAGGAGAAATACAAAACGTATCCCGAAGAGAATAAGTCAATTGCATGAGTGAAATACACGGAAAAATGAAGCTAGAAGAACTAGTTTGTAAGTATTTAGCGGATTCCAAAGTGAGACAAGCCAAGGAAGAAGAATGGTTCAGAAGTTTTATTGAATACACCAATCTAACACTCAAGGCTCATGATGAGGGGATTAAAATCCTGGAGATAAAAGTTGAGAAACGTACCGAGGCAATTCGAGAACATTTAAAGATGAAGAAAGATTCAGCAAATTACGTCAAGGCAGCATAAACTAATGAAAGTAATGAAGATGTTACAAGTGAGAAGAAAAAGTCTGGTGTTAATGAGACAAATATAGTAATAGCCGAGGAACCATTAAAGGAACTGATACGCGTACAAGGCGCGTTCGGGGTCAAAGGAAACTTCCTTTTCGTCGAGCACGTTTTTCAAAGACCCTAGGCAGTGAACCTAATCATTGTAGTGTAGTATTGGGTATGCCTCGGGTATTGATATCGTTCTCTAGGGGAATAGGAATGCTAGTGAGAAATTATATGCTAAGCTTTGAGGTTGAGGAAGATTATTTTTATTTTTTATATTTTTTTATAAAGCTAGGGTAAAATCCTGGTTCGGATTTGGGGGTTGGTATTTCTACCGATTACTCTACTTATCTAATTATCTAAACTAAGGGGTAGTCTATGTCTTTTTGAAGTGTGCTCGTATGATGATTAAAGATGTGTCTACCTAGATACTATTACTCCCTAGTTATCTTTTATTGGTAGTTGAATTGTCACGTCCTTATTCTTAACGCGTTTTGTTTTCTAGGTCGTAGTGTGCTTTTCCCCAACTCTTGAGACTACCTTAAGGTTAATGACTACGAAATCTCTAGGATTCATAAACTTAACTCTAAGGTTATCTTCGATGTTTGGTCCTACAATTCCACTAGTAACTATAAACTAAGGTTCAACAAAGATTACTCAAGCATTAAAAACACAACGATGGCCTAATGCACTCCTAAGCCAATTACAATTAAGATAAGAGACAACCAATCAATAATTAATAACTGTTGGGAATTGCAGATTACAAAACAAGCAAGAATGATAAAGAAGAAACAATGAGGGCCTTATAGATAATTTAATAGTAGCTTTGGTAGTAAGCTATGTCTAGGGTTTTTAAACCTCCCTCTCCTATATAAAGAGGGTAGGCATCTAGGGTTTAGGTATCCCTTTCATTAATCCTTTTATTTCATATCATAGTAGTCATCTCTTCAATGAGAGTCTAGACACACGATTATAGCGTGTATATATTAGTTGTAGTAGTTTCTTTGTTTTAATTAATAAAGAAAACCTTATTAGTGATGTTGATTGTTATTCTTATTCCGCTGTGCATTCAATCAATCGAGATCATTCATAACCTAGTTGAGTTCGAATCTTGGATTCTACAATTGGTATCAGAGCCTTGTGGCTCTCGATCTAGGGTTTATAAGGTTTTCTATAATTAGGGTTTATACAGTAGTTTTGAAAAGAAAAGAGGCAGCAGAAAGAAGAGCAGATCTGGTTATATTCGTCAAACAGATGCAACGGTGAAAAGGGGTTTCGAGGTAAACGATTTTGTTGTTCTTATCATTCTATTTTGTTGCTATACGGAATGAAATCAGTTGTTTTATTCAAATAAACCTCGTACCGAACGCATTTTAATATTCGTTGTGTGATATCTGTTCTTTGATGAGATCCTGTGGTGATGTAAGGGGTTTATTGTGGTTGACTCTCACGATCTCATATTCACGTGTTTGTCTCATCGTGGTCCCCACTATAATATTGTTCGAGTATTTTGGTTTGTGGATGTGTACTGATCATTATATACACTTATTCATTGCACTTTTATATTCGATCATTTATTCCGATCAAGTGGGATAGGATTTAGTGTGGAGAGGTGTATGGAGATTCGGTGGGATTATTTTTGATTGGTCGGCATTATCTGTTGTTGCTGCTGATGGTTTACGTGTGTTTGTTTGGATGGTGGGGCCCGTCTGTTTGTAACATTGCTGCTGATCAAGTGGGTCTCTAGTTGTGTTGCTGGCCATGTATGATTGGGTATTCTTTGAATTGGTACATGGCTAATACTGTTCGGCACATGTGACAGGTTATACTAATATATTTAATTAATTTTGGGTTAATTGATTCATCTTTCGTCACGTGATGTTGTCACATGACAGTGATTGGTAAAATTTAATGTGCTTGGTCAATTGGTCGAATACTCATTTTAATAGGATGCTACTGATTGGTTGTGATCTCGTGGGTTTTGAATATTGATGTGGGGCTCACTGTTATGATTCATTTATTGCAAGGATGGGTCAAATTTTACTGGTCTATATTCATATGGTAGGGCTCGAAGTTTATTGCACGTATAAGATGTCATGGATAATATTGATTCGAATTATTGACTGTTCGTTCAGGTCATTAATTCTGGTATTGGTTACATTTTTTTTTCTTGTTCATTCAATACTTGATGGTTAGTACCGGTTGATTTATGGCAGCGTGGGAACTTAATTCTAGTCGTCTAAATTTTATACTGTTCATGATCAGTTGTTGTATATGTTAATTTTGATCTTGACAGTTGGTCTTCTAATGTTTTACTAGTCTTGGTGAGTTGAATTTTTATTCAACAATGAACCCTAGTAATTAACATATTTTTGGCTTGATTTGATGTTTCTACTGGCTGCATATTATGATGTACTTTATGTTCCCACTGACCGGTTTCTACTGGTAGTATTGATTACTACTGGCTGGTTCCTACTGATTGCTTATTTGGTTCCTAATGATCGGTTTCTGCTGGTAGTTTTGGTTTCTGCTGATTGGTTGCTACTGGTTGTTCTGGAGTTCCTACTGGTTGATCAGGTGCTTGTCTTATCATATCTCAAAGTGAGTGTGGGCACTTTTGAGGTAACTTGTTCGTACTTTAATGGTGTGACAAAGACTTGATAAATCTAGCGAAGGGGTGAGATCTACAGATTAAATGTACTTAATGCGCACTTTTGCTAATACTTGAGTTACGTTGTAGTGCTCAGTGTTAGTGAAGGGGTGTGATCTACAGATTACATGTGCTTAATGCTCACATTTTCTAGTGTTTCATCTAAGTTTGGAGTCACATGGATAGTACAAGATATAAGACGCATGCTTTGGTGTTTCTACTGGTTCTCCGTTCCTACTGGTAGACTATTTTGATGCTACTGCTGATTTGATTTTTCTGTTGCTACGCTTTATTTCTTTTGTTAAGTTGTAAAAAAAAAAAAAAAAAAAAAACGTATTATTTCTTTTTCTTAGTGATAATATATATATATATATATATAGAGAGAGAGAGATGGTTCGTATATTTTTAAGAGGAAGCTTATACTTACCATCTATATGCATCACTTGAGGGGAAGCGTCTACGAGTTGCACAAGACCCCTATTAGATGAAGGGGAAGAAGATTCATGGTGTGCAGCTTATTATTTGTGATGACATGTTTTGGCATTGTTTCTTCATACAAGTTGTTTTGTACTATCAAGAAACTGGAACTTAACCTAGTCAAATTCCAATTTAGGGGAAGATTGTTGGGAATTGCAGATTACAAAACAAGCAAGAATGATAAAGAAGAAACAATGAGGGCCTTATAGATAATTTAATAGTAGCTTTGGTAGTAAGCTATGTCTAGGGTTTTTGTAACCTTCCTCTCCTATATAAAGAGGGTAGGCATCTAGGGTTTAGGTATCCCTTTCATTAATCCTTTTATTTCATATCATAGTAGTCATCTCTTCAATGAGAGTCTAGACACACGATTATAGCGTGTGTATATTAGTTGTAGTAGTTTCTTTGTTTTAATTAATAAAGAAAACCTTATTAGTGATGTTGATTGTTATTCTTATTCCGCTGTGCATTCAATCAATCGAGATCATTCATAACCTAGTTGAGTTCGAATCTTGGATTCTACAATAACTAGGTTTCATAGATCTAAGCAAACACACAAGTAAATTAGCCGAACATGTTAAACATGCAAGCATACACGCATTCAATCGAAGACATAATGAAATCAAGGGAATAAATAACTTATCTCGATGTAAAATAGGGTATGAGAACCCTAAAATATTGTCCAAACCGGACTACAATCGTTTTAGGTTTTTACTCCACAAGTCTCCCTTTTTAAAAACTGAAAAATCGAATTCTATATATAGTTTTACAACTGCGACGGCGTCGTCTTATAGGTGGGAAGCCGTCTGATCGTCGTCCTTAGGGTTTCGTCTTGGCCAAGTCATCATTGGGATAGCGTCACGTTGTGGTTGTGACGCCGTCAGTATTCAGCAGTGACGTCGTCTGAGTCTGGATCTAGGCCGTCTAAGAAAAAAAGTCTTCGTGACGCCCTTACTCTTCAAAGTCTGACGCCGTCAGGTGTAAAATAGCAAATTCGCTCCTGAGTCGTCACAAAATAGGGACAACGTCGACCTCTGTTTGGGGCCCCGTCAGTGTAATTCCAGCAGCTTGAGTGTCTTGATCTTGACTTAGCCATTTTCTTCACATATTCACTCCTTTTCGTCCAAATATGCATCATTCCAACATTTTTCTTCCAAGAGACCTAAAAAGTGAAAAGAACGAAATTAAGCAGTAACGGATATAAAAGTGGGCGATTAAGGGCTTAAATGACCCTTTAAAAGTGCACGTTTTAAATCCTTATCAAATATCCCTACACATGGTATTTGCTTGTCCTCAAGCAAATGTGCTTTTGGCCAATCAATTTATAAGTTAGGGGGCATAAAGCGATAGTTTAACATCATTCATAACAAGTATAAGCCCCGCAATAGTCATAACAAGCACGGAAATTATATACTAGCACCTCACAAGTGGTGTTTGGATACTCTCATCTCTCGGGTGTATATGAAATATAGCAAATGGAAATGGAAGATAAACACTCATTAACCAGTCACAGTACATAGATTACCATAGGCTTGAGACTAGATCAAACCTCCACCGCTTTGGCGTAAGCACCTAGGAACAACTATCTAAGAGGTCTTTTAAAGGGTTGTAACGTTAGGCTTACGGTAGGGAAACAAAGTGTTTGGTTGGATAGGCGATTTAGTGGTGGCAAGTCAAAAATCTTTATGTTACAAGCATGAGAAGAATGGTGTTGCTATGCCAAGACTCGACTCTCTAAACTCTAGATAACTTTGAAACAAACAAATATAAATTGAAAAACATAAAGATAGATGTAGGATGGTAGTACTTTTTTTTTTTTTTTTTTTTTTTTTCATACACTTTTACTCTACCATCCTCTATGATAACATCAAAATATAAGGGATTTATAGGCACATCCCTACACTTGATTTTTTAATACTCTAACACTAATTTGACCCGAATTGAAAAGATCAAAAAACTTGGAGTACATTATTACGTAAATAAAGGGAATTTGAATTTACCGTTCTTTCCCGTCACTCCGTAAAATTCAACTTTACCCATGAGTCCCAATCATCCTAAAACTGTATACAAAAGATATGACTCGACTTAGCAACCATGCAAGTAATGATAAGGATTTAAAAGGCACCTTTTTGAGGGGTCATTTAAGCCCTTAATTGATCACTTTTGTATCCGTTACTACTTAATTTCGTTCCTTTTCACTTTTTAGGTCTCTTGAAGGCAAATTGCTGGAATGACACTTATTCGGACGAAAAGGGGCGAATATACGAAGAAAATGGCCAAAGTCAAGAATCGAGACACTCAATCTGCTGGAACTGAAGGGGACGGCGTCAGTTCTATTTGTGACGCCGTCGGACATGTTTTGTGACTACTCAGTAGCCAAATTGCTTATTTACAAGTGACGCCATCGAGGTTTTTAAAAGAGTAGGCGTCGCAGCATCGGACGGCCTAGATTTGATCCAGACGGCGTCAGAGACTGAAGGAGACGGTGTCACGAGCATAAGGTGATGCCGTCACAATGATAACGTGGCCAAGATGAAAACCTAATGACGGTGACCCGACGGCGTCACAATTAAAGAGTGACGCCGTCGCAGTTTGTAACACTATATATAGAATCTGAATTTTTCAGTTTTTAGAGAGGTAGTTTTATGGAGTAAAAACTTAAACTGAACCAAGGCTGCCTTGTACAGTATTTTAGGGTTCCATACCTTATCTTACATCAAGATAAGTGTTTTACTTCATTAATTCAATTATGTCTTCAATTGATTATGTGTATGCTTGCATGTTCTCCATGTCCGGCTAATTTACTTGTGTGTTTGCTTAGGTAATATGAAACCTAGTTATTGAATATTGATTAGTTGTTTCTTATCTTAATTGTGATTGACCTAGTATTGCGATAGGTCATTCGTTGTGTTATTAATGCTTGATTAATCTTTGTTGAACCTTAGTTTATAATCACCTAGAGTTATTGTAGGCTAAACATCCAAAGAATACCTTAGTGTTAAGTTTATGAATCCTAAAGATTTTGTAGTCATTAACCTTTAGTAGCTTCAAAGAGTTAGGGATAAACGCATACCCTACGACCTTAGAAACACAACGCGTTAAGAATAAGGACGTGACAATTCAACCATCAATAGGAGATAACTAGGGAGTAATAAAACCTAAGTAAATACATTTTTAATCATCATAAGAGCACCCAACAATAGACATAGACTACCCCTAGCTTAGTTAATTAGATAATTAGATAAGTAGAGCAATCGGTAGAAATACCAACCCTCAAATCCAAACCCCGAGATTCGTACCTTTCCAATTCTAAAAAAATATAAAAAAAGATAAAAAAATAATCTTCCTCAACCCCAACCTTAGCGTAGTAACTTCTCACTAGCATTCCTATTCCCCTAGAGAATGATATCAATACCCGTGGCTTACCATAATACTACACTACAACGATTAGGTTCACTGCCTAGGGTGTTGAAAAACTTGCTCGACGAAAAGGAAGTTCCTTTGACC
This sequence comes from Chrysanthemum makinoi, assembly GCA_910596185.1. NCBI lineage: Eukaryota > Viridiplantae > Streptophyta > Magnoliopsida > Asterales > Asteraceae > Chrysanthemum > Chrysanthemum makinoi. The sequence goes on along the minus strand of OU343220.1, from coordinate 98,807,582 downwards.
CGGAACGCGCTGCGTAAGCGTATCAAGTTTTTGGCGCCACTGCTGGGGAATAAAATAGCTAGTTAGATTTCCACCTCGTTTAGGTTCCCTTGCTTGATTCCTATCAAGTAAGCTTTTTTCTCATTTTTAGCTTCCTTGTAGTCTATCCCCCTTCTTTGTGTTTGTGTTCGTAAAACCCTTTTCATTTGTCGCTATGGCAAGTGAAGTTGCATTTGAATCATTAACAAATGAGGAACAATTGAATTTCACAGATTGGATTGCTTTTTATTGTTCTAATGAATTTGTGAGTGATCTTAGAGATATCCAAAAGGAGACGGGTGTAAGGTTGGATGGATTTGATAAATTTTGTGCTTGTGTGGCTTCTATTCAACGATCATTGTTAGAATCAACTCCTTTTAGTGAGACCCTCTGGAAATTTTTTGAGAAAAGCCTCCTAAGCATAAACCATCAGTTGTCACAACTTGAGGAAATAGATAAGGAGGATTTATCCAACCTTAGGCATCATGATAAAAAAGACCTAGTTTTGAAGAACATGGAACCTAAACCCAAACAAGATTGTGAGATGGTTATAGTTGAACTACCTAGTTGCATGCGTGGGATATATTTCACCAAAACATATGACACGCGTAAGGAATCCTTTAGGAAAATAGAACATAGTGATCAAAATTTTGAGAATGATTCTTATGAATCGGACCAAGAATTTGAAATGGCTAAAGAAGGATTTGAGGTACTTAGGAGTGTATTTGGGTTAGATCATACTAAAACACATGATGAACATTTAGGAGATCTAGATATAATGGAGAATGAGGTGGAAACTCCAAGCCCACAAGCCCTACCATCACTTGAGGAACACACATCGCCTATAACTTACCCGGAGAAGTAGAAGAGACTATAGGAACCCCGATTGATATAGAACCTTTGGACCAAACGCCACTAGAGAATGTAGCTTTAGATGCTTTTTGTCATGACCTCTCTCTTAGTCCTAGGGAAGTTCCTAATTTTGATGAACCCGAGCCTCAACCAAAAACCTTACCCAATTTTCCGTCTTTAGATGTGAACCTTGGAATTGAATTAGGCCCCAATCCACCCATCAAAATAAATAGTCCGGGTAGTTTTTTGATAAAGGTGGTAGACTCTAGGCCATGTAAAGTGGAAGCTATATGATTGGATACCGAAAGGAAAGGGTAACTATATCTTGGGTTGACAAATGAAGAAAAGGAGCTTAATTTGACCTCTATGGAGAGTTGGCATAAAAACATGCAACGTAAGAGGTCTCACTGCCTCAGCAGATGGTTTTCTTCCAGCCTTACAACAACAACAGAAGCAGCTTCTACACCACCTAACGTATCTTGTGCAGGAAAAGCAGTGGATGATACCATTTTTCTTAAAAACAATTTTGAAAATGTTGTTTTGAAAATGGAAAAATATTGTTTTGAAAATAAATTGGACTTAATTTTGGAAATCACCGGACTTCATTTTATCAAAACTTAAGTCACTCAATCATCGACTACGGTCATCGATTGAGGGGGAGAGTGATTTAATATAAAATATTTTCAATCGATATTTCTTCACAAAAAGTCCAGTTTTTACAAAGTAAGTGGTGATCTAAAGATTTAATGTTATGTCATGGTATGATTCTCTTTAAAACTCAAATATCTTTCAAAATGAAATTTTTTCTGTTCTCGTTTGATTATGAAATTGTTTTATTTTACTTAAAGATCTCTTAAAAACTATCATACCTGACACTAACAATCTTTAATGTCGAAAAACTGTTCCTTATCCATCATTTTTCAAAATTAAAACTTGCCACGTCTTTCCCCAAAATTTTTTAAATGATTTAAATCAATCGGGATCTAAAATCTCAATTGGTTTGAAATTTTTGATCGGGTGAGAGATCGTGATTTAAATCTCAAATCGGTTTTAAAGGATGATTGTTTCAAAAGCACTCCTTCCTTCATGTGCCAAACGATTTCTAATACATGATGAACATGATTGAGGAGGAGCATTTAACCATAAACCAGAAGAGGTTTTAAATCAGCCACATATTCTCTCATGTTTTCTAAACCTTATTAAATCACTTGGGATCAAAAATCTCAAAGGGTTTGATATTTTTGATCGGGGGAGAATTTGTGATTTAATAATGAAATTTGATAATAGGTGATTGTTTTGATTCAAATGTGCATACTACTCTCCCATATGTGCTAAACGCTTTCAAATCTCGAAGCATATATTGAGGGGGAGCATTTGAAAAAGAAAATAAACTTTCAAGGTATAAAGATTTCTATGTTTCAACATAAAGTACCTTGATTGATTTTCTAATGGTTTTTTAATGGCTTTTGTAATCGTGGTTGTACTTCAAAAGAACTCTTGCCTCTATGTGATAAAATGATTTCAAATATCCTATGCACATATTAAGGGGGAGAATTTACCAAAGAAATTCAAATGGCTTTTTCTACGGAAATTGTGATCAAGAAATTATTTCAAATAACTCTTGCCTCCATGTGCTAAACAATTTCAAAATCATATGCACATGTTGAGGGGGAGCATTTCTAAATGATCAAAACTATTAAAGTACAAAATGCTTTGATATTATATCACAAGTACCTTGATTGATTTTCCAAATAATTTTTCAATTGGTTTCAAGAAAGAATGAACTGTACCAAAAGACCGACCAATTTTCCGTCTTTAGATGTGAACCAATCCACCCATCAAAATAAATAGTCCGGGTAGTTGCTTGATAAAGGTGGTAGACTCTAGGCCATGTAGAGTGGAAGCTAATATAGGAGTAACCCATGACCTTACACACTTATATCACCCATTCATGGTTGATAACAAGAAACATTATGGTTTAACCCGGTTTATCAGGTCAAGATGGATCCTTAACTAAGAATCTTTTGAAGTTGATAGAAGATGATCCATTTTAGGAGAGAGATTTGATTCACCCGCTACACCCATAAAATTAGGTAAGGATAGAATGAATGGAGCACACCCCTTTGAGCATATAAATCACCCATCACCCTCTCCTCACATAGCAAATTTCCACCCTAAGGGTGTGTATCGCTACTATCACCCGCACTTAAGCTTAAGTGTAGAAAAACTTCCCTTTATCCATTAAATAAGGGTAGAGTCAAGCTCGTGACTCGAACAAAAACAAGCGTTCTTCTTCGAGGCAACCCATGCTTAATTGTTTGCTTGTTATGTGTCGTATATCTTTTATTGATTGTTTATTCTCATGTTTGAATTTGTAAAAATGCTTTATTTTGTCTTTAACCTCGTCTTAATTACATATAAAGGTATTTCATAAAAGGGATAAGTGTAGGGAAGATTACACACGTTTTTAAAAGAACGTGAACATGAGAATTACGATTATTGAAAAGATATACATGTTTGTCTGTTAGAGTCAAATGCTTGTATCGAGTCATAATGGATGTTTTGCAGGAATTTTTTCAGATTCTAAAGATATAAATTTTCCAGAATTTTTCCAGAAAATCGCAGACCAGTTTCTGTCAGGATAACCTGACGGCGTCAGGATCGCAACCTGACGGCGTTAGGAGGAGCAGAAACAGCTTATTACTTTTTCTTGTTTTCTGAGCTACTTATAAATTTTTTAGAATTTTCCAGGTCTTAATTTTCCATAAAATCTGTAAACATCCATTCCACAAGCATTATATCCTAGTTTAGTAGAGTCATATATATATTGTTACCGCCGATTTTACGTGAATGTTTCGTTGTTTTCTTCAAGTGTTCAGGTTTAATTTATCAAGAAGAAGATACATAAGATGAGAAGGAGCTTTTCACGCAAACATTCTTCTTGAAGAAAGATATAACCACCACTTCACACGGATCCTACCGAGCTAATCAGGGGAGTACTAGTTTCTTTCGTTTTTAATTATCTTCCATTATCATAACTTTGATACTTTCGGGGAACATTGGGGACAATGTTCAGTTTAAGTGTAGGGAGGGAAAATAAAACGGGAACTTTGAAACTATGCTTATCCTTGACTATTTGCTTTGTCCAATTTCATTTATGTAATAAACCATGAGAACTATCGGTTAGGGTAATTTTGGCACCAAATTTAAAATTTTTCATGACATATAGGAGTGGGCCGTTAGTCTTAATAAAGCGTCTCATGGATAGGAAGTTATATGACTAGCACAAAAAACCCTTTACCACTTAAATTCCACCCAAAATGTGAGGATCGCCCTTAGATTTGTAGGAATTAAAGCATTCATCTTTGATGCTTAGAGTGTGAACCGGTAGTATAATAGATTTTAGAACTTATTTTGTGATGCATTCCGAGATCGCTAGTATGAATACACTTGTGTAGTTAGGAATAACTAAATGATAAGAGGCATTAGGATTACCCTTGTTTGATACATGTAATATAATTACTTCTTCCACATCGGTTGAGTAATTCCCCCACATCCTTACGTTGTACTCATCTTTAGTACACGATACCCCTAGTTAACCCCTCATAGCCTATCCTTTTCGTGGTTCTCGTGATGTTTCGGTTTTCCGAAATATCAATGGAGAGCATTGTTTACAATCCAACCAATGTACACCCAAATCGCCTTAGCCTACCTTGTGTGCACTCACTTTTAGTGCATTATTGTTATCACACTAAACCCTTAGTTCAATTATCTAGTTGCTTGCATAAGTTGCTAAGTCGAGTCATATCCTTTGGACACAGTTTTGGGACGATTGGGACTCATTGGAATAGTTAAGTTTTATGAAATGACGGGAAGGGAACGTTAAATTCAAATTCCCTTTATTTGCGTAATAATGTACTCCAAGTGTTTTGATCTTTTCAATTCGGGTCAAATTAGTGTTAGAGTAATAAAAACTCAAGTGTAGGGATGTGCCTATAAATCCCTACTATTTTGATGTTATCGTAGAGGATGGTAGAGTAAAAGTGTATGAAAAAAATGAAAAAAGATACGGGCTACCATCCTACATTTATCTTTAAATTTATGTTTGTTTGTTTCAGTTATCTAGAGTTTAGAGTGTCGAGTCTTGGCTTAGCAACGCCATTCTTCGCATGCTTGTAACATACAGATTTTTGACTTGCCAGCACTAAATCGCCTATCCCACCAAACCCTTTGTTTCCCTACCGTAAGCCTAACGTTACAACCCTTTAAAAGACCTCTTGGATAGTCTTTCCTAGGTGCTTATGCCAAAGCGATGGAGGTTTGATCTAGTCTCAAGCCTATGGTAATCTATGTACTAGGACCGGTTAATGAGTGTTTATCTTCCATTTCCAATTTGTTATATTTCGTATACACCAGAGAGATGTGAGTATCCAAACACCTCATGTGAGGTGCTAGTATGTAATTTCCGTCCTTGTTATGACTTTTGTGGGGCTTATATGTGTTGTGAATCGTTCTAAACTAATGCTTCATGACCCCTAACTTATAAATTAATTGGCTAAAAGCACATTTGCTTGAGGACAAGCAAATACCAAGTGTAGGGATATTTGATAAGGATTTAAAAGGTACCTTTTTGAGGGGTTATTTAAGCCCTTAATTGATCACTTTTGTATCCGTTACTACTTAATTTCGTTCCTTTTCACTTTTTAGGTCTCTTGAAGGCAAATTGCTGGAATGACACTTATTCGGATGAAAAGGCGCGAATATACGAAGAAAATGGCCAAAGTCAAGAATCGAGGCACTCAAGCTGCTGAACTGGGGGACTTGTCGTTCTATTTGTGACGCCGTCGGAACATGTTTTGTGACGAGTTAGTAGCCAAATTGCTTATTTACAAGTGACGGCATCAGGTTTTAAAAGAGTAGGGCGTCGCAGCTCAGATGGCCTAGATGTGATCCAGACGGCGTCAGAGACTGAAGGAGATGGCGTCACGGGCATAAGGTGACGCCGTCACAATGATAACGTGGCCAAGACGATAACCTAATGACGGCGACCTGACGGCGTCACAATTAAAGAGTGACGTCGTCGCAGTTTGTAACACTATATATAGAATCCGAATTTTTCAGTTTTTAGAGAGTCAGTTTTGTGGAGTAAAAACCTAAACCCAACCAAGGCTCTCTTGTATAGTATTTTAGGGTTCCATACCCTATCTTACATCAAGATAAGTGTTTTATGTAGGATCGTATATTTATGTTGTTTAAATGATTCGGGTGGTCTAGGATGATGATAGTATATGAATGCCATGGTTAGAGAGATGAAGAGAGTAGAGAGGGAATTCTAGAGAGATAAACAAAAGTGTAAAAGGTTAGATTAGAACTTCCAACCCTCTACCTTGGAAGGTAGAGAGTATTTATAGGTTACAAACTAAACGACCTCCTGACGGCCTGTGGATCAGGTATACAGTGGGTAAAGACCAGTCCTTCCTCCACGGTTTTACACTAAACTAATCTACGCTACAAACTAACTAATAAACTACTAAATAACGTAACAAATGACATGTCTACGAGCTAACTTATGCTAGACTATAATTGGGGTGACTGACACTTTAACATGGAATTTCCAATTCCTGACAATCTCCCCCTAAGGGAGGTCACCCCATGAAATACATTTTGCATCAAAGCATTCTATCTTTGTCTTTAGTTCTAAGCTCGTAGACTTCTATTCTTCAAGTTCTGCAATCTTTGTGCATTAATAGCGATTCTTTAAAGTCCGACTGCTTTGTACTTTAAATGGAGGTCTTTGAACTGATCCATATCTTTGATGATCTTCGAGCAATCTTTGAGATCATCAGCCACAGTAAATCTCTGGATCACCCTTTGTTGTGTTACCATCATGTGAAGTTGTGACTTTCGGACCGACATGCTCACACTTTCAGGATCATGACATCTTTCTATCAGAGTAGCGGAAGCTTTACTGGTTCATGATATTTGCAGCAGCAGAGCAGTAAGCATAGTATAAAAATATCAGAGCCAGGTTATGTAGATATGCACTTGTCATGATGTTCTTCAATTAAGTGTGGATGCTGTGAGCATGCGCTGATTGACTTCTCAACTCGATCACTGCAACCGTCCAAATGTACCGCAAACAACAGTTAGTAATAAAACACACGAAGTGTCTTTGATCACTTTCGTTGAATTGAGGTACACGGCCCACGGTTCCCCGCTGATCAAGATAAGTACGCCTGCGGATCGGTATAATTCAAGAATCTCCTTGATGGGTTTCGCAGCTGTTTTAGCTGTTCTCAAACCGGAACGTCTCAAAGAATACAACACGGAGTGAGTGAACCAGCGAATTGAGATTCACTGATTGAAGAAAAATTGATTTGAAAACAATCACGTATTGCTTAGAAGAAAGAGTTTTGCAATACGACGAAGGTTTTATGAGAAATATCAATTTCAATCAAAAATAATTTTTGTATTTGAAAAGAGTACACATTCGACGTGCTAGAGAAAAGAAGAGATTCGCACATCGAACGGTTTTTCCAAAAGTATTTTTTCAATCAGAGATACTTTTTGAATTTGAAAATGAATACACATTCGATCTGCTAGAGAAAAAAAGAGATTTGCACATCGAACAGTTTTTCCAAAAGTATTCGTCAAATTCATTTCCTGGACCAAGGTTGATTCAAGAGTGAATCGCCCCATTGTTTCTATCCAGTTGTCACAAGCTTGATCTTTAGAAAAGATCTCACATGTCACCCACCAAGAGCTTGTTTAATATTGGCTCTAGAAGGATTTCCATCTTCATCGTGAATATTTTCATATCACTCGGATGTTCTGGCAATACCTCAAGGATAATGCGTAGGACTCTAAATATATACTTACTTTCCACATTGTGTGCAACAGCAAGTCTTCATTAATTTTGTGTCCTAATGAGATATAGTGGATGATCTCTTGGCTCTACACTCAATAGTGCACATTTGGTTTCCTATGCCGGAGACTAGGGGGAGGGTCTCCTTCTTCAATATCAACAATCTCTAAGAGAAAATCGATAGATTATGTAGGTTCCCCGTGAGAATGAAACAAGCCCTTTTAAGAGGAACTTGAGTAGCTTGGGAAGTTTAGTGCAGTGTGTCACTGGGTCCATTACGTCTTGTCTTCAATACCAGTGTTACCTTAGTAACCACCAGTAGCATATGTATTGAACCCGGTTTCTGCCTTAAGGTTGAATTATTGGAGGGCTATTTCTTTTCACCCTTTTTCACATTAATTTCTTTTTCAATCTTCAACCCCTTAAGTGCTTACCGAGACTTCATAACTAGAACCTTGTTGGGTTTATTCTAGTACTAGCTCAGTCTCAGTCCGCACTCTTCCCATATTCTCATTTTTCTCCTTTTTTTTTATCATACCTAAGGACTCTACACTATCTAGTGGATTGTCCTTGGGTAGATCCCTCCTGCCAAGGGATCGTGGGAACTAATACCTAACCTCACCAACCTTATAACTCCATACATAAAGTAAATTGGTCGGTCTTTTGGTACAGTTCATTCTTTCGTGAAACCAATTGAAAAATCATTTGAAAATCAATCAAGGTACTTGTGATATAATATCAAAGCATTTTGTACCTTAATTGTTTTGATCATTTAGAAATGCTCCCCCTCAACATGTGCATAAAATTTTGAAATTGTTTAGCACATGGAGGCAAGAGTTTCTTGATCACAATTTCCATAGAAAAAGCCACTTGATTTTCTTGGTAAATTCTCCCCCTCAATATGTGCTTTGGATATTTGAAATCATTTTATCACATAGAGGCAGGAGTTCTTTAAAGTACTTCCACAATCACGAATGCCATAGAGAAAACCTTTAAAACTCAATCAAGGTACTTATGATAAAACATTGAAACCTTTGTACCTTGATAGTTTATTTTCATTAGAAATGCTCCCCCTCAATATGTGCTTCGAGATTCGAAAGCGTTTAGCACATATGGGAGAGCTGCATGCACAATTGAATCAAACGATCACCTTTTATCAGATTTCATATTAAATCACAAATTCTCCCCCGATCAAAAATATCAAACCCTTTGAGATTTTGGATCCCAAGTGATTTAATAAGGTTTAGAAAACATGAGAGAATATGTGGCCTAGTTTAAATACTCATCTTGTTTTTGGATAAATACTCCTCCTCAATCATGTGCATCATATATTGAAATCGTTTGGCACATGGAGGCAGGAGTGCCTTTAAAGGACTAAAACCAATTGCATTTAAACAAATTTGAGATTTAAATCACGATCTCTCCCCCGATCAAAAATTTCAAACCTTTTGAGATTTGTGATCCCAATTGATTTAAATCATTTAGAAAAGTTTGGGGAAAGACGTGGCCTGATTTAATTTTGAAAAAAATGACGGATAAGGACCAATTTTAGACATTAAAGATTGTTAGTGTCAGATATGATAGTTTTTAAGAGATCTTTAGTAAAATAAAACAATTTCACAATCAAACAAGAACAGAAAAAATTTCATTTTGTAAGATCTTTGAGTTTTAAAGAAAATCATACCATGACATAACATTAAATCTTTAGATCACCACTTTATGTTGTACAAGTCAGACTTTTATGAAGAAATATCGTTTGAAAATATTTAATTTGAAATCACACTCCCCCTCAATCGATGACCGTAGTCGATGATTGAGTGACTTAAGTTTTGATAAAATGAAGTCCGGTGATTTTCAAAATTAAGTCCAATTAATTTTCAAAACAATATTTTTCCATTTTTTCAAAACAATATTATTTAAAAATTGTTTAAAAAAATGGTATCATCACAATTATCCTGCAAAAAGATACGTTAGGTGGTCGAGCTGCTTTTGTTGTTGTTGCTAGAGGTTTGGAAGAAAACCATCTGCTGAAGCAGTGAGACTTCTTACGTTGCATTTTTTCATGCGAACTGAGGTCAAATTAAGCTGCGTTTCTTCATTTGATGATGAAGAAAACCATCACTGATGCATTGAGACCTCTTACGCTGCATTTTTCATGCCAACTCTCCATAGAAGTCAAATTAAGCTCCGTTTCTTCATTTGTCAACCCAAGATATAGTTACCCTTTCCTTTCGGCATCCATTCATCTTCATTTGTGGGATCCGGATCGGGAACATTCTTATGAACCGTGATATCTGCATATGTTAGTGGAGATACAAACAGATATATGGTGGTCGACAACACCCAAACAACAGTCGACTAATACAAGTCAATCCAACATATCAATCATATCATAAAAGGTATGGGAATAATGTGTTTATCAAACTCTAATCATCTAATCCTAACAATCATATGCTAGGCACCTAGTCCTTTAACGTAGGTTAACATCATTTTTCAGTTAAGCATTTAGGATAATTAGATAAGTCCGATAGATGATATAAATTTGAAAAACATTCTTCCCCTCAATCAATGACTCATTTTATGAAAAGATTAAAAGCGCGGAAGTCATTGATCGATTATGCAAATTTATGAAAACTCCGATACTGATTGATTTTCAAGCAAATCTTTTACCACCATTAAGTTAAAACAAATATTTTTCTGAAGAATTTTAGACGGAAAAATATTTGAGTAGGAACAGCAGTCTTTCGACATACTTTCCTCATTTTGTTTTTAGGATAAGTGCTCGAAATTTTTGAAAATTGGTTTAGCGCAGCACTTTCCTTTCTTGAAGAGCGGGTTGCTATGGGAAATAATAGCAAGCCATAGTTTGAGACATGTTTAGAAAAAACAATATGTACACCTCCTGCTCGAACTTCATCTATGGTCCCGTGCCATTATTGAATGACATTTCTAAGACCGCAGATGTTATCGATACCAGAAGACATGTCTTGAGAAACATATTTTTGGTATTTTTCAAATTTTCTGATTTTTATGGGTTTTTGAAGTTTTTCTATTTTCTTTTTGTTGGTTATATATATATATATATATATATATATATATATATATATATATATATATATATATATATATATATATATAAATATATATATATATATTTTGATAAATATATACAAAGATAGAGTAGATGATATAATTTACCGAGATAAGGATATCGCCCAGCACCGTTGTATAAGATAGAAATTGTCATCTCTTAAACATCCACCACCAAAGCTTCCGAGACTCTTGAAAAGAAGGAATTGAGCCTTTAAGAATGCGAGACTTTGGCAGCTTCCCCCCCCAAACCGAAGATCCATTAGATGAGCAGATTTGAAGCTCTATTTCAAGCTTGCCTTAGCCAGGTGCACAGAGAAGCACACCATTATCATAAATCCTGCTACTCCTTTGAAGAACGATAATCGAGATTCTCCGTTCGGGGTTATATCATCAAAAAGAACAGCAACGTATCATCCACACATAAAATAACTCTTCTCAAATTTCATTCCACTGAAGTCTAAAGCGATCCATACCAAAAAGTTGTCAAGAGACCACTTCCCCCACGCAGATGAATTGATGTAGTCAGTCTCTTAGACTAGAGCTCACGAACCAGAATACACATATGCCCGAAGACAGAGAAACTTATACCATCGAAGTAGCAGATTAAGTCCGGTAGCCAAAGAATAACCCCGATGTATACTTTTCTCTCCCCTGATGATAATGTATGAAGCTCAAGAACCCGAAGTACCCGAATGCCCAAAGAGAGAATAACCGATAACATTGAAGAAGCACGCCGAAGTCACTGACATTCTGCGGATGACAATCTCTGCGGATGTCAACTCCGGAATAAGTGATTATATCTCTGAATCACTGATTAAGCCCTCAAGTGAAATAGCTGAGCATCCCCAATGTACACAATCTCTCTCCCCTAATGATTGCGATAACATCAAAATCATCACACACTTGTGTACCTCTTTTATCTACAGAAACTTTCTCTAACATCTCTTCCCCCACATAGTTGGAATAAACACTAAACGGCATGAGTCAAACCTTGAGTTTCTCTGCGATAATGACATTTGTCTTCCCAGGATATCTTCAATCACTTAGAAGTATTAAGTTCATCAAGTTTACTCCCCATGAGTCAAACCTTGATTTTCTCTGCGGTAATAACATTTGTCTTCCCGGGATATCTTCAATCACTTAGAAGTATTCATCAAGTTTACTCGCGCTAGATACGTGTCTCCTTCCCCTCTTGCGGGTTTTGATACTTCAAATCAAAACTCATTGTAAGCCCGTATACTAGAAATTTGTTGAGAAGAACATTAGAAATCTTGTGAGAATCAACTTGCTGAAGAACAGAATGAGCAAGTCTAATTAGGGATTAAATCTGACATATCACTCTCCCCCAATTAGTGCTCTCCCCTAAACCGACAATCTGTTTGATAAATGCCCGAATTAAGAAGAAGTCTTTAGATCGTTAAATGCAACTCGTCTTTAGTATTCAAACATGTAGCAGAAAATGTAGAACAGACTGTAGACTCGACCTTCTTCAAGATTGTCTAGTTGGGGAATAGATAGTTAACATCTTCAACACACCAAATGCATTCCCGTTAACTTGTATATAGCAAATCCCCTTAACTCAAATCCCTCCCAATCAAACAAGAACAGAAAGATGTTCATCAAGGAAACCATCCCAGTAACTAGAAGCACTTTGTCTTTAATCAAAATTAACCCATGTGAAGATGTCAACCAACGGCCCTTAGAAGAAAAACTCCATGTGAAGATGACCCGATAAGAAGAAGGTCGGTTCTTACATGAGTTTGGAGCCGTTTGACCATTTATTCTCTAATATAATTCAACATGTAGAATTATCATACTTCTTCTCCCCCTCAAGAATTGCATACGAAGATGCCATTCTTGATTGAATAAGTGAACATCATCTAAATGTAGTCTATTCACACTTCTCCCCCGCAAAAATTGTATATGATGTTGCCATCGCCATTATAATAGAGCAAGTGGAATAAGAAAACAATCAACAGTAGTTCGGTTCACTTGATGACTGAAAGCGCATGGAAAAAGTATGAAGCATGTTGATGAGAATGGTTATTAATGAGAAGATTTCTCTTCTTCTGAAGATAATGCGCACTGAAGCATACACATTTCTTTTCTTTGAGGAACGAGGCTTGAACTGCTGTGTTCAAACGTCATAATCTCTCTCTTTTCAATCTCTCTTGGCAAGCTTGTAATCAACCCCATTATCATTCAGTAGGCTCTTTGTCGTGACAGCTGATGGAGAAAACCCAATATCCCTGAAGTAAACTAACCCGAACTCGTGACTTAAACTTGCACAAATGTAACAAAGAGCGGTGCCGATTTCCATTAGCATCTCTAAGTACTCTCTAAGTACTCTATACTCTTCAACCAACCAACCATCAAGTATAAGACGTACATCACCTCTTGAAAATCCACAATTGAATGTGACACTGAGCACTACAACGTAACTCCTTAAAGTGATAGTTATTTTGTGGTGTTAAGAGCCCAATTCCCCTAACTGGTAAAAGAAAAGGAAAAAGTCACCCAACAATAACTAGATTTCCAAGTCTTCGTTTTTGATAATAAGCTCAAACAAGGATCTTGAAGAATCTTCATCCAACCATCCCCGATACCTTCAGATACTAAGTACACTCGCCCGTGATATTTCACTTCAACCTCAAATAAATAATAGTGAATTAACCCCGTTGTCACATCTTCTGGTTAAAAGCTCAAATCTAGCATCCTTTGATGTTTTAAGTGAACTATGATAATGGTTTTCATCTCGACCATGGTTAAAAGCACATAACCCCGTAAAACCATGTAATAACCAAACTGCCATGACGAATATCCAAACACACATCCAATTCATGAAGTACACCATTTTATCCATTCTTCGAAGTAGAAACCATAGCACCAGCATCAAATAAGATCCCGAAATATGATTTCCTTTCTCCAGGATGGTTCCATCATTACGGGATTTTACAACTCTATGGTTTAAACCGAGAAATAGTTTCTTTCGCGGGATTTTACAAAACCAAGAATAAACTGTAAGATAGATCCGGAAATGCACTTTACAAGGATGTTTCCATTGTCATGGGATTTTACAAGTCTATGATTTAAACCGAGAAATAGATTATTTCACGGGATTTTACAAAATCAAGAAAAAACCATAAACAATGTCAGCTTGAATGTTTTATGACAACCTTGGTTTCGGTGAATATCTGTTTTAGGGGAACATGCAGCGATTCATTCTCCATCTTCAACGAAATCTTCAGCAATTCAATAAACACTTTGGTAAACACATCATTCACGCATTCTGTCGGAAATTGCAGTGACAACATGGTGAAGTAAACCCGATATGCCAAACTTGATCATGAAGTAAAATTCCCCATATTTGCTACTCAAGCTTGTACTAATCCTTGTGAAAATGGAATGGTGTACCCCATGTACAAAATCTCTTGACGTATCCTCAACTGCGTGAGACACCGAAGTGATAGTTACGTTGTGGGTTAAGTAAGAAAGAATCACAAAAGTAACTAAATAGTCAAGCCCTTATCACACTCTATAAATGCCCAAACAAGTCATCTTCGCGGAAAGGTAGAAAGAAAGAAGACGAAAAAAGTAAACTCGCCAAGAAAACCTCACTTCAAAGCCAAATAAGAAATACCGTGCTCAAGTAACCCCGTAGTCAACCTAGTTTAAGAAGCCATGACATAATATTTTTCATGAAAATGTATACACCAAAGTACCAATTATCATGCCACAACGAATCTCATTCTCAAATCACATGTCAATAAAACTCATCGAGTCCAAATCTCATAGTCCTCATGTTAACAAATCTCATAATTACTATCCGGTTTTGAGAGGCCCATTAGTCCAACATCCAAATCCAAGTTCAGCCCATGAGGTAATAAGATATCTGATCCAAAACTTAATTAAAACATATCCTTGAACGTGTATCCTCGTGAGATTAGTACCCAAAGTACTTAACCAAATTATAAACCAAGTTTATGTCCAAAATAAATTAAATACCATATTTGAAATCATTGTCTAGCAAATGCAAACTTACTCGGCCCATATTACTATATGATACAGTAACTTCATTCGGCCCATTGTCAAGGTCAATCCCACTCAAATCAAACGTGTAAGTCCTCAAGGCCCATTGCAAACCATAACAAATATCACATATGCCCTAATAATCGGTTATAAAACATGCCACATTACTCACACACATACCCTAATATCACTCAATCCATACCCTAACCAAAAAAACGCATCCTGTCTCCTTCAATACTGTTATCACACTAAACCAAATCACATCACAATCCAGTCAAATCAACGTCTGATAACATGATTCAATCCTTAATCCTTATTAACTCACAACCCCTATTCTTGTACCTTCTCATCAAGACTTCTCATCAATTTTCAGGAAGATAATCATCACAGACTCAAATAACAGTTTGAGGTTGCCACGGGGACGGTTTAAATCCTCACTGAAAGGACTCGATCAACAAGTATTGGAAGCTTAAGGTAAGTTTAGTAGGTTCATTGTTGTTTTTGAGTCAAAATCGAGCCAAAGAGTTGAGTTAACATAGTTGTTAAACTCATTACTTTATATTGAATATTATCAAGTGTGGAATAATGAGCCACCGAAATAGTTTATTTGTTATCGAGATGGAGATCGAACCAGGAAAAGATAATAACAAGTTTGTTATACATCTTTTTCCTTTCAGTTTGTATATATCCAATACTTTTGGATCTGTGATGATTTTTTATGGGATGATTTGATCTTGAGACACCTTTACAGCCATAAGAATCTGAGATCCTGTATTTCTTTTAAGTTCTTGATCTATGATGACTTGATTTCTCGAGTATATGCCTAAATGTTATGATGTATCCTTGAATTGAAAGTGAATGAAATACACGAAAGAGAAACAACAAGCTAAGATCTTTTCATAATTATTTAATTTCGTTCTCCTTTTAACCTTAGGATATGTGAAGATGTACCTTGTGGTGATTTGTGGTAAATGTAGGGAGAACATTGTTTACTTATGATTAATGTTTGTTGATATGGTTGTGGTTAGTTGTAGGCATATTTAGCTGTTAATGAATGATGTTTGATTGTTTGATGTAAGTGATGATCTGAATGTTGTTTGTGAAATCTTTGTTGGTGTCTTATGCCAACTGATATCAAAATTTTCAATTGACAAAACGCATATTCTGATAAACCGCTCCATTTGTGTCAAATTGCTCTTTTAAACAAACTGCAGTTTCTTTTCGTTCTCTTTGACACAAACCGCTTAATTTTTTAACCATATTGCATTGATAAAACTTGACAAGTCGCACATATGCAAACCGCAACTTTGAAATGACAAACTGCTATCAAACGTTTTCAATAAAACGCATCTGATTAACGACAAACCGCTTTGTCTTTACATACACAAATCGTTTCTGATTTTAAATAGACAAATCGCATAGCTGTATCAACCTACTCTGGAAAAATCACCGTTGGCCAAAGTCAACCTGAATCAGATACACTGAACCTGGATAGATAGGACAAATCGCATGCCAGTAAAAGACAAAATGGTCAAAAGCATTTTGTAACACAAATCACATATGGAATTCAGTGAATCAGGACATATTTGACACAAACCTCATATAAGACAACTGTCAAACCGCAATCAATAAGGTGACACAAATCGCTACATAGAGCAGTTTAACAAACAGTTTCAAAACTGCCTTTTGAACAAAACCCAGCAAATTGACCAAAACCCAGCAGCTTCACGAATATAATTAACAAACAGCAGCTTAAACAAAACCCATCAGATTCACAATAACTAACAGCATCTAGCAACACTAACATTCATCAAACATAACACAAACCTTATCAAACCTCATCAAAGAACCATATACCAACCATGTTCAAGAAAACCACACAAACCGCATACAAACAAACCACATACAACCAGGAGAATAAAACCATACGAATCATCATAAACAACACAATCTAGGCTCTGGTACCATTTGTAGGATCGTATATTTAAGTTGTTTAGATGATTCGGGTGGTCTAGGATGATGATAGTATATGAATGCCATGGTTAGAGAGATGAAGAGAGTAGAGAGGGAATTCTAGAGAGATAAACAAAAGTGTAAAAGGTTAGATTAGAACTTCCAACCCTCTACCTTGAAAGGTAGAGGGTATTTATAGGTTACAAACTAAACGACCTCCTGACGGCCTATGGATCAGGTATACAGTGGGTAAAGACCCGTCCTTCCTCCACGGTGTTACACTAAACTAATCTACGCTACAAACTAACTAATAAACTACTAAATAACGTAACAAACGAAATGTCTATGAGCTAACTTATGCTAGACCATAATTGGGGTGACCGACACTTTAACATGGAATTTCCAATTCCTAACATTTTACTTCATTAATTTAATTATGTCTTCAATTGACTGTGTGTATGCTTGCATGTTCTCCATGTCCGGCTAATTTACTTGTGTGTTTGCTTAGGTAATATGAAACCTAGTTATTGAATATTGATTGGTTGTCTCGTATCTTAATTGTGATTGACCTAGTATTGCGATAGGTCATTCGTTGTGTTATTAATGCTTGATTAATCTTTGTTGAACCTTAGTTTATAATCACCTAGAGTTATTGTAGGCTAAACATCCAAAGAATACCTTAGTGTTAAGTTTATGAATTCTAGAGATTTTGTAGTCATTAGCCTTTGGTAGCTTCAAAGAGTTAGGGATAAACGCATACCCTACGACCTTAGAAACACAACGCGTTAAGAATAAGGACGCGACAATTCAACCATCAATAGGAGATAACTAGGGAGTAATAAAACCTAAGTAAATACATTTTTAATCATCATACGAGCACACAACAATAGACATAGACTACCCATAGCTTAGTTAATTAGATAATTAGATAAGTAGAGTAATCGGTAGAAATACCAACCCCCAAATCCAAACCCCGAGATTCGTACCTTTCCAATTCCAAAAAAATATAAAAAAAAGATAAAAAAAAATAATCTTCCTCAACCCCAACCTTAGCGTAGTAACTTCTCACTAGCATTCCTATTCCCCTAGAGAACGATATCAATACCCGTGGCTTACCCTAATACTACACTACAACGATTAGGTTCATTTCCTAGGGTGTTGAAAAACTTGCTCGACGAAAAGGAAGTTCCTTTGACCCCGAACACGCTGCGTAAGCGTATCAAGTAACTAGATAATTGAACTAAGGGTTTAGTATGATAACAATAATGCACTAAAAGTGAGTGCATACAAGGTAGGCTAAGGCGATTTAGGTGTACATTTGGGGTGGATTGTAAACAATGCTCTTCATTGATATTCCGGAAAACCGAAACATCACGAGAACCGCGAAAAGGATAGGCTCTGAGGGGTTAACTAGGGGTATCATGTACTAAAGATGAGTACAACGCAAGGGTGTGGGGGAATTACTCAAATGATGTGGAAGAAGTAATTATAATACGGGTATCAAACAAGGGTTATCCTAATGCCTCTTATCATTTAGTTATTCCTAACTACACAAGTGTAGTCTCACTAGCAATCTCGGGATGCATCCCAAAACAAGTTCTAGAATCTATTATACTACCGGTACACTCTCGAAGCATTAAAGATGAATGCTTTAATTCCTATAGATCTAGGGGCGAACCTCACATTTTTGGGGTGGAATTTGAGTGGTAAAGGGTTTTGTGCTAGTCATATAACTTTCTATCCATGAGACGCCTTATTAAGACTAAAGACCCACTCGTACAAGTCATGAAAAATTTTAAATTTGGTGCTAAAATTACCCTAACCGATATTTCTCATAGCTTATTACACAAATGAAATAGGACAAGACAAATAGTCAAGGATAAGCATAGTTTCAAAGTTCTCGTTTTATTCTCCCTCCCTACACGTAAACTGAACATTGTCCCCAATGTTCCCCGAAAGTATCAAAGTTATGATAACGGAAAGTAATTTAAAAGAGAAAGAAACTAGTACTCCCCCGATTAGCTTGGTAGGATCCGTGTGAAGTAGTGGTTAAATTCTTTCCAAGAAGAATGTATGCGTGAAAAGCTCCATCCAATCTTATATTTCTTCTTCTTGATAAATAAAACCTGCACACTTTAAGAAAATAGACGAAACCTTCGCGTAAAATCGGCGGTAAAATTATATATGACTCTACTAAACTAGGATATAATGCTTGTGGAATGGATGTTTGCAGATTTTATGGAAAATTATTACCTGAGAATTTCCAAAAATTTATAAGTAGCACATAAAACGAGAGAAAGTTAGATAAGCTGTTTCTGCTTCTCCTGACGTCGTCAGGTTGCAATCCCGACGCGTCAAGTTATCCTGACAGAAACTGGTCTGATGCGTTTTTTTGGAAAAATTCTGGAAAAATTACACATTTAAAATCTGGAAAAGTTCCTGCAAAACATCCATAATGACTCGATACAAGCATTTGAATCTAACTAACACACATATATATCATTTTCAATAATCGTAGTTCTCATGTTCACGCTCTTTTAAAAACGTGTGTAATCCTCCCTACACTTATCCTTTTTGTAAAATACCTTTGTATGTAATTAAGACGAGGTTAAAGATAAAATAAAGCATTTTCACAAATTCAAACATGAGAATAAACAATCAATGAAAAGATATATGACACACAAACAAGCAAACAATTAAGCATGGGTTGCCTCCCATGAAGCGCTTTTCTTTATTTATGAGTCTTGTAGCTAGACTCAAAGTTGTGCCCCTACGTGACTTCATTACCGTTATTTTTTTCTTTCACCAAGTCTTCATCAAAAGGTTGTAGACATTGTATGCTTACCGTGAACTCTTTCCCAACGTCGGCTATTATGGTAATGGTTCCACCTTTTAGATTAGTTTCTTTTACCGTATAGGGTCCAAACCATCTTGGCTTATTCCTTCCTCTTAATGCTTTTATTCTAGATTTATACAAAAGCACCTTTTCTCCATTCAAAAATTCCTTAGGGTTCTTTTGAGTTTTTGGTATTGTGGTATAGTTATTTCCTAACTTTTTATCACGTTTCCACAATGTTGCATTTAACCCTTGAACCATAAAATCTCTAAGCCCCTTTCCCATTCATTAATTTTTTTAACAGTATTATTAGGGACCTGCGGATTCTTATCATTTATCTTCTCCATAATTTTCAACGGGTATCTTGGAACAATAGGTATCCTAATATATCCTTTGCCACTTTTGAGTATCATGATACCCTCACCGCATTTGATGGTTGCCTTGGCAGTCGCCAAAAAAGGTGTTCCAAGAATGAGTGGCATATTTCTATCTTCCTCAAGGTCTATAATCACAAAGTCCGCCGGATAGACAATATTGGCCACCTCAATTAAGACATCCTCCACTATTCCTATGGGATAAACATATGTGTGATTTGCTAAGGAAAGTCTAAGATTTGTCTTGGTTGGCTCCTCCTTAGTCAACTTACTATAGACTGATAGTGACATTATGTTTACATCGGATCCTTGATCGGCTAAGGCATTTATATTCTCGATTTCGCCTATGCTACATGGTATTACGAAATTCCCCTAGGTTTCTTGTTTTTTTTGCTACTGGTTTTCTCAGAACCAACTCGTACATAGGTCCCATAGGCATGGTGTCATATTCTTCTTCTTTTATTTTTCCTTCAAGGGCTTTCCTAAGAACCTCGTTGTACCTAAATTTATTCACTTGGTTAACAATTGTTTTTTTATTAATTTCATGCTTAAGGTAGTATTTAATGATCTCGGGTTCATTATTAGTTTCACCCTCCTCCTTTTCCTTACTATCCTTGCTGCTCTCAGTCTCTTTCTTCTTAACTACTCCACCTTCATCGGAAACAATGGAAATGGTGTTAACAAACGGCCGGGGAAGGGGTGATCATCGTTTCTCACTAGCACCTTCTCGGGAACCTTCGTTTTAGTGTACTCTTTCACTAAGTTCATCATCTCAGCCATTTTTGCCTGTATTTGGTCCCTTTTCCTATAAACCTCTTCTTCAAATTTTGCTAGTCTTTTCGTATGGGCTTCCATGTACTCTCTCATTTGTTCCTTGAAGCTTGGTGAGAGTGGAATTAAAGAGGTAGAACGGAAGCGTCGTCCGGAATTGGGACTTTGCTCATGGCTTGGTGATTCAGAGAGAGGTGTTGGGTGGTTGGCGGAGTTAACGGAATTAACCGTTGCTTGATGAATTGGTCCAGGTTCTCTCTTTTGCCTCTCAATTAGATAATCGATCCTTCTCTCAAGAGCACTAACTTGCTCTTCAGTAATGCTGGAAGACTCATGAGGAATTGATATGGCATTAACCATTTTAACGGGGGTTTCATGGGATTCACTCCAATTTCCGTAGCTTTGATCTGCAAGCTCTTCTATAATATCCCATGATTCTTCTACGTTGAAGTTGCTAAGCCTTCCACCGGTGGCTCGATCAATGGATCGCTTGGTGATGAAGTTGGTATGATCATAAAATATTTGGACTTGAAGCCAAAGATCAATGCGATGATGAGGGACTTTATGGATCAAGTCCTTGAATCAGGTCCATGCCTCGTAGAGGGACTCGCCTTGAAGTTTTTGGAACGTCAAGATATCCCTTCTAAGCTTAGTAGTTCTCCCCAGTGGGAAAAATTGGGCAAGGAAGCGGGTAGTGAGATCATCCTAGCTTGAGATGGAGCCAGCGGGAAGCCGCTCAAGCCAATTACTAGCTTGGTCCCATAGAGAGAATTGCAAGAGACGCAAGCGCGTGGTTTCCCATGTGGTAGCATCAAGGTCGATGGAATCGACTATTTTAAGGAAATCCTTAAGATGCTGATTAGGATCTTCGGAACGAAGTCCATGGAATGCACATCCGTTTTGCACCAACCGGATGGTGTCGGATCGCAGGGCTGTAGTTTGAGCTTTATCGGGGAGCTCAATGGTATCCCTATAGCCTTGGTGGCTTGGTCTAGAATATTTACCAAGAGTGCAGCCTCTTGGCGGGTCATTTGGTGGTGGGTTGATGAATGGTGGTTGATTATTACCTTCTATGATGAAAAGTGATGGGATTACGAACAAAGTCATGAAGAAGGGGGATAGACTACGAGGAAGCTAAAATTGAGAAAAAATCTTACTTGATTGGAATCAAGCAAGGGAACCTAAACGAGATAGAATCTTAACTAGCTATTCTATTCCCCGGCAGCGGTGCCAAAAACTTGATGCGTGTACAAGGCGCGTTCGGGGTCAAAGGAAACTTCCTTTTCGTCGAGCAAGTTTTTCAACACCCTAGGCAGTGAACCTAATTGTCGTAACGTAGTATTGGGTAAGCCTCGGGTATTGATATCGTTCTCTAGAGGAATAGGAATGCTAGAGAGAAATTGCTATACTAAGTTTGAGGTTGAGGAAGATTATTTTTTATCTTTTTATATTTTTAATAAAGCTAAGGGTAAAATCTCAGGGTTTGGACTTGGGGGTTGGTACTTCTACCGATTACTCTACTTATCTAATTATCTAAACTAAGGGGTAGTATATGTATTTTTGAATTTTGCTCGTATGATGATTAAAGATGTGTCTACCTAAATACTATTACTCCCTAGTTATCTTTTATTGGTGGTTGAATTGTCACGTCTTTATTCTTAACGCATTGTGTTTTCTAAGGTCGTAGGGTGTGCTTTTATCTCTAACTCTTTGAGACTACCTTAAGGTTAATGACTACGAAATCTCTAGGATTCATAAACTTAATCTCTAAGGTTATCTTCGGATGTTTAGTCTACAATTCCACTAGTAACTATAAACTAAGGTTCAACAAAGATTACTCAAGCATTAAAAACACAACGATGGCCTAATGCACTCCTAAGCCAATTACAATTAAGATAAGAGACAACCTATCAATAATTAATGATAAGGATTTAAAAGGTACACTTTTGAGGGGTCATTTAAGCCCTTAATCGACCACTTTTATATCTGTTACTGCTTAATTTCGTTCCTTTTCACTTTTTAGGTCTCTTGAAGGCAAATTGTTGGAATGACACTTATTCGGACGAAAAGGCGCGAATATATGAAGAAAATGGCCAAAGTCAAGAAACACGGCACTCAAGCTGCTGGAATTGAAGGTGACGGCGTCACATCCAAATGGCGACGCCGTCGCAACACACTTTGTGATGACTCAGTAGCCAAATTGCTATGTTGCACTTGACGGCATCAGGTTTTAAAGAGTAGGACGTCACAACTCAGACGGCCTAGATTTGGATCCCGACGGCGTCAGAAGATGAAGCTGACGGCGTCACAACCATAAAGTGACGCCGTCACAAAGTTGACACGGCCAAAACGAAAACCTAATGGCGGCGATCTGACGGCGTCACAAATAAAGGGTGACGTCGTCGCATGTTGTAACTCTATATATAGAATTCAAATTTTCTGATTTTTAGAGAGGTAGTTTTGTGGAGTAAAACCTAAACCGAACTTTGGCTGTCTTGGGCAGTATCTTAGGGTTCCATACCCTATTTTACAACAAGATAAGTGATTTACTTCATTAATTCAATTATGTCTTCAATTGTTTATGTGTATGCTTGCATGTTTTCCATGTTCGGCTAATTTACTTGTGTTTGCTTAGATCTATGAAACCTAGGTGTTTAATATTGATTGGTTGTCTCTTATCTTAATTGTTATTGACCTAGTATTGCGATAGGTCATTCGTTGTGTTTTTAATGCTTGAGTAATCTTTGTGAACATTAGTTTATAATCACCTAGAGTTATTGTAGGCTAAACATCCAAAGATAACCTTAGAGTTAGTTTATGAATCCTAGAGATTTCATAGGCAATAACCTTATGGTAGTCTCAAAGAGTTAGGGAAAAATGCATACCCTACGACCTTAGAAGACACAACGCGTTAAGAATAAGGACGTGACAATTCAACCATCAATAGGAGATAACTAGGGAGTAATAGCATCTAGGTAAACACATCTTTAAATCATCATACGAGCATACAACAATAGACATAGACTACCCTCACCTTAGCTTAGTTAATTAGATAATTAGATAAGTAGAGTAATCGGTAGAAATACCACCCCCCAAATCCAATACCCTGAGATTCGTACCTTTTAATTTTCTAAAAATAATATAAAAAAGAATAAAAAATAATCTTCCTCAACCCCAAGCTTAGCGTAGTAATTTCTAACTAGCATTCCTATTCCCCTATAGAACGATATCTGTAGGACCTTACTTTTATCAACCTTATCACAAACCCAACACGTATATCACGTTAACACAAACACAAACTATGCGTGAAGATGAAAGAAATAAAGATAAGAAGAGATGGTGACTTGATGTTATGCATATGAACAAGATAGAGAGATGAAAACAATAAGTTGTATATTGCTTCAAGGAAAACACACACAAAACACACTCAAGCACACCCCTCAAATGAGACTTTGAGGGGTTTATATAGTTGGAATACATGATGCCCTAAAAGGCTTGGCATGGGCTCGTTTGGATTGGATTGGACATGGATTGATATAAGGCTAGCTTAACATAACTTCTAACCAATTAGCTTAGCCCAATCCACGAGCCCGTTGACTATTCTATCACGATATCTAACACGCGTTACAAAGTTCCTAATCGTGAATGATCATCACTTATAATAAAAACTATTAAGGCTAACAATCTCCCTCTAAGGGGTGGTCATTCAAATGATGCTCCACTTGATTAGGTCTTTACTTTTCTCGAGCTTGAAATTTGTGTGTAGATAAAGAATAGTCTTGATTCTTTGTTCCTTCATGCTTTGTGATCAGATAATGTGGTTGTCTGCCGTTGTCAACTCCGTTGGTTTGGTGTCTCCACGTCTTTCTCCACCATGCTCACACTTCTATTAGTCTTTTGGTTACCAATGATGTAGTTCTCGAGTCTTTAAACTTTGTAGATTCTTTGACATTGACGAAGAATCATCTTTAACTTTGCATTGCCTTTGATTTTGATGAGAACTTTCATGTGATGATGGCATGAGCATGTGGAGAGTCTGCACGATCCATCCGCTCCGGAGCTTCCATAAGAAGAAAACATAAAAACAGGTTAGAAATAAGCGGATTCCGGCACTTATAAGTTTGAATTTCAAGGGTGTTAACAGCATAGTGTGAAAACACGTCTCTAATTCTCACAAAGGCCGTTCCTGAACTGGAGTCCCACAAGTGAGATAACGCGATATACCGAAGTACATCTACAGTTCAGATGAGTCGCTGAGGTACACCGAAACATCACCCCACGACTGTAGACCGTTTGAGACACACTAAGCGTAATCCACGAGGAGTTACCGAAGTGACCTGCCGTCAGGGCTGCTTGATGTTGACCCTGGCAGGAATTTCCATTCAATCATGAAGATCACAGATGTGAAACTTCTCATAAATGTTCTGGCAGATTGCTAAGATCTGCGTAGGACTCTAGAATATATCACTTGTGTCCTTGTTGATGAACAACAAGCGATGTCATGTCAAGTGTTCCTATGAGATCTTTTGATGAATCTCGTGGCTCTAGACTCAATTAGTGCATTTTGGTTTTTCCTGATTGGAGACTAGGGAAAGGGTCTCCTTCTTCAATATCAACCAACTCTAAGAGAAGGTCAATAGATTATGCAGGGTTCCCAGTGAGAATGAAACAAATCCTTTTAAGAGGAATTGAGTGGCTAGAAGGTTAGGTGCAGTGCGTCACTGGGTCCATGACATCTTTGTCTTCAATACCGGTGTCATCTTAGTGACAACCAGTAGCAGATGAATTGAACCCGGTTTCTGCCCTAAGGTTGATTATGGAGGGCTATTTCTTTTCACCCTTTTTCATTACATTTCTTTTTAATTCTTCAACCCCTTCTTTCTCCTTTCTCACATTACTCCTTTTTTCAATCATTCCTAAGGTAGATCCCTCCGGCTCTAGCAGATCATAGGACAAATTTCCTATCCTTAGTCACCTTATAACTCCATGACTGTCCCATTTTACCATAAAACCATTTTTCTTTGAAAATCTCTCAGAGTGTTTATGATGGAAAACATGTTTGAAACACTCCGAGAGTTTTATATTTTCAGATACACTCCCCCTTCATATGTGCTTATAAGTTTTAACAGAAATCTGCACATAGAGGGTAGAGTTCGCACTTTTTGAATTGATCAGCTCATGATAGACAATTCCCCATGAGACACGGTTACGTTGCCTAGTTAAAGAGTTCCATTGTCAGTTTTTAGGTGACAACTAGCTCTAATAACTAACTTGAAGTTGTAAACACTCCTTGAAAAGGAGGTTAGACCCATGAAGGTGCATATCTATCACAAGTTTCTCGAGATGGTACATATACTGACTTTGATTCCCCTCAATTCATTGGTTTCGTCTGAGTCGAGCTCATTATGAGATTCAAACACCGATTTTGAACACATTTTAATCACGTCTCCTCCCTCTCAAAAATAGCATATTCGTGATATTTTTTATATCAACGGATTAAACAACATTTTAGAATCTTTTGGGGAGACAAACAGATTTGATTTAAGCATGAATTTGGAACATTTTAGTTTTATACTCCCCCCTTTAATAAAGATAATAAATTAAAGGGTTTTAGAGGGAGTTATCTTGAGCGCAAAATATTTTGAAAGATTTTGAAAATCTTTTTGAACAATCTTGAAAAGGTGCTCAAGATGATGATGATTTCTCACCATTTTTAAGTGTAGTGCACTGAAGCGTACACTTGATTTTTTCTATAAAAGCACGAGTTTTGATTTGAAAAAATAATCAAAAGTCATCATTTTAGTCCGGGTTTGCATCAAGTATACGAAAGCCATTTTTTGAAGAAATTTTGAGAAACGACATGTTTTAGAAAACATATTAAAGAACTCTCGCTCAAGCATCTGTACATGCCCGTATCATTGTTGAATGACATTTCTAGAAACGTACAGAATATCGATTATACGAGAGACATGTCGTGAGAAGAATATTTTTGGATTTTTGATTTTATATTGTTTTTGTATTTTTGAAAAATTTAATATTTTTATATTTTGCTTTTGTTGGTTTTTCAAATTTTGTATTTTGTTTTTCAAAAATATTTACAGCGAAGCTTTTTGGAAAAAAAAATCATTTTCAAGAAGATTCGAGAAGACGTTCTAACTCCTCAGGGGTTAGGCTTCGCATTCCAATTCGTCGAACTAAATAGTCAAACCTTTCTTTTGGAAGGGCTTTAGTTAATAGATCGGCGAGTTGGTAATCTGTCTTCACAAAGAATAATTCAACAGTACCATTTTCGACGTACTCTTTGATGAAGTGGTAGCGGACACGGATATGCTTAGTCTTTGAGTGATGAACAGGATTGCATGATATGGCTATGGCACTTTTCGAGTCACAATACATAGGTATTTTATCGAAAGTAAAGCCATAATCTGTGAGTTGTGTTCTCATCCATAGAACTTGAGCACAACACGCAGATAGAGACACATACTCAGCTTCAGCGGTTGAAAGTGCAGTGCAATCTTGTTTCTTTGAAGATTAGCTTACTAACTTTTTACCAAAAATTGTGCTCCTCCGGATGTACTTTTTGCCGTAACTTGATCACCTGCGTGGTCCGCATCCGAAAAAGCAATTAGATCAAATCCGGATTCCTTCGGATACCAAAGTCCCATGTGAATGGATGTCTTCAAGTACCGAAAGATCCTTTTAACCTCTTTGAGGTGCAGTTCGGTAGGCTTTGCCTGAAACCGTGCTAATAAGCAAACAAAAAAATGAATATCGGGTCGACTAGCAGTAAGGTACATGAGAGAACCAATCATGCTCCGATATTTCTTCGGATCAATAGGTTTCCCAAACAAATCTGCTCCAATTTTTGGTGAAGTTACCATTGGTGTTCTGACCGAGTCACAATTGTCCATACCATGATTTTTCAAAATCTCAGTTGTGTATTTAGCTTGATTTATAAAAATTCCACGAAGGGATTGATGTATTTGTAAACCAAGAAAGAATTTTAGTTCCCCCATCATGGACATTTTCAAATTTGCTTTTCATGAGATTTTCAAAATGTTTTGAAAGATTCGGATTAGTGGACCCAAAGATGATGTCGCCCACATAAATCTGAACAATCAAAATGTCGTTTTTGCATTTTTGTGTAAACAAGGTAGGATCAACTGTTCCTTTGGTGAAATTGTTTTGGATAAGGAAAGAGGACAGTTCGTCATACCACGCTCTCGAGCTTGTTTCAATCCATAGATTGCCTTTTTGAGTTTGTAGACGTAGTCTGGATGATTCATGTCTATGAAGCCTTCTGGCTGACTCACGTACACTTCTTCTTTCCGAGTTCCATTCAAGAACGCGGTCTTAATGTCCATCTGATAAACCGTGATGTTTTTGTGAGCTGCATAGGCTAAGAATATCCTGACTGCTTCAAGTCTAGCTACCGGCGCGAATGACTCTTCAAAGTCTATCCCTTCCTCTTGTCTGTATCCTTTGGCCACAAGACGAGCTTTGTTGCGAATGACAGTCATTTCTTCATCCCGTTTGTTCTTCCATAACCATTTAAGATCAATGACGCGAACGTCAATGGGTCTTGGAACCATTTCCCAAGAGTCATGTAGACGGTATTGAAGAAGTTCCTCCTGCATCGCTTCTATCCATGCGGGATCTGCCATTGCCTCGCGAATGTTCTTTGGCTCTATATTGCTAATTGAGCAAAGGTAAATGCACAAGTCACAATCGGTGGCAAGTTGGCGTCTCGTCTGAATTGGCCGTGAAGGTTCACCAATAACTTGTTCAATTGGGTGGTCTTTTGTCCACTTCAGATTAGAAGGATACCGTTGGTTATACGTATGCGAGTTAGATGGTTCTCGTAAGCATGAACATGATTCAGCTGATTCCGTAGCAAACGGATTTTCAAATAAGTATTCATCTAACGTTGCATCGTTATGGTTTTGGTTTTGCTCATCAACTGCTGGTAGAACGGGTGCAATAGCTGGAGTAGATGTAGATGATGTTGATGGAGTTGGTGCATTGGTTTCGACCGTTGTAGATGCATCTTCTGTTGGTGGTGGTGGATGATTTTGAGCGGGTGCAGCGGAATGATGGTTTGATGCATTTGTCGAAGTTCCACCATAGTATTCATCGAACATTAACTCGAAGAAATTTTCCCATTCTTGTTCTTTAGGATTGTCAAACGAAGTTGATTGAGCTCTTTGAGGTACGAGTCCTGAACTGATGTGGCCAGAAGTCTGCTGGTTTAGTGCGGGTTCTAGAGCGAGTCTCTCCGAAGCCATATGTGAAAGTTCATCAAATTTCACATTCATCGTCTCCATGATCCTCCTAGTTCTTCTGTTATACACCCTGAATGCCCTCGAGTTATCTGAATATCCAATGAAGATTCAAATATCACCTTTAGCTTTCAATTTACCTAGATCTTCTCTGTCGTTCGTCGGATAACACAAAGCGCCAAACACGTGAAAGTAAGAGATATCCGGTTTTCTATTGTTCACAAGCTCATACCGGGTTTTATTGAATCTAGGATGGATTAGGGATCGGTTCTGAGTGAAACAAGCAGTGGCAACAAAGATATCAGCCCATATAAATAACGGTGCACTAGAATAGATTAGCATTGTGCGAGCAGCTTCCACAAGAGTTCTATTTCTTCTTTCAACTACCCCATTCTGCTGTGGAGTTCTAACAACTGATGTCTGATGTGTGATTCCAACATCTTCAAAATAAGTTCTTAACTCCTGATTAGTGAATTCAGTGCCGTTTTCTGTTCTTACAACCCTTACTAGAGTTTGAAAGAAGTACTTGAATACGTTTCGAAGGTGATGATGATGCCTGGTGCTTCGTCTTTTGATCTAAGAAACTTAACCCATGTATATCTCGAATAATCATCGACGATAACAAGAATATACTTTTTACCATTAATGCTTTAAACTCTCATTGGGCCACATAAGTCCATGTGCAACATATGCAACTTTGCTTCCGAACTAGGTACGGATTTGGGTTTATATGATGCTCTTTTGCTTTTTCCTTGTTCGCATGATGGACATAAGTGATCCTTGGTGTATTTGAACTTTGGAAGTCCGTTGACGATGTTGTCTTTGGCAATTTTGTTGATGGTGTCAAAATTGAGATGGGATAGCCTTCTATGCCACAACCGGACGTGTTCCAGATGCTCGTGTCATAAGACATATTGGTGATGAAGAGGCCATTTGATTGATGTCGATAGCATACAAGTATGTATCACGATTCCCGTTAAGAGATCGTTTCATCCAAGTTTCTAAAGAAGCAAGCATTTTTCCTAAATGCAACCTCTAAATCTGCATCACAGAACTGCCCGACTGAAAACAAATTGTGTCCCAACCATTCGACATAGTAAACCCGAGTGATCAAATAATTTCCAAAAGGTAGATCTCCATAACCTATGATAGCTGCTACATGATCATTTCCAAAACGTACGGTTCCCATGAATTTCCAGACGAAATTGATCAGCAGCTTCAGATTCCCGGTCATGTGCTTGGAGCAACCCGAGTCGACGATCCAAAGACATATTTTGATAACCTGCTAATAACAGAAGAAGAAGATTTTGGAAACCGTTTTGATTTTGGTTCCTTTGGGTTAGAGGTAAAATCCTGATCACACTCAT
Source organism: Chrysanthemum makinoi (assembly GCA_910596185.1). NCBI lineage: Eukaryota > Viridiplantae > Streptophyta > Magnoliopsida > Asterales > Asteraceae > Chrysanthemum > Chrysanthemum makinoi. The sequence goes on along the minus strand of OU343220.1, from coordinate 98,777,145 downwards.
AGAAGTTATCTATTGGTAAGACAGGTTCATCACTCATTCTACCATTCTGGAGTGTGAAAGTTCTACCCGTGGGTTTCCAAATGTCATCCCTAAAGTAAACATTATGCTCCCTATCAGTAGTGTAAAGCCTAAGTCTCGCAACTAGTCTTCCTATTCGTTTAGCATAAGTTCTTTTGGGAACATTCTTCTTAACAAGCTTAACAATCTCATTCTTAGAAACACAATCATCATGAACATTAGTTAAAGATTTATTGCAAGTTAAACAAAGAGATTCAACACATTCATTAGACTTAGCAAGTTTCATAGGTTCAGTACATTCAGATGAAATGTCTTTCTTATTCAAAAGCGATAAATTCCTAGGGTGTTCTTCTACTTTCTTCTCTTTATTCAAGCAACTACTCCTAGAGGCAATGAGACTCTATTGTTCCTTGTATTGCTCTTAGGCTTTAGTCTGCTGCTCCTAGAGGTGCTTTCTAGTCATGTAGAAGGTAAGGCACACGCATTAGGATTCACATTTTTATCAAGGGAGGTGGTTTCAACTTTCCTAGTCTCTTTAGAGTGCTTTTCTAAACTTATGTCGTTTGTTCCATATATTTTAGATGTGGAGGCGATCGCATTAGTGGTACTCATCTTAAAAAGGCAGGTGCTAAAACTTTTGGTTTCTCGATAACCGCTTTTCCTTTATCAACATTTTGTTTAGGCAAGGCAGGTGGAGTGACCGGTTTTGATAAGTCATTTTTCTCATTGACTTTTGGAGGAGGCATAAACAGTACATTTTTGGTTTGAAAACCGGTTTGGGAACATTTGCTTTCTCCTCAGTCAATGGTTTTGTAATCTTAGTATCCACTGCCTTTCCCTTTTGACATTCCACTGAGCCCTCAAAAGATCATTTTTCGCTTTCATGTCATTGTAGGCACGCCCATACGACAGTTTGTCATACTTGCATTCCTCAGTTTTTCGATCAAGTTGTTTAAAATATGAGACATTTTCTTTTCAAGTTTCTCAAGTGATTTTTCATATTTTGAAACAATTTTGGAGGTCTCAGATCGAGTCTTTCATGATCTTCAACAGTAATATGTTTGTAAAATGATGGACATAATATCAAGAGTCGAACATCTTCAAGAGAGAGTCATTTAAAGTTTCCAAAACTTTGATTTGTTCAACACAGTCATTAGCTTGCTTTACCAGGGATTTATGGTCCTTGACAAAGTCAACTGTTTCTTTCAAAAATGCTTGTTCAAAATGAATTACCCTTGCACTGATGGCATTCAACTGAGGGGCAATTTGAGTTTCAAAAACTTTCTCTGTTCAATATCAAAACTAGAGAACCAGTTATTAGGTGTAATAGTGGTTTTAGTTTTAACAGCTTCTTGAAGATCCGCAATTCTCGTTTTCACATTGTCTAAAATACTTTTCGCATCACTTGAGTTAAAAGGATTGTTTGAAGACATTTGTTCAATGTTCGAAAGAGATTTTGAGACAACGACTGGTTTTGAAACAAGTGTTGACTCTTTGTTTGAAACATTTTGTGTGATGGAGAACTTTGACTTTTCTTTTTGATTGACAAAAGTGATTCCAGAAAGTTTGTTCCATTTGTTATAATCAATAGGTTTGATTTCGGACCTTTTGTTTCATTTTTCTCTGCTCTCCTTAGATAGTTCTAACGTTTCAAGAGAATCACGAACAATTATGGGTTCATGCAAAGGTTTTCCATTGTTAAACACATTCCGTTCTTCTCGAGCTTTCTTGAGGAACGAAGAAGGGTCGTTACCAAGTGCCATTCTATGTGAAGTATGAAAACGTGGATTTACTTGATTAGAAAGCATCTTGTTTGATTTAGCTGAATGACCCGTTGTGAGAAGCAAATTTTCCAGGATTTGATTTTTCATTTTTGTCAAGAATTTCATCAAGAAGAGAATCTTCTCGCTTTGAAAAATCAAGTAATCAACCGCTTTTCTTTTCAAGATCAGAAAACAATGATTTTTGTTTTGAAAGTTGGTCATTTAGATCTGAAATTTCCTTGTTTAAAGATTTAATTTTCAAGTTCGAATTCACATCAAGTGTGTTATACTTGATTTGCAATTATTTTTCTTTAGAAACCAAATTTCGATAACCAATTTCTAATTCTGATTCTTTGTTTTTCCGAAATTCAAAGGCTTTTATGCGTTCTCCTTGTAACTCTCAAGCTCAGCGGTCAATTTGGCATTCGCGCCTTAACTTCGCATTGACCGTTTTAACTTTCTCAATTTCAATGCCACAGTTATTGATTAATGATTCAAAGTAATCATGTGTTTCCTCATCGGCTCAGATTTTGTGCCACACGCCTCCACTAGGATCCACATATGGAGTTTCAGAGTTAGTATTGCTACAACTCGGATTGTCCGTGTATGTATCATAAGTAGGTGTGATGTCACATGCTGTCGTCATGAGTAAACACATCAAATATGACATTGTTATAGCATGGATCAATGATTGGTACCTCTGATACTGCGTTGGCGTCATAGCAGGAGGTGCGTCGAATCATGGTCGTACTTAGTCTCAAGATTTGCCATGAAGATGCAGTTTGCATTGAGTTCCTCGAGGTCTTCCAAATCATCCATAATAGCCATGAAGTCATGTTCCTCAGCACTCAATTGAAGTCCATATTGTTCCTTTTGTACCAACATGATAGCTTTCTCAAGATACGCAAGATCTTCTTTTTTCGCTTAGTTGGACAATTCCTTGCCATGTGACCCACTTCTTGACAGTTATAACACTTAACCGACGATTACCCGATTCACATTTCCATAATTCCCAACGACCGGAGCGCAACATTCCCATTCGATTACCCACTGCTCTATTCCCAATATTCTGACCCATCTGATTACCCTGATTCGGAACCGCCTGATTACCCATGCGAAATCCGGTAGCATATCCCTGCTGATTCCCAATAACTCCAACCATTTGTCCTTGATGACCCATATTCACACCCGGCTGTGCAATTTTCCTATTGCGAGTGTTTGATGAAATCCGTTGGTTGTTGTTAGTTGGTGTGGAATAGCGACCTCTGAATGCTTTACCCAATAAAGAGAATACTTGAGCCAAAGCTTCTTCTGGTTCCATTTCAAGATCAGTGATTCCTTGTTCCTGGTAATGTTGTTGTTCAGGTGGATAGTTTTGTTGTTGAGGGATGTATTGCTGCAAGTTGTTGTTAGTGGAAGATGATGAAGCTTGTTGTTGTGTATTCACTGGAGTTTGAGTCTTTGCAATGAGTGCCAATGGATCATGATTCTTTGCTAATCTTTCTTTCCTGACTTCATTCACTTCATTTTGGTTTTGTTTCAGAAAATTGTTGAGTTGATCAAAGTTCACTTGATGTAAGTCTTTTGTTTGGTTGACACTAGTGACATATCGTCCCCATTCCTCTGGTAGATTGTTTAGGAACTTGATGTTGCTCACGATAGTTCTGGGTGTCAACTTGTTTCTTATCAGCTCATTCATTAAAGTGCAGAACCTTCCATAGTAGGATTCAATGGATTCGCCTGGAGCGGATGTAAACTTCTCCCAAGCAGTTAGCAACTTGTTCTCCGTATCTTGTTGACCAATTTCAGTTCCATGACAAAGCCGTCTAACACGTTCCCACATATCGAAAGCAGCTTCACAACCGCTCTACAGCAGCAAAGATTTCTCTTGGTAAACCCAGTTGGACAATATGAATTGCCATGTCATCTGCTTCGACTTGTTTCTGATCCTCTTTAGAGTATTCCGTTTCTTTTTGAAGACGAAAAAATGGTGGGACGGGAGGTGTTGCATCAGATTTCCGTGGTCTTGGACTTGTCGAGGTATGAAGGGTCCATCCTGAATGGATTTGATCATCAATTTTCCATTAGGTTTTGTCTTGATGTAACGAAGCATTCGACTTGTCCATTGAAGATAACCACCTTTTCCAAACATAGGAGGACGGGCACCGGCGCATGAATGTCTTGTTGAGTTGCCATTGATGAAGGTATGTTATGATAAAGTTGATGTAGGATCGATTCAACGATAAAGGAGTTGTGTTTAGTAAGATATTGCCGTTTGAAGTTTTTCTGAAAGTCGTACTCGTAAACTGTTCTTATGCGTAGAGATGAGTGCTTATGCGTAGGATGCTTATGCGTAGGATCTTATGCGTAAAGAGCTTGTAGCGTAGAAATCCTTATGCGTAGAAATTCAAGTTACGCGTAAACTTAAGGTTAAACGTAAGTCTTATCGCGTAAACGTTAAGCGTAGAAGTAGAGTACCTTACGCGTAAGAGTTAACTGCGTATAGAGTGCTTACTCGTAAGCTTTTGCTTACGCGTAAGAGTTGGTTTAAAACCAAAACTCCTTTACACTGTCACACGAAAAGATATCCGAAAGTCGAAGTGTTCCACACACTTATCCAAGTGAGGAAGCACTTGAGTCACCTTTGTTGCTAAGATTAGTAACCAAAAAGTTATGCGTAGAAAACTAGGGTTTTGACTTTCTTACGCGTAAGATTAGGGTTTTGACTTACGCGTAAAAATTTCCAATGATTCAACCGATTTCTTTTGCACAGATAGCTTCCAAAACACGCAAATAGCAAGAAAGTATTGACCTTAAACACCCAAAATGCTTTTTATGCTTACGCGTAGAAATGAACAACGAAATCAAAACGAGTTTAAAAACGATTTAAAACACGTAAAGCTTCGAACTTTTTGCAAAAAACTGAAACTTTAGCACCAAATAAACCTTAAACCACAAGAATCTTGAATTTTAAGTGCAAAAATTAAAGCTTTAAGCGTGAAAACTTTGATAACGAAGCTACGCGTAACACTACAAAAAAAACTTCAACCAAAACACTCCTAAACCATTGTTAGGCGATTGATACCAATTGTAGGACCTTAATTTTATCAACCTTATCACAAACCCAACACTTTATGCGTATAACACGTTCAACACAAACACAAACCTATGCGTAAATAAAGAAGGAAAGATTAAGATGTTGGTGACTTGATATATGAAACCGTGTATGTTAAGAGAGAAATATGAACACAATATGTTGTATTGCTCCAAAGAAAACACACACACACACACACTCAAGCACACCCCTCAAATGAGACTTTGAGGGGTTTATATAGTTGGAATACATGATGCCCTAAAAGGCTTGGCATGGGCTCGTTTGGATTGGATTGGACATGGATTGATATAAGGCTAGCTTAACATAACTTCTAACCAATTAGCTTAGCCCAATCCACGAGCCCGTTGACTATTCTATCACGACATCTAACACGCGTTACAAAGTTCCTAATCGTGAATGACCATCACTTCTAATAAAAACTATTAAGGCTAACAATATCAATTCCCGAGGCTTACCCTAATAATACACTACAACGATTAGGTTCACTGCCTAGGGTGTTGAAAAACTTGCTCCACGAAAAGGAAGTTCCTTTGACCCCGAACGCGCGTTGTTGGGTTTTAGGTTCCACTGAATGGAATTACTCTAAGTATGGAACCACTGCTAGAGCAAAAGAAACCACAGCCAGAAGAAAGGAATCCACTGCTGAGTTAAACCATGGCTAGTAGTATTGTGTAACCACTGCTAATGTTTTGTAAACACTGCTAGTTAGATAAGTCGGTTTAATATTTTGTATTAGATAAATATGGAAAAGATATTTATCTTGTAGGTTACGTATTGTATATTGTAAAGGACTCCTTAGCCTATAAAAGGAGATCCTAGGTTAGAGTTAGATATACGTGTGTTAGATATATCTAAAGTCGATACACTTTAAGGTTGTAAAACCCTAATACTATTATTGAGTATTCGTTATTAATATAATTGAGGTGTTTAGTGATTTCCGTTGTTCTTTTTCTTAAGGTTAAGCATTATATTCCGTGTAGTGTTTAACAGGTTATTGTTTAAGTTAGTTTCTATTAAGGATCGTTTGCTCAACTGGGATCAACAAGTGGTATCAGAGCTTGTGATCTAGAAACTGTGATCAAGAAGAAGTCAAGTTAACTTTAATTCAAGAAGAGTAAAGATGTCTGACGAAAGCCATATGGTTCTTGCATCAAAGGTACCCATCTTTGAAGCGGCGGTGAGTATCAAGTATGGAGAATGCGAATGAGGCAATATATTTGCATGATTGATTACAACATATGGGAAGTTGTTGAGAAGGGTGATAAGTTACCCACTATGGGTCCTGATGGAAAACCTGTTGGAATTGTTAGTGAATCTGACAAGGCACATAGGAAATTGGAGATCAAAGCTCATAGTATTCTCAGTATGGGAATACCTAATGAATATGCATTGGACTTTGAACAGTATGATATTGCTAAGGAGTTAATGGATGCCATTGAAACAAGATTTTCTTGTCATGAAGCTACCAGAAAATCCAGGAAAAACATGCTCAAGCATCAGCTTGAAAACTTCACTGCACTTAGTGTAGAAAGTCTTGATGGCACCTATAACAGACTACAAAAGCTAATCAATCATCTGAAATTGGTGGACTACAAAGTTGCTCAAGAAGACATAAATCTAAAGTTCACCAGAAGCTTGTCACCTGAATGGGTTGTGCATACTGTTGTATGGAGGAACAAAGATGACTTTGAGAAGATGACTCTGGACAATCTCTACAACAACTTGAAGGTTTACAGTGAAAAGAACATTCTTTGGTTCATCTTCATCTGTACAAAACATTGCTTTTGTTTCTACAAACCACAAGAGTTCTCAAGAAGCATCCACTGCTGCTTATGGAATTTCCACTGCTATTGCTAATAATACCACTATTAGTGATAATGTTAGTGATGGTGCCATATGTACTTTTCTGGCTGATTTAACAACTAGTGTCACTGTGTTAAATCAAGATCTGGTCAAATTGATCCTGATGATCTTGATGAAATCAATCTTCAGTGGCAAATGGCAATGTTGACATTGCAAGCTAGGAGATTTCTAAGGAGAACAGGCAGGCAAGTCAACTATGATAGTCAAAGACAGGCAGGGTTTGACAAGAGTAAGATGGAGTGCTACAACTGCAAGAAGAAGGGGCATTTTTCTAGCCAATGCAGAGCTCCTAAAAGGATTGGTGAAAACTACAAGAAGGCTACTGAAGATCCAAAGCCTTCTTCAGCATTGGTTGCTCAGGATGGATTGGGTGATTATGACTGGAGTGATCAGATTGTAGAAGGTCCTAATGCAGCTTTTCTTGCTAGTGAAGCTTCAAAAGAGCATAACTTTGCTCTCATGGCATATGCATCATCTTCTGGTTCAGACTCTGAGGTATCTAATGAGTTAAATAATTCTACTTGTTCTTTTAAATCGTTTCAAGATAACTTAGAATCTCTTAAAGCAATTAATGAGAGTCTGAGAAAAGAGGTAGAAAGACTTTCATTAGATAACTTAGGATATAAAGTAGGTCTTGAGAATGTGGAAGAGAAACTTAAGTATTGTATCAAATGTGAGTTTGAGTATGTAGATAAAATAAACATAATAGGTGGTGAAATTGATCTAAAAGAAAGAGAAATTAAAGTGCTTAAACAAAAACTTGAAGAAGCAGAAACTGTTAAACAGGAAGCCCTAGAAGATAGAGAGAAACATGTAGTCAGGGTTGCTAAAACACAATTTGCTTCTGATCTGGTTCATAAATCAATAGATGTCAATTAATGAACAAGGGTTCTGGGTTTGGATACAATAATGTGGCACCACCTTCTCTAATGAAACATGCACCAAACTGAAGGTTTGGATAAATCAATAGTAAGTCTGAATCACCTAAGATAGGTTCTGATAAGTCATCTGATGGTCCAATTATTGAAGATTGGGAATCAGATTCTGAGGAAGATAGGTCTGAATCAACACAGTCTGAGAAGGTAGAAAATGTTAAGTCTGTTGATTCTAAACAAGCCAACCTTATGCCTAGATTTGGAGCACCAATTTCTAGGAAAGTGGTAGACTATAATGAGATACCTAGGGAATAGATAAAAAGATACATACCTAGGGGTAATTAGAGAAACTTCAATGGCTTAATTTCAAACAGATTAGGAGATGAGTTTCAATGTGTTAAGAAGGCTTGTTTTAAATGTGGTAGTTTTGAGCATCTACAGAGAAACTTTTATAAAAGCCAACCACAAGTTTGGAACCATTGGAGGAGGGTAAATCATCAAAACTTTTCAAAGAAAACAATCCCTCATCCTAATAAAAATATGGTTCCTAGAGTAGTGCTAATGAAAAATGGAACTACAAAATCAATAATCACTACTGCACCCAAATGGGTTCCAACCCCTGCTAAGCATAATGTAAACACTGCTAAGCAAATTTTCACTGCTAAGCAGAATATCACCCCGAATCTAAAAAGTTTTAACTATACCAAATGTGATTACTGACACAGTGGTTGGAAACCATTTTTATGCTGTAAAGGCCTCAGCTAGCTGGCAATGGAAGCCTAAGACCAAGGTTTTACATAATGCTAGTAGTGCATCAATGGACCTAAAGAAATTTGATTATGTTGATGCACAGGGCAGACCCAAGTCAATATTGGCTTGGGTCCACAAAAGGAACTAACTTGTTTAAATTCATGTGCAGGGCAATCTATAGGAGGAGCTACAAGACAAAGGAATTTTTGATAGTGGTTGCTCTGGGCACATGACATAGGATAGGAGCAACCTTGAGGATTTTGAAGCTTATGATGGAGGACATGTGGCATTTGGAAATGATCCAAAAGGAGGAAAAATTGTTGGCAGAGGAACTATCAGAACAGAAAAGCTGGATTTTGAGAAGGTTTATCTGGTTTAGGGACTGAAGTACAATCTATTCAGTGTTTCTCAAATGTGTGATAAGAAAAACTGGGTACTTTTTGGGGAAACTGAGTGTGTGGTGTTGTCTCCTGATTTTAAAATGCCTGATGAGAAATTTGTGCAATTAAGAGTACCTAGGAAAGAAAACATATACTGTTTTAACATGAAAGATGTAATTCCTAATAGGTCCTTAACTTGTTTGTTTGCTAAGGCATCAGTTGATGAGTCAAAATTATCGCATAGAAGGCTAGGTCATCTTAATTTCAAAACAATCAATAAACTGGTAAAGGGCAACTTAGTGAGAGGGTTACCTTCTAAGGTTTTTGAATGTAAAGAACTTTGTGTGGCCTGTCAGAAAGGAAAACAACATACAACCTCTTGTAAGACCAAGACTGTTAACACTATTACACAACTACTGTTTATGCTTCATATGGACTTATTTGGCCCTACCTTTGTTAAAAGTTTGAATCATAAGCAATACTGCCTAGTTATTACTGATGATTATAGTAGATTTTCTTGGGTATACTTTTTAGCTGCTAAAAGTGAAACTAGTGAGATCCTCAAGAGTTTCATTACTAAGATAGAAAATCAAGTAAACCATAAAGTCAAAGCAATTAGATGTGATAATGGAACTGAGTTTAAAAATGATGTGATGAATCAGTTCTGTGTGGCTAAGGTATAGAAAGACAGTTTAGTGTTGCTAGGACACCACAACAGAATGGTGTAGCTGAAAGGAAAAATAGAACACTAATTGAGGCTGCTAGAACAATGTTGTCAGAATATAAGTTACCAACTACCTTTGAAATTTTGAAGCTGTAGGAACTGCATGTTATGTGCAGAATAGAAGCAAGGTAGTGAAGCCTCATAACAAGACCCCCTATGAGCTATTACATGATAGGAATCTTATGATAGCCTTCCTAAAACCTTTTGGGTGTCCTGTTACTATCTTGAATACCATAGACTACCTAGGCAAATTTCAAGAAAAAGCAGATGATGGATACTTTCTTGGCTATTCTTTTAATAGCAAAGCCTTTAGAGTATACAATAGGAGGACTAGAATTGTTGAAGAAAACTTACATGTTAAGTTTAGTGAAGAGACTCCTAGTGTTGAGACAAAAGGACCAGAGTAGCTGTTTAACATTGATATGCTAACCAAATCTATGAATTATGAGCCTATCATTGCAGGTACATCCACTAATATTGATGCAGGTACTCAAAAGGATTATGATAAAGAAGCAAATTCTAAGGAAGCTGATTCTCCAAAGGAATTCTATTTGCTTGAAAAGTGGAAAGCTGGTCCTGTCTCACTCATCATTGAAAAGAAGAGTCCCACTGATGATGATGGTTTGGATTCTGGAAGCAAGGGTGATCATCAACAAGATAAGGAAGAGTTGGAGAAAGATAACTCAGTGTCGGTAGAAGAAATTGAAAAGCAGAAGAAAAATTCTGAAAGCACTGCTAAGCCAAGTTCTACCACTGCTAGTTCAAGTGAAACCCCGGCTGCAAATTCTCATAGTAGTACTTACTTTGGAATCCCTGCCAAGCCACTATTTGGTGATGATGAGTATCCAACTGATCCTGATATGCCTCCTTTGGAAGAAATGGATACTTCCACTGATGATGAAAATATGGATGACTTTTTCAACAATGCTGATATTACTAATTTGGAAACTGTCATTACAGAAAGTCCAATTCCTACCACCAGGGTGCATAAGAATCATCCCAAAGAACAAATTCTTGGAGATCTGAATACTCCAGTTCAAACAAGAAGCAAGGCTTTGAACACTAAAACCTTTCCTAAACAAGGTTTCTTTGCCAGATCACTTCATAAAAGGAATAGTCATCAAGATATGCAAAATTGTTTGTTTGCTTGTTTTTTGTCCCAAAAGGAGCCCAAAAGAGTTGAAGAAGCATTGGGAGAAGAAGGTTGGATTGAATCTATGCAAGAGGAGCTGCTACAATTTAAGATTCAAGAAGTGTGGACATTGGTTGATCTTCCTAATGGTAAGAGGGCTATAGGAACTAAATAGGTATTTAGAAATAAAAGGGATGAAAGGGGTATTGTGGTGAGGAATAAATCAAGGTTGGTTGCTCAAGGATACACACAAACTGAAGGTTTGGATTATGATGAAGTCTTTGCACCAGTTGCCAGAATTGAAGCTATAAGATTGTTTTTGGCATATGCTTCATTCAAAAATTTTGTGGTGTATCAAATGGATGTTAAGAGTGCCTTTCTGTATGGTACTATTGATGAGGAGGTATATGTATATCAACCTCCTGGTTTTGAAGATCCTGATCATCCTGATAAGGTCTATAGGGTGAAGAAGGCTATGTATGGTTTGCATCAAGCTCCAAGGGCATGGTATGAATGCCTTTCTACTTATTTGATGGACAATGGTTTCAAGAGGGTACTGATTGATAAGACCTTGTTCATAAGGAAGCTCAAGGATGATATATTGCTGGTTCAGGTTTATGTTGATGACATCATCTTTGGCTCAACCAATAAGGAGCTGTGCAAATATTTTGAGACACTTATGCACGATAAGTTTCAGATGAGTTCTATGGGTGAACTCACTTTCTTTTTGGGGCTACAAGTTCAACAGAGGACTGATGGTATATTCATTTGTCAAGACAAGTATGTAGCAGATGTTTTAAAGAAGTTTGGATTCCAGGTTATAAAGAGTGCTAGTACACCTATGGAGACTCAGAAACCACTGCTACCAGATGATGGAAGTCCCAAAGTTGATTTGAAGCTATATAGATCCATGATTGGATCTTTGATGTATCTCACTGCATCTAGGCCATATATTATGTTCTCAGTATGTGTGTGTGCAAGATTTTAAGTCACACCAAACACATCACACATGAATGGTGTAAAGAGAATCTTTAGATATCTTAAGGGTCATTCTAAATTGGGCCTTTGGTATTCTAAGGATTCAGCTTTTGATTTGGTGGCCTATACAGTCAGTGATTATGCTGGAGCTAGTCTGGATAGGAAATCTACTACTGGAGGATGTCAGTTTTTGGGAAGCAGGCTAATCTCATGGCAGTGTAAAAAGCGAACAATTGTGGCCAATTCCACCACTGAAGCTGAGTATGTGGCTGCTGCTAGTTCCTGTGGTCAAGTGCTTTGGATTCAGAATCAATTGTTGGACTTTGGGTACAATTTTATACATACTAAGATTTACATTGATAATAACAGTACAATATGCATTATTAAAAATCCTGTTTTGCATTCTAGAACTAAACATATTGAGATAAGGCATCATTTTATCAGAGATTGTAATGAGAAACGGTTAATTCAAATGGTAAAGAGCCATACTAATTTCAATGTTGCTGATCTTCTCACTAAAGCTTTTGATGTGGGGAGGTTTCAGTACCTTGTAGTCAGTATTTGAATGATAAATCTCTAAATCTCAAATCTGTTTTGTAAAAGTTTGTAAAAGTTTTGTACTGTTATTACTTGACCTTAGTATTGCTTGTTTTGTTCTCTCCACTGCTTGTTTCTTTGTGTTTTCACTAACTATTTTGCAGATCAAAGGAAATAAATCATCACTAGTAAGATTTAATGGATTTAGAAGGAAAACATGGTTCTATTATTCATAGATAAGAACTGCATACAAAGATGCAGATGTTACAACCATGGCATACTGTCTAATAGCAGAGTACATCAAAAGACAACATCCTAAAACAACCATCTAAAGACAACAAACCTCACAACATACACCTACACCACCTAAGGCTTCCTTGCAATGGCCCACTCTGGCATCTCCTTCTGAACTCTTGGTCCTCCAATAACATGCCACATTTTGGGACATGCAAGTACAATCACTCTCTCTCTCTTATGGGAGGTGATGAAGAAGATGGACCAACTGGTGGTGGCAGAATTACTTGCAAAGGTGTAGCTGATATAGGTTCTGGTGGTGGTATTGATGTAAGGGGAGGCACAAACACTGCTATGGAAGAATCTTCATCATCTGTATCTTCATATGGAGACACATAGCTTGGCAAAGATCTCAACTCATAACTGGATCCTTTCTTGATGGCATTTTGTGGCATTGGTTGAATGGAAGAAGGTCCGGCAAGTGAAGGATTTGTGCTCATGACAGTGTGAGATCTTTTCCTTGATGCATCTTCCTGGTCAACCCTACCTGATGCAACTAATTCTTCCCAAACACTGTTTGAGGAAGAGTTGTTAGTGTCTGATGTGAGATCAATAGGGTTTGACTTACTCATGGTGATGGTTTTGAAGTATTTTTAGTGAGAAGGTTTTTGGGTATGTGAGAAATGTGTGTGGTATGTGGGAGATTTACTCTTTAATAGAGTTAAGTGAGAAATCAGTAAGTAAATGTGTGAAAGGTGTGAGTTGTTGAGGAGTAAATGAAGTCTTTGACTTTGGTGGACGGATTAATGACTTAGAGTTGACCATTTGACTGGGTGTTTAGCATTGTTGTTAACCACTGCCAGTATGAATTTTGAAACAACTTCTTGTTATTCTAACCACTGCTAACCTTAACAATGTTTCAAGTGTCTGGTTTGTGTTTGTGATGTGCATGTATGAAGGAGCTTTTGTATATTTTGGAGCTTTTTGGAGCTGTTGTTGTGGTTGTTTTTTTTTAAAAAAAAATGTGAATATTTTGTAATCCTTCATACTAATGCATGATATCATTATTTTTGGCTTAGATTTTGTTGCAGCAGTCTTAGTCAAAAGATTGGATTGTTAGTGATGTATCCATTGATAGAACATTTCAAACCACTGCTAGTGGTAATCAAACCACTGCTAGTGCATTTTTGCTGACGATGGAAACTTAAGGGGCTATTTTGTAACTTTGGTGATAACGTATTTATTCCCCCAAATCACTGCCGGATCATTTAATTGATCTTCAAATCACTTCCAATTGGCGCTTTACACAAACCATAACCATTCCCAACTGCTTTATTCACAATCCCACATCATATCCCATCACTAATCACAATGCCGACTTTGTATTCCAAAACCCATAACCTAGTTGCATTCTTGGTAAAGAACACTCAATCAGAAGGATTTCATGAGATGATTGGTTTTCTTAAACACAGTCCTATCCACTTTGCGTTAACAGTAGAACCCACTATTCTTAAAACTTATGTACATCAATTTTGGTGGAATGCTGAAATACAGGAGAGAGATGGGTTAGAGGTTCTTAGGACTGTTGTGGATGAGAATGAGATTTTGGTCACTGAGGATGTCATTAGAGGTGTCTTGAAGCTAGAGGATGCTGCTGGAGTAGTTAATCTTTCTAATGATAACATTTTTGAAGGTTTAGAAAGGTTGGGTTATGAAAGAAGGGGTGATAAAATTAAATTTCTTAAAGGTATGTTTTCACCTCAGTGGAAATTTTTGATTCACACTTTGCTGATGTGTGTAAGCAATAAGACCACGGGATTTGATGAGTTTCTCTCCAAAATTGCAACTGCCATTATCTGTCTTTCTGAAGGGAGGGTATTCAATTGGTCTAGGATGATTTTTGATGGATTTCTGAAGAATATTAGGGACAAGGGAAAGTATTACTTGTATCCTAGGTTTGCTCAATTGATTGTGGAGAGTCAGATTGAAGAACCTATTGGTCATAATAGGAACTATGAAGTTCATCATATGCTTCCTAAGGTGTTTGCACACATGAGGCACCAAAATCCAACTTTCTCTGGAAGAGTTACACCATTATTTCCCCATATGCTGAATTTGCTAGACATTCCTGAGACTGAAAAGGTAATTGAACCACAACCTACCCAACCCACTGATGCTGAAACCCCTGCTATCACAACTACAACCACTGCTATCACACCTGAACCCACTACTGATCCCTTAACTTCAACTTTTGAACCCCACAAGATTTTCTTTACTAGTAGGAGGAGGAAGGGCACCAAGCTACCTCAGGTTGGTGTTAGTGGGGTGGTTAATGAGGCTGTTACAAGAAGTGGAGGTGACATGAGTGGAAGGGCTTTCACTACTGGTTCAGGACTAGGTGCTGAACAGGACAGTGAAAACATAAGTAAGACCCAACCACTGGCAACTCATAATGTGGAGAGTTATCTTGAACTTAACACAGGTGGAGGAATCCCTAGCCAACTGGCTATCTCAGGGTGCATGGATGTTCAGGCTAGGCCTGATGCCATGTTTTCTACACCCCATGATTCACCTCTCGGAGCAGGTTACACAGCTCGAAGTGATGAGGGTAGTTTGGGACATGACACTGAATTGACGGGTACTGAAAATGTATAAACTGACTTTTCCAAGGATCCACCTCTCGGACCAGGTTACACAGGTCAAAATGATGAGGATATTCTTGAAAAATTTAATGAATTGATGGCTAAGTGTACCAAAATGGAGGTTACTATAACTGGTCTTCAAGAACTTGCAGTATTTCAGGGTAGACAAATCAGAAGATTGAAGCACTGGGTGTCTGTCTTGGAAAGAATAAGAAGATCATGGATTTTTGCATTAAGGAGAGTTAGGAAATAAGGCAAGAAGGCAAGCTCCTCAAAGGATGTGAGTTTGGAGGATATACCCAAATAGGGGAGGAGTGATTGCATAGATTTAGGGGAGGCTTTGAATTTTGATGATAATTTGGATTTGGAGAATGGAGATCAAGGAGATGAGTATGTGGTGATTGATAGAGATGGCAAAGTAGCTGTGATTGAATCCTCAAAGGTTTTAGTTGAAGAAAAGATGAAGGAAGTGGTTTAGACAACAACCACTGCTGATGTTGCTGCAACCACTGCCAGTTCAAACCAAACCACTGCTGCAACCACTTCTAAGGTAATTCCAACCATTGTTACTTCAGATATACATATAGCCATTACAACCACTGCTACCATTGTTACAACCACTGTTACATCACCACCCAAGTCTAAAGAAGTGGAGAAGGAGGTTGCTGGTACTCTGCTTCACTTAAGCAAAACCTTATCCAACCCTGCACCTACTATTGCACCTGTACCTATCATCCTAAAACCAACTGGGCCTAAACCCTTGGGTAAGAGTTTGAAAATTGGTGAACTAAGGTGGTTCTACTAGACATTGGAAAGGGGAAAGGCATTGCTGAGCATGTTTTGAAGTACAAGAATAGGCAAGAGCAAATTTTACATAATGAAGAGTTTTCTAAGAGACTACAAGCTGAAGAAGAGGCAGCTGCTTTAACGTAAAAACAAGAGGAAGAGGAAGCTTCTCAGAAATTGATAGCAAAATGGATTGATAAACAATCTTTTCTTCAAGCCTCTGAAGTGATAAAGACATAATATACTACTTAAGAATGGGCACAACTATCTATTGATGAGAGGTGCAAGGTGTTGGCTGAGAGAGCAAGAAAGCTAAGACAGGAGAAAATTCAAGCTAAAAGGAAGAAACCTCCTACTAGGAGTCAAATGAGAAATCAAATGATGAAGATTATCAGGAATATGGACATGTATATTGGTGAAAATTTAAGAAAATGTTCATATGAGAGGGTTGAAGAGATTTATCAGAGATGTATAAGAAGAAATGAAGATTTACTTCCTATGAACTCTGAGAAAGAAGCTGAGTGGTTAGAGAATAAACAAAAGAGAAAAGCTGGTGTTCATGAGGAATCTAGTTCTAAAAGCGAAGGTAGATGATGATATGGAGAAAGAAGAGAGAGTGAAACAATATCTTTTGGAGTGTGACAAACCTGAGCCTATTAATCCTACTCCAATAAGAGCTATTCAATCTATTGAAGATTTGCAGATCAGCACAGCTAATGAGAGAGAGATGATTGAAATTACAAGAGCTGATGGATGGAAGAGTACTTACTCTAATTTTGGTCAATTGTTGTCTGGTTTGAAAGTGGTTGATCTGGAACAATTATGGAAGATATTGGGGTTTAGATATGGGAAGTATGAGCCAACTGGAGTATTAGCTAATTTTGTATGGACTTCTATTAAGAATTTGTGCCAGCCTAACCCAGATGATGAATTTTGGAATGACTGTGAGGTGGTTGATTGGATGTTGTATCAACCTTGCAGAGTTTATGCTGTACAAACTACAAAAGAGAAGTTCTTTATGTTCATTGATAAGGATTACCCATTATCAAAGAATGTTGCCAGGAAAATGCTTGAAGCTAAACTTTCTCCACAGGGGACTAAGCCCACTAATCCTATGATTGATCAACTGTTTCAGAGGATTGAGAAGATTGTAGATCTACAGAGTCCTTTGGCACTAAAGGCAAAACCTCAAGGAAGACTGAAGAGGAAGGCTGATAGATCTAAAGCTGTGGATTATACATCTGAGTCAGAAACTGAAGAGGAGGTTGAAGAAAACAAGAAAAGACTGATGGTTCTTACTAAATTGTCAAACTTAATGGAACCAGAGGTTAGTTGTACCACACCTCTTACAAGTCATCATCAGATTATCTCTTATAATTTTGAGTTTACTGTAAGTGGAGGATGTTGGAAGTATTGTGTAACCACCGCTAATGTTTTGTAAACACTGCTAGTTAGACAAGTCGGTTTAATATTTTGTATCAGATAAATATGGAAAATATATTTATCTTGTAGGTTACATTTTGTATATTGTAAAGGACTCCTTAGCCTATAAAAGGAGGTCCTAGGTTAGAGTTAGATATACGTGTGTTAGATAAATCTAAAGTCGATACACTTCAAGGTTGTAAAACCCTAATACTATTAAGTGTATTCATTATTAATATAATTGAGGTGTTTAGTGAATTCTGTTGTTCTTCTTCTTAAGGTTAAGCATTATATTCCGCGTAGTTTTTAACAGGTTATTGTTTAAGTCAGTTTCTATTAAGGATCGTTTGCTCAACTGGGATCAACACGCGTTGTACGCGTATCAAGTTTTTGGCGCCGCTGCCGGGGAATAGAATAGCTAGTTAGGAGTCTATCTCGTTTAGGTTTCCTTGCTTGATTCCTATCAAGTAAGCTTTTTTTCTCAATTTTTAGCTTCCTTGTAGTCTACCCCCTTCTTTGTGTTTGTGTTCTTAAAAACCTTTTCATTTGTCGCTATGGCAAGTGAAGTTGCATTTGAATCATTAACAAATGAGGAACAATTGAATTTCGCAAATTGGATTGGTTTTTATTGTTCTAATGAATTTGTGAGTGACCTTAGAGATATCCACAAGGAGACGGGTGTAAGGATGGATGGATTTGATAAATTTTGCGCTTGTGTGGATTCTATTCAACGATCATTGTTAGAATCAACTCCTTTTAGTGAGACCATCTGGAAATTTTTTGAGAAAAGTCTCCTAAGCAAAAACCATCAGTTGAATGATCTTAGGCACCATTATCAAAAAGACCTAGTTTTTAAGAACATGGAACCTAAACCCGAACAAGATTGTGAGATGGGTAGAGTTGAACCACCTATTTGCATGTATGGGATAGATTTCAAAACATATGACACGCATGAGGAATCCTTTAGGCAAATAGA
Organism: Chrysanthemum makinoi; assembly: GCA_910596185.1. Lineage (NCBI taxonomy): Eukaryota > Viridiplantae > Streptophyta > Magnoliopsida > Asterales > Asteraceae > Chrysanthemum > Chrysanthemum makinoi. The sequence goes on along the minus strand of OU343220.1, from coordinate 98,758,950 downwards.
ACATAGTGATCAAATTTTTGAGACTGATTATTATGAATCGGACCAAGAATTTGAAATGGCTTAAGAAGGATTTGAGATACTTAGGAGTGTATTTGGGTTAGATCATACTAAAACAAGTGATGAACATTTAGGAGATCTAGATATAATGGAGAATGAGGTGGAAACTCCAAGCCTACAAACCCTACCACCACTTGAGGAACACACATCGCCTATAACTTATCCGGAAGAAGTAGAAGAGACTATAGGAACCTCGATTGATATAGAACCTTTGGACCAAATGCCACTAGAGAATGTAGGTTTAGATGCTTGTTGTCATGACCTATCTCTTAGTCTTAGGGAAGTTCCTAATTTTGATGAACCGGAGCCTCAACCAAAAACCTTACCCAATTTTCCATCTCTAGATGTGAATCAAGGAATTGAATTAGGCCCCAATCCACCCATCAAAATAAATAGTCCGGGTAGTTGCTTGATAAAGGTAGTGGACTCTAGAACATGTAGAGTGGAAGCTAATATAGGAGTAACCCATGACCTTACACACTTACATCACCCATTCATGTTTGATAACAAAAAAACATTATGGGTTTAAATCGGGTTTATTAGGCCAAGATGGATCCTTAACTAAGAATCTCTTGAAGTTGATAGAAGATGATCCATTTCTAGGAGATAGACTTGATTCACCAGCTACACCTATAAAATTAGGTAAAGTTATAATGAATGGAGCACACCCCTTTGAGCATATAAATCACCCATCACCCTCTCCTCACATAGCAAATTTCCACCCTAAGGGTGTGTATTGCTACTATCACCCGCACTTAAGCTTAAGTGTAGAAAAAACTTCCCCTTTATCCATTAAATAAAGGTAGAGTCAAGCTCGTGACTTGAACAAAAACAAGCGCTTCTTGGGAGGCAACCCATATGTTTTTCTTTTCCTTTTCTATTTGTGTGTCATATATCTTTTTATTGATTGTTTATTCTCATGTTTGAATTTGTAAAAATGCTTTATTTTGTCTTTAACCTCGTCTTAATTACATATAAAGGTATTTTACAAAAGGGATAAGTGTAGGGAGGATTACAACCGTTTTCAAAAAGAACGTGAACATGAAAATTACGATTATTAAAAAGATATACATGTGTGTTTGCTTGAGTCAAATGCTTGTATCGAGTCATAATGGATGTTTTGCAGGAAATTTTTCCAGATTCTGAAGATATAAATTTTCCGAAAATCAAGCAGAGACATGTTTACATTCAGGATAACCCGGACTCAAGATCAGGATCATAACCTGACAGCGTCAGGAGGAGTAGAAACAGCTTCTAACTTTTTCTCGTTTTCTGTGCTACTTATAAATTTTTGGAATTTCTCATGTCTTAATTTTCCAGAAAATCTGTAAACATCCATTCCACAAGCATTATATCATAGTTTACTAGAGTCATATATAGTGTTACCGCTGATTTTACGCGAAGGTTTCGTTTGTTTTCTTCAAGTGTGCAGGTTTTATTTATCAAGAAGAAGATACATAAGATTTGATGGAGCTTTTCACGCAATGTTCTTCTTGGAGAAGAATTTAACCATTACTTCACACGGATCCTACCGAGCTAATCAGGGGAGTATTAGTTTCTTTCCTTTTTAATTACCTTCCATTATCATAACTTTGATACTTTCAGGGAACATTGGGGACAATGTTCAGTTTAAGTGTAGGGAGGGAAAATAAAACGGGAACTTTGAAACTATGCTTATCCTTGACTATTTGCCTTGTCCAATTTCATATGTGTAATAAACCATGAGAAATATCGGTTAGGGTAATTTTGGCACCAAATTTAAAATTTTTCATGACATGTAGGAGTGGGCCATTAGTCTTAATAAAGCATCTCATGGATAGGAAGTTATATGACTAGCACAAAACCCTTTACCACTTAAATTCTACCCAAAATGTGAGGATCGCCCTTAGATTTGTAGGAATTAAAGCATTTCACTTTAATGCTTCGAGAGTGTACCGGTAGTATAAAAGATTCTAGAACTTGTTTTGTGATGCATTCCGAGATCGCTAGTGAGACTACAATTGTGTAGTTAGGAATAACTAAATGATAAGAGGCATTAGGATAACCCTTGTTTAATACCCGTATTATAATTACTTCTTCCACATCGGTTGAGTAATTCCCCCACACCCTTGCATTGTACTCATCTTTAGTACACGATACCCCTAGTTAACCCCTCAGAGCCTATCCTTTTCGCGGTTCTCGTGATGTTTCAGTTTTCCAGAATATCAATGAAGAGCATTGTTTACAATCCACCCCCAAATGTACACCCAAATCGCCTTAGCCTACCTTGTATGCACTCACTTTTAGTGCATTATTGTTATCATACTAAACCCTTAGTTCAATTATCTAGTTACTTGCATAAGTTGCTAAGTCGTGTCATATCCTTTGTAATACGCTTTGAGACGATTGGGACTCATGGGAAAAGTTAAATTTTATGAAGTAGTGACGGAAGGAACGTTAAATTCAAATTCCCTTTATTTGCGTAATAATGTACTCCAAGTGTTTTGATCTTTTCAATTCGGGTCAAATTAGTGTTAGAGTAATAAAAACTCAAGTGTAGGGATGTGCCTATAAATCCCTATTATTTTGATGTTATCGTAGAAGATGGTAGAGTAGAAGTGTATGAAAAAAATATTGGATACCATCCTACATCTATCTTTAAATTTACGTTTGTTTGTTTCAAGTTATCTAGAGTTTAGAGTGTCGAGTCTTGGCTTAGCAACGTCATTCTTCTTATGCTTGTAACATAAAGATTTTTGACTTGCCACCACTAAATCGCCTATCCCACCAAACCCTTTGTTTCCCTACCGTAAGCCTAATGTTACAACCCTTTAAAAGACCTCTTGGATAGTTTTTCCTAGGTGCTTACGCCAAAGCAATGGAGGTTTGATCTACTCTCAAGCCTATGGTAATCTATGTACTAGGACCGGTTAATGAGTGTTTATCTTCCATTTCCAACTTGATATATTTCATATACACCCGTGAGATGAGAGTATCCAAACACCACTTGTGAGGTGCTAGTATGTAATTTTCGTGCTTGTTATGACTTTTTCGGGGCTTATACGTGTTGTGAATTGTTCTAAACTAATGCTTCATGACCCCTAACTTATAAATTAATTGGCCAAAAGCACATTTGCTTGAGGACAAGCAAATAACAAGTGTAGGGATATTTGATAAGTATTTAAAAGGTACACTTTTGAGGGGTCATTTAAGCCCTTAATCGACCAATTTTATATCCGTTACTGCTTAATTTCGTTCCTTTTCACTTTTTAGGTCTCTTGAAGGCAAATTCTGGAATGACACTTATTCGGACGAAAAGGCGCGAATATATGAAGAAAATGGCCAAAGTTAAGAAACAAGGCACTCAAGCTGCTGGAATTGAAGGTGACGGCGTCCGACCAAATGGCTGCGCGTCGCAACACTTTGTGACGACTCGTGTAAATTTCTATGTTGCACTTGACGGCATCAGGTTTTAAAGAGTAAGGCGTCACAACTCAGACGGCCTAGATTTGGATCCCGACGGTTTCAGAAGATGAAGCCGACGGCGTCACAACCATAAAGTGGCGCGTCACAAAGTTGACGTGGCCAAGGCGAAACCTAATGGCGTCGGCGGCGTCGAGAAATAAAGGTGACAGCGCGTCGCATGTTGTAACTCTATATATAGAATTCAAATTTTTAGATTTTTAGAGATGTAGTTTTGTGGAGTAAAACCTAAACCGAACTTTGGCTGTCTTGTGCAGTATCTTAGGGTTCCATACCCTATTTTACAACAAGATAAGTGATTTACTTCATTAATTCAATTATTTCTTCAATTGTTTGTGTGTATGCTTGCATGTTTTCCATGTCCGGCTAATTTACTTGTGTGTTTGCTTAGATCTATGAAACCTATGTATTGAATATTGATTGGTTGTCTCTTATCTTAATTTTGATTGAGTAATCTTTGTGAACATTAGTTTATAATCACCTAGAGTTATTGTAGGCTAAACATCCAAAGATAACCTTAGAGTTAGTTTAGGAATCCTAGAGATTTTGTAGGCAATAACCTTAAGGTAGTATCAAAGAGTTAGGGAAAAACACATACACTACGACCTTAGAAGACACAACGCGTTAAGAATAAGGACGTGACAATTCAACCATCAATAGGAGATAACTAGGGAGTAATAGCATCTAGGTAAACACATCTTTAAATCATCATACGAGCACACAACGATAGACATAGACTGCCCTCACCTTAGCTTAGTTAATTAGATAATTAGATAAGTAGAGTAATCGGTAGAAATACCACCCCCAAATCCAATACCCCAAGATTCGTACCTTTCAATTTTCTAAAAAATATAAAAAAGAATAAAAAATAATCTTCCTCAACCCCAACCTTAGCGTAGTAATTTCTCACTAACATTCCTATTCCCTAGAGAACGATATCATTCTCGAGGCTTACCCTAATACTACACTACAACAATTAGGTTCACTGCCTAGGGTGTTGAAAAACTTGCTCGAAGAAAAGAAAGTTCCTTTGACCCCGAATGCGCGTTGTACGCGTATCAATTAATAACTAGGTTTCATAGATCTAAGCAAACACACAAGTAAATTAGCCAGACATGTTAAACATGCAAGCATACACACATTCAATCTAAGACATAATGAAATCAAGGGAATAAATAACTTATCTCGATGTAAAAGAGGGTATGAGAACCCTAAAATACTGTCCAAACCGGACTACAATCGTTTTAGGTTTTTACTCCACAAGTCTCCCTCTTTAAAAACTGAAAAATAGAATTCTATATATATTTTTACGACTGCGACGACGTCGCCTTATAGGTGGGACGCCGTCTTATCGTCTTCATTAGGGTTTCGTCTTGGCCAAGTCATCATTGGGGACGTCCGCGTTGTGGTTGTGGCGTCGGTCTTCAACGATGGCGTCGTCTGAGTGCGGATCTAGGCATGCGAGAAAAAGTCTTCGTGATGCCCTTACTCTTCAAAGCGGCGGTCGGTGTAAAATAACAAATTCTCTCCGAGTCATCACAAAATAGGGACCGTTAAGCCCTTTGTTTGGGAAGCCGTCAGGTGTAATTCCAGCAGCTTGAGTATCTTCAAAAACATCCCTAGGTAGGGCTGCTTGGAGCTTGAAGTGAATTGTATTGGTCTGATGTTACCCTGCACCATCAGTATGTTTGCTGTCCCAAGTAGTTAAGTTCATAGCTTATTATCTGCTTATCCAATAGATGTTATTGCTTGATTTTTTATCACACTTGTAGTCTATAGTATGTAATTTACTTGTTTTGCCTTTATCAGCCATTAGGAGCTTAATTGGTAGCTTGTTTTAGTCTAGGAAACTACTTACCCGTTGTTATTATTTTGATTATTTAGAATACTTTTAGGATATATGGCTTCCTTTTATCTATGATAATAACTATAACAAAAGCTATGTTCCAACATTGTAGGTTCTTGGGAAAACTAAAGAAGAAAGTGAGTAATAAAGCTAAGGTTGAAAGTTCAATTGTCAATGCCTACTTAATTAAGGAAACATCAATGTTTTGTTCACATTACTTTGAACCTCATGTAAACACAAAGATGAATAGAGTGCCTCGAAATGATGATGGAGGTGATGAGGAGCTTTATGAAGGAAGTATATCTATATTCAAGTGTTCCGGTCGATTATCTGGGCAATAAAAAAAAGACGTTTAGGTGATCAAGAGTATAATACTGCGAGAACTTATGTGTTACTGAATTGTGCTGAGATTGAACAATATGTCAAGTAAGTATCATACATACATCTTTTTTTTAAACGTAATTTTGAGTAAGTCATTGTTATTAATTTAAAATTTATACTCAAGGATATTTGTTGAAGAGATAAAGACAATTGAGCCAAATTTAACTGATGTGCAAGTTGACACTAGGCTAGAGCGTGAATTTGCAAATTGGTTTAATGATTATGTAAGTGTTTTACCTTTTCAAATCATATGGATACAACTTATAATTTGGTATGTAAATCGAGATTAACTTCAATTTCACTATTAGTTATAGGCACGTGATTCAGGTAATGTTGATAGTCAAATTATCAAAGATGTTGCTTCAGTGCCTTTGAGAAGTGTGGTCACTTATCCGGTATATTTTGTTAATGGGTACAAATTCCACACTAGTGAACATGGTTCGGGTAGATTAACATACAACAGTGAAGTTTGCCTAAAGGGTTCTAATTATAGTGATGAGTCAACTAATTATTATGGCATTTTAGTAGAGATTGTGCAATTAGAGTACCCGGCTCTCCCGATTAAAAAAGTTGTATTATTTAAATGTGATTGGTTTGATCCAACGCCAAATGTTGGGATGAAGGTTCATAAAGGGTACAATCTAGTCGATGTTAACCATAAAAGAAGATTTAACAAATATGAACCTTTTATTTTGGCTAGTCAGTCATCACAAGTCTATTATACGTCATATCCAAGCTTACGGCGAGATAAAGTTAATTGGTGGGTTGTGTCTAAAGCCAAACCTAAATCATTTATTGATCTTTCTGGTGAAAATTTGGCTTTCCAAGATGATGAAGTCAACACACATTCACTTGATGATGTTGTCTGAGATGATAGTGATGATGCTTCTTTAGGAGATGACACCGATTGAATTATGTTTTCTACCATTTAGTTATATGTTTTATATATACATATTGCTTTTCATCTTTTAGAATCTAAGCGATTATATTTCGAGATAAATGAGCATGACTACTCTTGTGATTTATTTTATGTAAGTGTTATTTCATTATTTGGATAAACTAGAGCTCAAGTGGAGCTTAACTTGACCTTTTCACAAGTTGAGTTCAATTATCTCACAAATCGCTTCTTTCATTTACAACTTTACTTGTATTGGATATTATTATGCATATGTGAATAAGGATATTATTATGCATATGTGAATACGAAACTTGAAGTTAAGCTATTCAAGACATAGCATTTAGGATTTGGGTTATGCTGTATAAAAAATAGATTAATCGATAAGTATATTTAATCCTAACGAGACAACTCATTTGTAAAAGAAGAAAATCGCTATGCAACTCATGTTTGTTCGTGAACCCAACATGGTGAATAAGTTTCCTTGTAGGGTCGGTTGCGGGTGCAAAAGTGATCAAAAAATTTAAAGATAGCAGATTTATTTAATAACTGACAATGATAATAAAATAATAATAATAATGGGTAGCTGTATGAAGCTCGAGCTCGGGAAAGTTAAATCGATTAAGCATTAAGTTAATCTTGAGCTCGAAAACTAAATAAGCTTTGAGTTAAAATTCAAGCTCGGGTTGAGCTCGAATAACTAGAGCTCAAGTGGACCTTAAGTCGACCTTTTCACAAGTTGAGTTCAATAATCTCACAAATAGCTTCTTTCATTTACAACTTTACTTGTCTCGAATACTATTATGCCTATGCTTATACAAAACTTGAAGTTAAGCTATTAAAGACATAACGTTTTGGATTTGGTTATGCTGCAAAAAAAAGAGTAGATAAGTCAGTAAGTGTATTAAAACCTAACACGACAACTCATTTACAAAAGAAGAAAATCGATATACAAATCATGTTTGTTCCTAAACTCAACCAGACGAACAAGTTTCCTTGTAGGGTCAGTTGCGGGGGCAAAAGTGATCAAAAAAAATTAAAGATAGCAGATTTATTTAATAAATGACATTGATAATAAAATAATACAGTAATAATAATAATAATGGGTACTTGTATGAAGCTCAAGATCAGGAAAGTTAAATCAATCAAACTTTAAGTTAATCTTGAGCTGGAAAACTAACTAAGCTTTGAGTTAAAATCCAAGCTCGGGTTGAGCTTGTTTAAATAGAGCTCAAGTGGAGCTTAAGTCGACCTTTTCACAAGCTGAGTTCAATTATCTCACAAATAATTTCCTTCATTTAAAACTTTACTAGTATCAAATATTATTATGCCTATGCTTATACGAAACTTTAAGTTAAGATATTCAAGACATAACACTTTGGATTTGGTTATGCTGTAAAAAAGTAGATTAATCAGTAAATGTACTAAAACCTATCGAGACAACCCATTTGCAAAAAGAATAAAATCAATATGCAACTCATTTTTGTTCCTAAACCCAACCAAATGAATAAGTTTCCTTGTAGGGTCGGTTGCGTATGCAAAAGTGATAGGAAATTTTAAAGATAACAAATCTTGAGCTAGAAAATTAATTAATTAGCTTTGAGTTAAAATTCAAGCTCGAGTTGAGATTAAGTGGAGCTTAAGTCAACTATTTCACAGGAAAAGTTCAATTATCTTACAAATAGCTTCTTTAATTTACGACTTTACTTTTATCGATTATTATAATGTCTATGCTTACATGAAACTTGAAGTTAAGCTATTTAAGACATATCGTTTTGGATTTAGTTATGTTGTACAGAATGTGAACAAACTTGGTAAACGTATAAAAACCTAACGAGACAGCCCCTGTGTGAAAGAAGAAAAATCTATACACAATTGTTGTTTGTATGTTAGTAAGTACCCTAATAACCTTATTGACGCGAACCCGATAAATCCGCATAATATAGGTCAGATTGCGAGTTAATTTATTTTCTTTGAACATCCTATATAGACCCGATAACCTGATTAGCGTGACTAATTCTAATTCATAATAACAAAATACTGATGAAGAGGTAAATAACAATAATAGTAATAATAATCACGGGTGTTACTCGGGTTGACTCGGTCGGGTTCGAGTCAATTCATGTTGGGGCTAATGAAACATACCTAAACCCAACCTTATTTAGAAATCATGTTAATCGGTTTGAGTCAATTTGGGTTGAATAAAATTATTAACCTGAATAACTTGGCCCGAGTAGGCTTAATCGGGTTCGAGTTCGTTTTGCATATTTGACACCCCTAAATAATAATGATAATATATACTCCTATAATTACTTATTCATCAAACTATAGTTTATAATAAAAAACTTATGAATACAGTGAATAATAAGACTCTAGGTTTACTCATTCATCAACTTTTTAACATTTCACACACAAGAACATACATACGGTTACTGACTTTTGTGAAATTGGCGCCATTCTATGAAAATATTTGGCGCCCCTAGATATGTGGGGATCGTGGAGCAGTACTCACTCCTTCCACAAAAGGTTTATGTTTCGCTTCAATACACTTTCAGGAAGCACTAGGAGAAGGTATGTTCAATGCACCGTCAATACACTTTTAGATCATAATTTGGGGTAATTAGTTTTTAATTTACCTTTTAATTTAATGTTAGGGTGCTTGATTGATTGAGTTCTATTGCATGATTAGAGTTAATTAGGTTTATTTTTACTTTACACTTCCATGTAAAAAAACCTAGGGTTCTTTGAATTAGCTTTGATGACTGTAATTGGGTGGGTAAATGAACCACATATTCGATTGTGTTTACCATTAATTTCAATTGTGAACTCACTGCTTGAACCTACTATTATAAATCCTAATATCAATTGGAATTGGGGAAATTATAGAAAAAGAGATCAGGTTGTAAACATATTCAAGAGTTTTATAAAGCCATCTAACAGTAGGTACTATTGGTTTAGGGTGTGTACTTTTGTTCTTTTCGTTCAATGTTAAATGATTGTGTTTGGTTATCGGGTGGTAGTCGGGTCGGGTCATGTCGGGTCAGGTGATTCAGGTTATCAGGTTATACTACAAATGAGCAAATAATAAATTGTCAAATGTTACTTTGATCGTCTACTCTTATTTGTGTTTGGATCAGTTAAGATTTGAACAATTATAAAGTGATATGTAAGCTGATATGTGCTATTTCTGGAAGCATACTACCATTTGATATGTGCTATTTTAGAAGAAGTTAACTTGATGTTAGGTTTGATTATTTGTTGAAAATTATATCTTTATCGTGATTTTAATATTGTAATCAGATATTAGATAATCAGACAATTTCATAGTGTATATGAATATACGTTTTAAACAGTCTCATTTGTTTAACATTGAGAACGTAAAGTTTGTTTGTGAATTTCTTAGATATACTATGGTATTATCAATTATCAGTTATGAAAAGCAACTACATGCTATTGTCATGTCTTAAAGTTCAAAACTTAATCACCCAAAAGGAAAAACAAGTATTGAACATGTTTACAAGTCATGCTATAGACAAAGATATGTTTCAGGTCAACCTGACCCGTATTGGAAAATTACATGTTTGACCTGTTGTCGTACCCCAGACCCTCTATCCTACAACCTTTAGGTACTTAATAATGGTTGGATGCCTTGTTTTTGTTGGAGAAATAGCATGATTAGGAATATACACCAAAGTGTAGCTTCATGCGTGCAACTGAAAAGAAGTAAAACAATAGATATTTGAGAAAATATATACAATATTCAGCAGCTAGAACAATATTTTTTCCATCTTATCCATTTTACTAACCCATCTTATGTGTACTGCAAAATTCATGAGATATAACAAGAACTTAGTAACTAAAACGGATGCAAGATTGCTTTAGATACCATCATATAGTTAGAATCAATTCTTAAAGTGAGATGGTTTTTTAAAGTATAGCCAATTCTAGGATGGTTTGCTTTTTGTGTTCTAAATATAGGATGATATCCTTTTTACATTCTAAATATAGAATTTTATTGAATGGGATGGCTTATGTTTATGACAGATTGCTTGTGGCCTGCCCATGCTAAGGCGTTGGGTTAATAAGATTTAGTGTTGCTTTTATCCATATGGCTCAAATTCTTGTAGAGCACGTCTCTTATTATATTGTTAGTTCTTTGCCATTTAAAAAATAATTACTCGGATTGGCATCATGTTTGTGGATTGATTTACACCTATCAACAGGTAGGGTCTTGGTTTAGGTTATATACAAGTTAATCCATTTAGAAAGGCCATTTTGTTATCCACTTGGATCACTTTGTTTAAGTATAAAAAACATGTCTACACTATACCACCTTATTGACCCAAACGTTGTTTAAACAAGTAGCTGGTGGCCGGCCCAGAAAAATGATACACCAACCACGGAAGACATAGGACATGTAACTCAAGGTATGATATTAGATTTGAACGTTACCAAAACAAATGCGTTTTTTATGTTACAAATTGTGACAACAAAAATCTTTTGACCGAAGTTTACAAGATGAATCCAATTTACCAGGAATCACCATTGATTTTCTTCATAATTTGTTGATGCAGCATACATTACTCTGCTTTCATTCTTTTGCATGTAAGCCTTTGATAGAGAGAATACAACACATACTTAGAAGTGAGTTAAATGCACCGCAAGTGCGTTTGTAGTTGTCATGGTAAAATAAGTTGGTAGGAAGAATTTAGTGATGTGGGGCGTAGTATTGGAAAAATGTCAAAATCCTACTTTTAGAATAAATAAAGAAAATCATCACATATTTTGAACATAAAAATGGTTTCATCCTTCTTTTAGCAAACTTTTTGAAAACCATCCTAGTTTTAGAAAATTTTCCATATAGTTATGACCATGTGAAAATTGCTTCATGCCCCACTGGTTATAACTGTGATCTTGTTTCATTAGTTTCAACTATAGGTGGTAAGACAGGCGGGTTGGTATGAGTTTAAAATGTGTTTGCGTTGAAAGGAGGCATTTTTTTTGGTGTGGGTCTAAATGGAGCGGGGCAGGTTGTCAGCCAAACACTTTTTCGTCAAACTTTTTTTACAAGTAAAGTAGCTGACCTTGATTATGATGACAAGCTCAGTACTTTCACAATATTAAATTGAGTGTTAATTAAAATGAGTTAGGAGGTTCTATGAATTGAAAATATATATTGGACGATTTTCACATAGTGACCCTACTGACACCCGTACCTAGAATCGTACCAGGATGAGCCGATACCGTTTAAGTTCTAGTGTAGTCCCATTTTTCCGATACCATTACTCATACCTAAATTATATATGTGTTAAAATTGGTATGTGTTAGGTTGATGATGATTTAAAGCACATATATCTAGTGACAAATCTTTTTTAAAGTCTAATGTTGGATATAAATGTCATAAGCTAACTAGAGCATAGGATATCATTTGGAATTTACTTTTGCTGACTTTCTGATGTTTTGTTAGGATTTACTTATGCTAAGTTAATAGGAACGTATATATTGTGCTAATTACTCATGTTTAAAAGTACATATATCTTACTTTAAAGTATGTATATCTTGTTTTAAGTCTGTTTTAAAGTCTAGGATATCATTATCTTAGAAATTTCAGAAGTTTCTCACATTTCTTTATACTTAAAAACTTTCTCCTTGTAGACATGGCTAGGCGAAAGGCTTGGAGCGGGGAGAGTAGCCCTCATGCCAGCGAAGGACAATCAAATGATATCCCTAATAACTCAGGGCAAAGGCTGAAGCTTGAGAGAGTAGGCCTCATGCCACTGAAGGACAATCAAATGATATCCCTAATAATTCAATGAGGCGAGAAGCTTGGCGAGGAGAGTAGACCTCATGCCACTCAAGGACAATCAAATGATATCCCTAATAATTCAACGTGGCAAAGGCTTGGAGCAGGAGAGAGTAGGCTTCATGCCACTGAAGGACAATCAAATGATATCCCTAATAATTCAACTATCAATGTCGATACCGATCAAACGAACTCTGAAAACATCATTGGGAACTTAGATAATCCATCGAATGGAAGAAAACAAGTGCAAGTTGTGAATGGATTGTAAGTACTATAAATTTATAATTTGAGCATCACAAATTCTTTATTGTTACTTCATTCTATTTTTCATCACTATAACAGATTCGACAAATCAAGTGCGTGTTCACGAGAGATTATAAAGATATTAAAAGAAATAATTGATGATCCAGTACACTTGGACAAAGGTGTCTCAATCTACAAAAGACTTTTATTTTGGAGAATTTAATTATTGCTTAGGTTTTAATTGTTTTAAGATTTATATTTACGTTTATAAATGCTAATTATTTAAAATTATAACATAAACATTTTTTATGGGATCCGGAAGCCGAGACAAGTGTGAGGGTAGCATGGGATGCAAAAGCTTTTGGACGCTATACTAATTTCTTTAGAAACATAAGAGCTAAAATGGTGAAACACGTATTCATGAGTGACAGCATGGACAAATTCCGCGTCTTATTGGGGAACATCAAAGTACAAGGAGATCCAAAAAAAATACACAAAATCGTCTAAAAGGAGAAGGTTCCTCAACTCATACCGGAGGGTCAATCTCATTTAGCGAGCGCATAAAAATCTAGTAAGTATATTAATAAGTATTGAATTCATCGGAAATTTGCTCTACATACAATAGTAGCATATAATTGTATCGAGTTACTTGTATGTGCAACTAGATATTACTTAAACTGTTCCATAGTTGATGCGCAGATTGTTAATTCTATTAGGAATTTTAAAGTTCCTAAGAGTGCTAAACCATAGTTTTATGGGCATGTGCATGTGTGAAACACCTCTAAGTTTATGACAGGTTGTGACCTAGATCAGTGTTGTCTAAGATCAGTGTTTATGACAGTTTATGATAGGTTGTGCTAGTAGCATATAAGTTTATGACAGGTTGTGAAACACCTTCTATTAGTTTATGAGAGGTTGTGATCAAGATCAGTGTTTAGACACCTTCTCTAACGTTTTGACTGAGATGTCTGTCATTCCTTTACTGTTTTATGCATATTAGTCTGTCATTGTTGTGTTTGCAAGATGGTGTTTATGCAATTAGTCATCAAGTTGTGTCTGCAAGATCGGGTATCTGAAGCTATATTAAAATGCTCCTGGTAGTATTCTTTTTGTGGTCCAGGTTTCATAGGAGAATTTTGTTGTGTGCCGGGTACTTCAAATATCAACAAAGGTCTTTTAGCTTGTTTGGTCATATGTTATAGTCGGTTTGCATTTTGTATTTTGCTGTGAGGGATAGCATCTAGTGGTGTGGTATGTACTTTTGGGGTCCCTTTCTCTTTTAATTAGCTCGTTAAAATGAGGGATGCCTTATTTTGTATTCTTGTTCTCTTTGTAGTGTAATAAAATTGTTGCCTTTCTAAAAAAAATTTAAAAAATACCATTTCTATGATCGTAATATGTACTAAATATTATTTAATCTATCTTTTTATGCATATGTGATATAGGAATCTATATACAAGCGTCCACCTACGGGATTTGAGCTTTTCTTGCATACTCATACCAGCGGCAATGACAAGAAAACATTTATTAATGAGAAGGCAAAAACAATCAATGTAAGTTCTGATTTCCTCATTATACAATAATGTTCTTATTTCTATCATTACTCGTGATTATATCTACACACTTATAGGATAGCGTGTCACGTCTAAGGCAAGAAAGGAGGAAAATCCGGCTTATGCAGAAAGTCGAGGTTGATGACGGCACTGCATTTAAGCAGCCAAGTGGTGCAAAGAGAAGAAACACGTATGGTGTTGGGTCAAAGAGAGTTGATTATATTAAAGATATAGATTCTGGAAATACAACAACTGCATTTACCAAGGTAAGCGACGGGTGGGAGAAAAAGTCTAAGAAAATAGAGAGAACGATCAACAAATTAAATAATACTCTTGAGATTGTTTGCACTCGTTTCAATATAACCCTTCTAGATTGTGATTCTGATGGTGAAAGTTCTGACGGAGGAGATGCGCGTCCAGGTCCCACTACTAGTCACTCCCGAGCAGGTGGAAATGAGGAAGATGATCATGATAGCCGCATGATTGTGAGTTGATAAGTCAGATTTATCTTTATATTAAATGTTTTGAGACATCTTTATGATGATGGTTTGTTCTTTTCAGTTTATTTTATTTGTTTTGAGACATCATTAGAATGATGGTTTGTGCTAATTAGGAGACTTAATATTTATGTAAGATGGATCTATTTATTATCGTGTGCTTTATATTTCAAGAATGTTTGTGTCAAATGTGTGCTTTTTATATTAGATGCTACAAATTTGTCACATTCTAAATATTAAAATAAAATCATAATTTACCCATAAATTTACCCATGCATTATTTACATTATGACGTAAATATTTAGCCACAATTTACTCACAAATAGTAGTAGGTAAGTTAGCTATGAATATACCCACAAAATATTCATGGCAAAGATATCACGTTTGCCCATGACATTTACACACGGTCATATGCGTGGGTAATTTCCCACGGATTATCATGGGCAAAATTTCCCATGTTTTTTACACACGACTATATACGTGGTTAATTCTAGTAAAGGATTTTGGTGGGGGAGTTGACTTTTACACACGAATAGTTTTGTGGGAAATGTTACCACACAATACCCACGAGTATATCTATGGGTGTTTCCTGGTGAGTTAAAAAATCCCACAAACAATTTACCCATGAATGCAAAACAATCACCCACCAAGAATGACATGGGTAAACTTACCCACAATACGAAAATGTCGTCGACAAACAATTAGCATCGAAGGTTTTACCCATCTATATAGAATCATGGGTAATTCGTGGGTACTACCCAGTTACCCACTAAAATATGGCTTTTACCCACAAATTCTGTCCGTGGCTATTTTCCTGAATTCTTGTAGTGTATGGAGAAGGTTTTCTCACAAGAGAAGCATGGTGGCAAAATAGATCTACCAGTCCAACCTCAGTTCTTTGAGGCAAGCACGAGGATTCACCATCGCAACCCTTACAATTTACAATTAACTTGTAAAATCGGATTTGTGGATTTTCACGCTTTTGTTGATCCGAATTCTCCATTGAATATTATGTCTAGGGAATGTCACAAAAAAGTTATGAGCAATAAGTTGGCATACAAAGGAAATAACTTCATCAGGATTGCTAGTAATATTCATGTGTTTGTTGGAATCTACACATTTCTAGTGGATTTCATGATTTTGGATGACGTAAGTGAGTTTGTCGAAAATGACTTGCCAGTGTCATTTTAGGAAAACCCTTTAAGGATGTATAAGGTTTGGAGGAAAATGTTATCGACGGCCTAGTCTGGTTGAAGAGAGAGAAGATAAAACCATATTTAGAATGCTAAGAACCATCCCTAAATTCAAAAACTGGACGAAAAAGCGTGGAGTATGGTTCCACCAATTTTAGAAATTAGTCATCAGGATGAGAAAAATGGTCACAAGTATCCCTATCAAAAAATCAAGAATTTTACAAAGGGTGCTTAGAACTAGGGGAAGAATATAAGAGGGACAAAAAGGTTATTGAATGGATATACCGTTGACATGTTAGTCTCCAAGAAATGACAAATAACTATTTTTAAATAGGACTTTGAGTCTAACTTAAAGACTCGTTAATAAAGAAAAGTGTTTGTCAAGAGACAAGCCGTCTTTTCCCTTTTCTTCCCTTTATTAGTTTAGTTTGGTGTGGTTTGTTTGTTACTACTTTTTGCAGGTACTTACAGCAATGGAGGACGTAGGAAAGCTTGGAACAAGCCATAAAGTTGAACATTTTCGAGGGATCGACATCAGAGAACTTTTACGACGTAAACCTGTCGAGGAGGTTACGTCGTAACCTTCCCCGGACTTTAGCAAAATCACCAGGTCAACTCTTCTACGATGTAGCCCAGTTTATGAGGTTACGCCGTAGATTCCTCCTGTAGCAAAAATCATTTTTCAAATAAATTGCATTCCATAACCATGTATAAGTAACTAAATGAACTTTGTAGGCGTGTTCCCTGTAAACCGTCACGAGACTACGCTCGTCCACTTGGGACACCGAGTGGTTTAAAAGGCTTGTTGCATACGCTAAATGCAACCGTGATTCCTACGAAAGTGAGTTAGGTTTTTATTTGTTTTTGTTTGATTTTTGTATATTTTTTCTAGAATTATGCTTCGGTAGTAGTATGATTTCACGGAATTGAAGTTTGCTCATGGAGACGAAGTGGTATGATTTTTTCTAGAACAGTTGCCTTAGTACTGCCTCTCAAATTGATCATTCTACCATTGTAAACAAAACTCATCCTGAGATCCAAGAAATTACACCTCATTTCTCCCAAAGTGGATAACCACTGCATTCCTAGAACCATGTCACAACCCCCCAAAGGTAGCAACATAACACTAGTGGTAAAAACTTCACCCTGAAACTTCCATGAAAACTCGTCACAGACAGTATTACTATACAAATTCCTTCCTCCTGCCACAGTTACTTGAAGAGGATAAGTGTTCTTAAGATCACACCCAATTTGCTTAGCCTTACTAACATCTAAGAAATTATGTGTGCTACCAGTATCAATCAAAATATGCAACTCATGCTTTCCTATTTTCCCAATTACCCTCATTGTTTGATAAGTTTGAACTCCATTCAAGGCATGAATAGAAATTTGTGGTACAATTGCAGGACTACTTTCCAATTCACTACCAACATGATCTTCTTCCAAACCTTCATACACAATTTCTTCCTCTTCATTTTCCTCCTGGTCAACCACCATTTCTAATGAAAACATCTGACTAGGACACTTATGGCCAGAAGAGTATTTTTTTTATCACAGTAGAAACATAAGTTTTTAGCCCTTTTTTCTTCAACTTCTTTTTGCGTTAACTGTTTCCTAGGTGGTATGTTTCTTCAATTGGCATTTGGAGCTGGAAGTGCTAATGGTTTGGGACTGTTTATGGGACCACTGTTCTGATAGTTCCCAAACTTAGGAGTACTAAGCAATGGTGGTCTCATCTTCTTCTTAACTGCAATATTATTCGCTTCTTGCAATTTAGCCAAAGAATATGCATTAGCCAATGTTTGTAGGTTAAACATTCTAACAGACAACTCAATTTCATTATGTAATCCAGCCAAGAAAAAATTAATTGCCTATTCTTCTGGTATTTCCACCCTACTCAATAGTTTATCATATTCATTTTGATAATTCTCCATAGTGGTTTCATACTTAATATTTTTCAAATCTGCTAATGGATCATCAAAAGAACTTCCAAATCTCTTAAACCAACCAGTCAACATTATCACCCATAATTCTCAAGAATTGCCTATGCCACATTAACGCAATATCAAACAAGTGAATAGAGATCAAGGCTACCTTTTGATCATCATATATGTTGTCCACTCTAAAGAACTGTTCACATTTGTAAAGCCATCCTCTTACATCATCACCCCCAAACTTAGGAAACTCAATTCTTGTAACCCTTGTAAACTGCAACTGGTTCCCATTCTGACCACCACTTTGTCCTCCAAAACTGGTACCCCTTTGACTAGAACCTTCACCATTGTTAAACCGTTTTTCCAACAGCCTAATACTGTTCCCCATTTGAGTCATGGTTCTTATAAGACTCCAATTGACTTTCTACTATAGGAGGAGTAGCCTCAAAAGATCTTGTACTCACCATGACTGCAAAAAATGATCAAGAACAGAGTATTCTTAAAAACTGTAACAAACTCTTAACTTCTCAATCAAGAACCACAAATAACTGAAAAAACTTGACTGAAACACGTATTTTGGTTTTGGCGCGAAACTGTGAATATGAAGGATGTAATGATGGTGTAAGATAGATCTACTGATAATGACAATATGATAGGTCACTAGATTTACAACACAAGCTTACTAGAAAGATAGAGAGGCGATTGAACAATAAACCAAACCCACACACACGTTAAGACTATGACCGGTTATGCGTAAGTATGTGAAAGAAAGATAAATTGAACAACCAACCTTCAAATGAAGGTTTACAAGGGGTATTTATAGGCAAGGAGCTAGGGCAACACTCCCACACCTTCCCTTTACCTTATTGGGCCTTCTACATAAGCTTAAGGCTAATAACAAACATAAAGGCCATAACTAAGCTACCTATTACATATTAATTACTAACACTTGATTATGGTTTAGGAGTGATTCCAACAATCTCCCCCTCAAGTGTTGGTGATGAAAAACGGTGAAGGGGTTGATGTAATAGTAGCTATGACGTCTTCTGACATTCTTCTTTCTTGTGAGAAGAATTGCCTTGATTCGAACCATCTCCCCAGTGTAGCGAGATAGTTTTCTTTGAACAATTATGCTTTGACGTCATCTTTAACTTTGTTCTTTGATCTTTGTTCTTTGTGATGAACGTGATAGTATGTTGTTATCTGCCTCAAGTCTGCTTCACTCAGGTGTTGCCATGTCTCGCGTCTTTCTCCAACATGCTCACACGCTCTTTTGACGTTGGAATTCAGTACTGATGAAGTTCTTTAAGTCTTTAACTTTGTAGATTCTTTGATTTGACGAAGAATCATTCTGACTGTTGTGTTGCTTTTGGATAGAACTTCCATTAGTGATGATGTTGGCGTGAGCATGAGAAGAATCTGCACGATTACTCCACTCCAGAGCTTCCATAAGAAGTAAACATTAAAACGGTTAGTAATAAGCGGATTCTGGCACTTACAAGTTTGAACTTCGAGAGTGTTGACAGCATAGTGTGAAAACACAACTCTAATTCTTACAAAGGCCGTTCCTGAATCGGAGTCCCACAAGTGAGATAACAGGACGTACCGAAGTACACTTGATTTCGGATGAGTCGGACGAGATTTTGTACACCGGCGTCACCTCACGACCGTAGACCGCGGTTTGAGACCACTAAAGCGCAATCCACGAGGGGAGTTGCGGCGACTTATTTGTCGGGGGTTGTTTGATGTTGACCCTGGCAGGAGTTTCCATTCAATCACGGAGGATCACAAATGTGAACCTCTCATAAATGTTCTCGACGGTGCTAAAATCTGTGAAGGACTCGATAATGTACCACTGAAATTCTTATTGTTGAATATCAAGTGATGAAATGTCAAGTGTACCTAAGAGATCTTTTGATGAATCTATTGGCTCTAGACTCAATAGTGCATTTTGGTTTTCCTGAGCGGAGACTAGGGAGAGGGTCTCCTTCTTCAATACCAGCAATCTCTAAGAGAAACCCGATAGTTTACGTAGGGTTCCCTGTGAGAATGAAACAAGCTTCTGTTGAGAGAAACTTGAGTGGTTAAGAAGGTTTAGTGGATGCGTCACTGGGTCCATGACGACTTTTAATCTTCAATACCGGTGTCATCTAGTGACAACCTGTAGCATATGAATTGAACCCGTGTCCTCTAAGTTGAATAACTGGAGGGCTATTTCTTTTCACCCTTTTCTTTGCATTTCTTTTAATTCTTCAACTCCTTCTTTCTCCGATTCTCATTTTCTCCTTTTTATAATCATACCTAAGGACTTCTAAATACTAACTATTTGTGGTGTCCTTGGGTAGATCCCTCCTCCTCTGGCGGATCATAGGACGGTTATTCCTAACCTTAGTCACCTTATTACTCCATGACTAACCTATGTTGCCATAAAACCATTTACTTGAAAAATCTCGCTCAGTGTTTATGAATGAAAACCATTTTTGAACCACTCGTTGAGATGAGATTTTGCATAAATACTCCCTCTCCACATGTGCTTAAGAGATTTAACGGTTAAATGCACAGTGAGGAAAGAGCTGCACATTTTGAATTGATCAACTCAAGATAGACATTCCCCCGCGAGACACTGTTACGTGGCATAGTTAAAGAGTTGCATTGTCAGATTTTAGGTGACAACTAGCTCTAATAACTACCTTAAAGGTGTAGACAATCCTCGAAAGGTTGTCAAACCCGTCCGAGTTCATGTCTACCAAGAGTTTCTCGAATGGTACATTCTACTCAGACAAGTCCTTTGCGAGACACGTCTACATCACTAGCGAACTAGCTTGAAATTATTACCCGTCCCGGACAAGTCTTTTCGAGTTACTAAGAGTTAAGATCTCGTCAATTCATGGGTTAGGTCTATAGCACAAAGATTCATTTGCATTTACACAACATATTTCTTATCACGTATTTTCTCCCCTCAAAAATGGCATATAAAATGTTATTTTTGAAAAGTTGAGAATAAATACGACCATTTCGAGTGTTGCGGGAAGAATGACCAATGTGAACAATTTGTGAACAAAGTTTGAAGTCAAGTACTCCCTCAACGAAGTGATATAAACGGTTGAGGTTTTGAAAATCATAAGGGAAAGTACTTGTTCTTTGAGCAAAACCTTGAAAAGTGAAAGGTTTGATAGGTTTTACTCAAAAGTAAGAAGCTTTCGCTCATTTTATAAGAATTGTGGCAATCAAGCCGTACCACGGTCTTTTATTTACAAGTACGGGTTGTACACTAAATGGTGCACAAGCCATTGTGAATATAAAATGTACTATAGACGAAGTTTCTAATAGTTTCCAAACTCCATTAAACCGTCTTTAGCAGATTTGAAACACTGATGTAGTAGACATTTCTTCTAACGTTTGAAGTTTTCAGTATGTATGAATTTGTAGAAGAGCAGAAAACCACACAAGGAAAATCTGACTAATTGCGGAAGATCCGTTCGAGGGTAACATGCCAGAAATCAACAAGATCTTCTCACGTATGTAGACGCATCACACCAAACAAACCACGTGTTATGATCCAAATATTATTGTGTTGATGATTCGGGTGGTCTTGGATGATCAAAATACATGTTTGCCACAGTTAGAGAGTTAGTAGAGAGAGAGGGTGTTCTTGCTAGAGGTTTACACAAAGTATGGAATATTAGATTGAATGAGGAGCACCACCCCTTCCATGGATGGAAGGGGTATTTATAGTTACAGACATAACGACCTTCTATCGCCTGTGGATCGGTATACGTGGGTAAAGACCCGTCCTTCCTCCACGGTGTTGCACTAAGCTATACTACGCTACAAACTAATAAATAAACTACTAAATACCGTGACTAACGACAAGTCTACGAGCTAAAATTGCTAGATAACATTTGGGGTGACCGACTTCACTATGGAATTTTCTAATTCCTAAGAATCTCCCCCTAAGGGAGGTCACCCCATGTTTTACATTTTGAATCCTAGCAATCTATTCTTGACTTTGTTCTTGAGCTCGTAGACTTCAATTCTTCAATTCCACAATCTTTGTGCTTTTATAGTGCAACTTCAAAGTCCGCATTGATTTGTACTTTTAGTGGAGGCCTTTAATCGATCCACATCTTTGATGATCTTCGAGCTTTCTTTGAGATCATCACCACGTAAATCTCTGGATCACCCTTTATTGTGTTGCCATCATGTGAAGTTGTGACTTTTGTACCGACATGCTCACACTTTTGAATCATGACATCTTTCCAACAGAGTAGAAGGAAGCTTTATGGCTCATGATATTTGGCAGCATAGCAGATAAAATCTTAGTATAGAAACATCAGAGCGTGTTATGTAGATATGCACCAGTCATGATTTCTTCGATTAAGTGTGGATGCAGTGAGCATGCGCTTTGGATTGACTCCTCAATTCGATCAGCTGCAACCGTCCAAATGTACCGCAAACAACAGTTAGCAATAAAACACACCGAAAGTGTCTTTGATCACTTTCGCCTGAATTGAGGTACACGCCCACGGTTCCCGTTGATCAAGTACAAGTACTGCTGTGATCGGTAGGATTCCGAAGAATCTCCTTGACAGGGTTTCGCAATGTTCTAGTCGTTCTCAAACCGGGAACGTCTCAAAGAAGACACACGGGTGAGTGAACCAGCCGAATTGAGATTCATGATTGATGAAAAATGATTTGAAAAACAATCGCGTATTGCTTAAAGAAAGAGTTTTGCAATATGACGAAGGTTTTATGATAAAGATCAATTTTCAATCAAAATACTTTTGTATTAGAGAATGAGTACACATTCGACGTGCTAGCGAAAAGAAGAGATTCGCACATCGAACGGTTTTTCTAAAAGTATTTTTCAATCAGAGATACTTTTTGAATTTGAAATGAATACACATTCGACGTGCTAGAGAAAAGAAGGTTTGCACATCGAACGGTTTTTCCAAAAGTATTCGTCAATTCCATTCCTGGACCAAGGTTGATTCACGAATGAATCGCCCCATCGTTTCTGTCCAGTTGTCACAAGTTTGATCTTTAGAAAAGATCTCACATGCCACCTACCAGGAGCTTGTTTGATGTTGGCTCCAGAAGGCTTTCCATCTTCATTGTGAATATGTATGCATATCACTCAGATGTTCTGGCAATACCACAAGGATAATGCGTAGGACTCTTAATATATACTTACTTTCCACATTGTGTGAAACAGCAAGTGTTCATTAATTTTGTGTCCTAATGAGATATTGTGGATGATATCTTGGCTCTAGACTCAATAGTGCACATTTGGTTCCTGTGCCGGAGACTAGGGAGAGGGTCTCCTTCTTCAATATCAACAATCTCTAAGAGAAAGTAGATAGATTATGTCGGTTCCCCGTGAGAATGAAACAAGCCCTTTTAAGAGGAACTTGAGTGGCTTGGGAAGTTTAGTGCAGTGCGTCACTGGGTCCATGACGTCTTGTCTTCAATACCAGTGTTACCTTAGTAACAACCAATAACATATGTATTGAACCGGTTTTCCCTAAGGTTGAAATGATGGAGGGTTATTTCTTTTCACCCTTTTTCACATTCAGTTCTTTTTCATTCTTCAACCCCTTCAGTGCTTACCGAGACTTCATAACTAGAACCTTGTTGGGTTTTTCCAGTACTAGCTCTGTCTCAGTCCGCACTCTTCCCATTTCTCATTTTTCTCCTTTTTTCATCATACCTAAGGACTCTACACTATCTAGTGGATTGTCCCTAGGTAGATCCCTCCGGCTCTGGCGGGATCGTGGGAACAAATACCTAACCTAACCATCCTTATAACACCATGCATAAAGTAAAATGGTCGGTCTTTTGGTACAGTTCTTTCCTTCGCGAAACCAATTGAAAAATCATTTGAAAAAACAATCAAGGTACTTGTGATACGAGATCAAAGCATTTTGTACCTTAATAGTTTTGATCTTTTAGAAAACCTCCCCCTCAACATATGCGTATGATTTAGAAATTGTTTATCACATGGAGGCAAGAGGACTTTGAAATATTTTCTTTGATCACAATTTTCATAGAAAAAGCCATTTGATTTTCTTTGGTAAATTCTCCCCCTCAATATGTGCATAGGATTTTTGAAATCATTTTTATCACATAGAGGCAAGAGTTAATTTGAAGCACATCCACAATCACAAGCGCCATTAAGAAACCATTTTAAAACACAATCAAGGTACTTTATAATTACTTTAAAAAGCTTTCGTACCTCGATAGTTTGTTTGCTCTCCCTCAATATGTGCTTCGAGATTCGAAAGCGTTTAGCACATATGAGAGAGCAGCCTGCACAATTAAATAAAAAACGATCACCTTTTATCAAATTTCATTATTAAATCACAAATTCTCCCCCGATCAAAAATATCAAACCCTTTGAGATTTTGGATCCCAACTGATTTAATAAGGTTTATAAAACATGGGAGAATATGTGGCCAAGTTTAAATACTCATCATGTTTTTGGATAAATCCTCCTCCTCAACATGTGCATCGTGTATTTGAAATCGTTTGGCACATGGAGGCAGGAGTGCCTTTGAAGGACTAAAACCGATTCCATTTAAACAAATTTGAGATTTAAATCACGATCTCTCCCTTGATCAAAAAATTCAAACCAACTAGAATTTTGGATCCCGATTGATTTAAATCATTTAGAAAGTTTGAGGGCAAGACGTGACAAGATTTAATTTTGAAAAAATGATAGATAAGGACCAGATTTAGACATTAAAGATTGTTAGTGTCAGGTATGATTATTTTAAGAGATCTTTTAGTAAAATAAAACAATTTCACAATCAAACAAGAACATAAAAATTTTCATTTTGAAAGACCTTGATTCTAAAGAAAAATCATACCATGACATAACATTAAATCTTTAGATCACCACTTATATAGTACAAAGCGGGACTTTTGTGAAGAAATATCGTTTGAAAATATTTTATTTTAAATCACTTTCCCCCTCAATCCATGACAGAAGTCAATAATTGAGTGACTTAGGTTTTGATAACAAGAAGTCCGGTGATTTTCAAAAATTAGTCCAATATATTTTCAAAACAATATTTTCCATTTTCAGAACAATTTTATCAAGTTTGTTTTAAGAAAAATGGTATCATCCACTACTTTTTCCTGCACAAGAAACGTTAGATGGTTGAGAAGCTTCTGTTGTTGTTGCTGTAGGGTTTGGAAGAAAACCGTCTGCCGATGCAGTGAGACTTCTTCTTACGTTGCATTTTGAATGCCAACTGAGGTCAAATTAAGCTCCGTTTCTTCAATCACTTAGAAGAAAACCATCTGCTGATGCAGTAAGACCTCTTACGTTGCATTTATGCCAACTCTCCATAGAAATCCAATTAAGCTCCGTTTCTTCATTTGTCAACCCAAGATATAGTTACCCTTTCCTTTCGGCATCCAAACATCATATTATGTGGGATCCGGATCGGGAACATTCTTATACCAAGATACCTGCATACGTTAGTGAACACACATACAGATATATGGTGGTCGACATCACCCAAAAAGCAATCGACTAATAAAAGTCAATCCAACATATCAATCAATTCATATATGGCATGGGAATAATGTGTTTATCAAACTCTAATCATCTAATCCTAATAATCACATCCTAGAAACCTAGTCCTTCAACATAGGCAATTGTATTTAACAGATAAGCACGTAGGATGATTAAGATAAGTCCGTTAGATGATATAAATTTGAAAACATTATCCCTCTCAATCAACGACTCATTTTACTGAAAAGGTTTAAAAGCGCTGAAGTCATTGATTGAGTTTTCAATTTTTACTAAAACTCTAAAACTGATTGATTTTCAAGCAACTCATTTTCCACCATTTTAAAACACAACAAATATTTTTCTGAAGAATTTTAGACGGAATAACATTTGTGTAGGAACAACAGATCCTTTTCGACATACTTTTCTTGTTTTGTTTTAGGATAAGTGCACGAAATATTTGAAAATTAGTTTAGCGCAACACATTCCTTTCTTGAAGACGGGTTGCTATCTGAAATAATAGCAAGCCATAGTTTAAGCACGGGTTACAGATGATTAGCGTAAGCCATAGTTTGAAGCCGGTTACGATCTGAAATAACGTAAGCCATCATTTGAAGTCCGGGTTACAGTCTGAAATAACTGTAAGCCATATTTTGTGACATGTTAAGAAAAAAGAATATTTAAACCTCCTGCTCGAACTTCATCTAAAGTCCCGTGCCATTATTGAATGACATTTCTAAGACCGTAGATGTTATCGATATCAGAAGACATGTCTTTAGAAAACATAATTTTGGTATTTTTGAAATTTTCTGATTTTTTATGGATTTTTTAAGGTTTTATAATTTTCAATTTCTTTTTGTTGGTTTTATATTTTTGTATTTTGTTTTTGTTGGTTTTATATTTTTGTATTTTGTTTTACAGATAAATATATACAAAGATAGAGAAGATGATATAGTTAAAGAAGATGATGATACGAGTACCGAGATAAGGATATCAAGCTGCCCCGTTGTAGAAGAAAGAAGTCATCATCCCTAAAACTGTCACCACCAAAGCTTTCGAGGCTCTTGCATTGAAGAAAGAAATTGAGCCATCTGAAAGTGGGACTTTGGCAGCTTCCCCAAACCGAAAATCCTTTAGTGAGCGATTCGAAGCTCTATTTCAAGCTTGCCTTAGCCAGGTACAGAGCACACCATTATCATAAATACCCTGCTCCTTTCAAGAACAATCACCGTGATTCTTCGTTCGAGGTTATATCATCAACAAGAACAAGAACGTATCATCCCACACATAAATAACTCTTCTCAAATTTCATAACCACTGAAGTCTGACGCAATCCATTCCAACAGGTGTCAAGAGAACACTTCCCCCATGTAGTTGAAATGATGCAGTTCGTCTCTTAGTATAATGCTCAAGAACTCTCCCGAATACACTTCATGAGGGAATGAAGAACACCTTCCCATGTTCTCATTTTTCTTCCCTGATAAACGTGTATGAAGCTCAAGAACCAGAAGTACACCAATATCCAAGAACTCTCCCGAATACACATCATGCCCGCAGAGAAAACACCTCCCAAATGTTTATGGTAAACAATGGCTTTCTTCCCTGATGATCGTGTATGAAGCTCAAGGAACCGAAGTACACACATTCCCCACGAGAGAACAACGATAACATTGAAGAAGGGCCGAATCAGATTATCTCTCTCGGATGACAATCTCGGATGTCAACTCAGAATAAGTGATTATATCTCTGAATCATGATTAAGCCCTCAAGGGAGACAGCTGACGCGCCCCAATGTACACAATTCTCTCTCCCCCGATGATTGCGATAACATCGAGATCATCACACACCAGTGTACCTCTTTTATCTTCAGAAACTTTCATTTACATCACTTCTCCCACGACGTTGGAATAAGAACACTAAACGCTTTGATGAGTAAAACCTTGAGTTTCTCTGCGGTCATGACATTTGTTTTCCCGGGATATCTCCAATCACTTAGAGAGTTAAGTTCATCAAGTTTACTCGCCATGAGTCAAACATTGAGTTTCTCTGCGGTAATAACATTTGTCTTCCCGGGATATCTTCAATTACTTAGAAGTATTAAGCTCATCAAGTCTACTCGCGCTTTGTGTTTAGATGTGAGTCTCCTTCCCCCTTGCTGGTTTTGACACTTCAGAATCAGCAACATCTTATCAGCCCAAATACTTGAAATCTGTTGAGAAGATCGCTTGAAGTCTTTGTGGGAATCAACTTGCTAAAGAACAGAATGAGCAAGTCTAATTGGGGATTAAATCTAACATTTCACTCTCCCCCAATTAGTGCTCTCCCCTAAACCGACAATCTGTTTGATAAGTGCCCAGATTAAGAAGAAGTCTTTAGATTGTTAAATGCAACACGTCTTTAATCTTCTAACATGTAGCAGAGAATGTAGAACTGACTATAGACTCGACCTTCTTCAAAATTGTTCAGTTGGGGAATAGATAGTTAACATCTTCGACTCACCAAAACACAAGAAGATCACCAAAAAGCATCCCAATTAACTTACATCTTGCAAATCCCCTTAATTAAGATCCCTCCCAATCAAACAAGAACAGAAAGATGTTCATCAAGGAAATCATAAATCAGCCGCAAATAAACACACGTAATGGTAACACCAAGCAAACAATCACATCAAACAAGAACAGAAGGTTGTTCGGAGTCATCATGTTGATGTGCACGTGAAGCATTAACCGGAAGCACTTTGTCAATAAACTCATATCAGTTTGTAAAGATGTCAACTAACAGCTTTTAGAAGAAACACCATGTGAAGATGACCCGATAAAAAGAAGCTCGGTTCTTACATGAGTTTGGAGCCGTTTGACCATTTATTCTCATGAATCAATCAACCATGCAGTAATTTCACACTTCTTCTCCCCTTCAAGAATTGCATACGGAGATGCCATTCTTGATTAAGCAAGTGAATATCTTCAACAATGTAGTCTATTCACACTTCTCCCCCTAAAATAAGCACATGATGTCGCCATCGTCATTATAGTTGAGCAAGTGGAATAAGAAAACAATCAATGGTAGCCCGGTTCACTTGATAATTAAAAGCGCATGGAAAAAGTATGACGCATGTTGATGAGAATGATCATAATAAGAAGATTTCTCTTCTTCAGAAGATAAAGCGCACTGAAGCGTACAATTTTCTTTTCTTTGAGGTACGAGGCATGAACTGAAGTATTCAAACGTCATAAGAAGATTTCTCTTCTTTCGAAGATAATGCGCACTGAAACGTACACATTTCTTTTCTTTAGAGTACGAGGCATGAACTGAAGTGTTCATACGTCATAAGAAGATTTCTCTTCTTTATAAGATAAAGCGCATGAACGTACACTTTTCTTTTCTTTAGAGAACGAGGCCTGAACTGATGTGAACAGACGTCATACGAAGATTTCTCTTCTTGAAGATATGCACTGAAACGCACATTTCTTTTCTTTGGAGTACGAGGCCCTAAGCCGATGTGAACAGACGTCATAATCTCTCTCTTTTCATCACTCTTAGCAAAACATGTAATCAACCCCATTATCATTCAGTAGGCTCTTTGTCGTGACAGGTGATGGAGAAAACCCAATATGATGAATTTGACCCTGAAGTAAACTAACCCGAACTCGTGACTTAAACTTGAACATATGTAACAAAGAGCGGTGCCGAGAATTCATGCCCAATTGAATCTCTAAGTACTCTATACTCTTCAACCAACCAACCATCAAGTATAAGACGTACATCACCTCTTGAAAATCCACAATTAAATGTGACACTGAGCACTACAACGTAACTCCTTAAAGTGATAGTTATTTTTGTGGCAAAAAGAGCCCAATTTCCCCTCGTGGTAAAAGAAAAAAAAACTCCCAAGAATAACTAGATTTCCAAGTCTTCGTTTTTGATAATAAGCTCGAACAAGGATCATGAAGAATCTTCATCCAACCATCCCCGATACCTTCAGATACTAAGTACACTCGCCCGTGATATTTCACTTCAACCTCAAATAAATAATACTGAATTAACGCTGTTGTCACTTCTTCTGAACTGCTCATATCTAGCCTTCTTTGACATTAAAAGTGAACTTTGATAATGGTTTCATCCCGACCATGGTTAAAAGCACATAACCCCGTAAAACCATGTAATAACCAAATTACCATGACGAATATCCAAACACACATCCAATTCATGAAATACACCCTTTTATCCCTTCTTGAAACAGAACCGTAGCACCAAAGATCAAGTAAGATCCAGAATTACAATTTCTCTTCTCCAAGATGGTTCCATCATTACGGGATTTTACAACTCTATGGTTTAAACCGAGAAATGATTTCTTTCGCGGGATTTTACAAAACCAAGAATAAACCGTAAGATAGATCCGGAAATGCACTTTACAATTACCAGGATGTTTCCATTGTCACGGGATTTTACAAGTCTATGATTTAAACCGAGAAATAGGTTCTTTCGCGGGATTTTACAAAATCAAGACAAAACCGTAAACAATGTTAGCTTGAATGTGTTATGACAACTTTGGTTTCGATGAATATCTGTTTTAGGAGAACATGCAGCGGTTCATCAGTGATTCTTCCTCCATCATCAACAATTCATTACCCAAATGTAGACAACTTCACAAACCATACTAAGTCAAGTAGTATAAACTCCTTTTCCCTGGAGGTTAACCGTAACACATCAAAGTACACGTTTCTCCCCATGATGGTTTCGAACTATCGGAAGCATCATAACTTGTATGACCATTTGCACGAAAAGTTCTTGTCATAAGCAAACATCTTGAAAAATTACTGACGCTGAAGATTCTTGAAAGATTTTGCTTAGACTGTGAAGTATCATTAACATTATGAGGCATCGAATATCTCATAGGAATTGCTGAAATTGGACCTCAATTGATTCAACGGCTAATAGTAATGACCACATATGGAGATAACCCGATACGACTAACTTGAAAAGAAAGGTGACATCCCAACTTAGTGACTTCTTGCTTGTTCTATATTTTTGAACAATCCACAATGCCGTGTGACACTAAGTATTTCAACTTCCTTAAGGTGATAGTTATACACTGTAAGCATGACGACGCAAATCCTTACATCAGTTATAACCAGATTGTCAATTCATAATCACTTAAAGTGATAGTTATGTCCCAACAAGTTATCTTGAGACATGCATCCAACCAACCAACGTCTCAAAGATAAAGAAGTTCACCGGTGAAATGTCATTTCAATTTCTCGTTAATAATACCGTACAAAAATCCCGTAGTCATTTTTCACTTTTTCGCTCAAGCCGTGACATAATATACTTCGTGAAAGTGCATAAACCAAATTACCAAACCCCATCACACATCAACTCTCATCATCATACCCAATCTCATCATCGAATCTCATCTTGTCCAAATCACATAAACCTCGTACTATCAAAACACATATTAGTCAAATCTCATATGCACGATC
>OU343220.1:98675236-98727987 GCA_910596185.1 Chrysanthemum makinoi | reverse complement strand
TCTTAAACAACGTTTGAACATTTGACATGTGCTTCGATATATTTTTATTCATAATAGATTTCATTTCAATACATTAAAGGATAAAAAAATACATCAATGAAGCAATGACATTCATGAAGATACCAGAACACAAAATATGACAATCACAGAACGCGAGAGAGACCACATAACAAGGTAGGAGTAGAGGATTAATAATTTTTGCGCAGCTTTGCCAGAAAGGAGATTTTTTTGAGAACTTGGAGCCGAGTCTCACTCATTAGCCTCATCAGGCGTCCTCCGTGTTTTCTTCAAGCTCCTCATCCCAATTTCACTCAGATTTCCAAACAACAATGGCAAGCCTAGACCCAACCACGACTCCAACCGCTTGATTTGCTCGACCTCACAAAGGTAAACGACGAAGTTAGGTCGATCACCTTTGCATGCATGTCACTTAAGAACTTGAAGTCACGCTCATTGTCACGCACAAACAGGTTGTTAACCATGTCTTTAAGTAAGTTATCCATTTCTTTTGTACTAAATTGGGATGTGGCTAGGTGTGTCCCCCGACAAAAGTTGTATGAAAATGGGATATATGTTGTTCGCTTTATATAACCCAAATGGGGTGAGAAAGGGTGGGGTGACATGGAGTTTATTTTGAAATGAAGTCTATCTGAATTAATGTGGATAGTCAAGTGGTGAATAGTTGAGTCATGTCAAGTAATTAATGTTGCACATTAGGCCAAGTTTAATTAATGAAGCTTCATTGTACTCAACCGATTCCCCGCCACAAGATAACCATTTTGGGCAACTAGTTTCAATTTGAGGGCAACTAAACCAGTTTGAATTTTGTTTAGTTCGAAATGCAACAAAATTTTACGCCCATTTGGTTAGAAAAATTATTACTTGAGTATGTTTTGTAAATACACGCCATTAAACAGGTTTATATTGATTACTTTTTGGTTACATCAACTAACACATATATGCTATTATTAGGTGTACATATCCTTTATATTTTAGGTAATAATACACTACCATAATATAACTCCACTTTTATATCATAAAGTCTGAGTAAGTGTGCACTTGTCGTCAAGTATCTTCAATATTGAATGGATATTTTGTAAAAACCCAAATCGGGGATGAACATAAGTAGAACAAACTTTATTAATGAGGAAAGGACGTAATGAAATGATGGTGGTAGCTAGTGGCATGTACTTGAAGGGAACTAGTCCATTAATTTTTCAACTTTAACTATTGCACAAAAAAGGTACAATGAAACTTGTGTCCAACAAGTTAATATTTTTGGGCAAGCACATACATACGATGGGCAACTAAATCATATGTGGCCCAATTAAAACATGAACCTTATGTGCAATTTTAAATTTAAAAGTAATCAAGCTTAGTAGCTAAGTATATATTTCCTATATCGTATTATATGTATGACACAATGTAAATTAAAATCAGGAAAATAAATTGTTAAAATACTGAAGCAAGCAGATTTATGTACTTTATTTTTGGTTGGTTCTAGTTAATCTACACATGTTTTAGATAATCTGTTGTTGGTTGTGGTATTCCTTTGATGTTACTACTATAGACAAGTAAGTATAACAAATGTTTATGAGAAACTATGTTGTTGGTTGTGGTAAATAAAAATTGGGATTTAAAATAAGAAGGACGGTTTATTAATGGTGAATAGATGTAAGGAAATGATGGTGGTACATAGTTGCATGTACTTGAAGGGAACTAGTGTGCACAAAACTCAAAGTCAAACTGCTACAACACAACACCCAAGAAACTTTGGCCAACAATAAATTTGTTATGGGGCAACTAGACACAAATAATGGGCAACTACTCACAAGCATGGTGTATTGGTGTCCGTCACAAAGTATAACAAATTATACATTTATTTATGTATGTGTTGTCCGTAATTGTATTATATATGTTGGTTATAAGAAGCATGGTGTCCGGTGACAAAGTATAACAAACATGTAATAATATGAGTGGGTTATAATAAGAAGATACCTGTAGCACTCCCTAACACGACATACCATACATGTGACTCATAGTCACGCTGTCGCCACTATCATAGAATGTTACGACTTCTGTAGGTATGTTAAATTAGGCAAGACACCAAGTGTTTAAGATACCTCGTTGAGAGGAATACAAACCTAAAAGAAAATTGGCTGTGTATTAGGATATAGTTAGTCAACGTATAAAATTAATAAAAGTGACTTTTTATTTATGTGGTCAAAGGTAAATACAAGAATACAATTGGCGTGTTTGTATGTGCAGTTGACATGGTTACTACCGGTAAGCAATATGTTACTTACGAATGGACGTTTTAGATAATGGAGAACGTTTTCATGCATGGTGTTGGGTTGTATAGAAACTACCGCTTTGGGAAACTCATCCGCTATGTAGTTCCCGATATGTTGCTCCAACCGTTAATCCACGCTTGTGTTTCCATAATGCCGCTAGTGTAATCAATATATCTTTGATCGAACAATTAAACTGAGGGGCTCGGTTTTTGGAAAGCGAGACTTATCTCATGGCGTGTAAGACGCAAACAATTCTCGCCAATTCCACCAATCAAGGTGAGTATGAAGTCAGCCGCACGCTCTAGAACTACGCTTGAAGGTCGGACTAGTCATTCAAGGCTTTAAATCAACTACTTTTGGATTGTAAATTTCATGCATACTTAGTCTCAAGTCTCAAGATGTTTTTTTCAAAACTTTGTAAGAAAGGTAGTACTGCTATTGGAAATCTTAGTACGGATAGTGTGTATGATTCCAATCGCTTGTTCTTTTGTTAAGTCCTGCTAGTGGATATCATGTTTTTCTGGTTGGGTTACACTTATAAGTTATAACTACTATGTTTATGAGAACTAGGATTTTTTTGGGCTTAGCTGCTGGACCTTTTAATGTGAAAAAAAAAAAAAAAAAATGAATTAAAAAAAATAAATAAATAACAAAAAAAATAATAATAATAAGATTGTGTAAAAAAAAAATAATAACTTTGTTGGAAGATTGGAGTGCAAAGGTGTTCCAACTGCTAGCTTGCATGGAGAAACTGCTAGTGTTACGAAAACACTGCTAGTTAGGTTATCATGAGGATACCATGAACAAATAAGTTAATACACAATCCGGATAAATGTACTATAATGGTGTCTAAGATCAATGTTTACAACACCGGATGAACAATCAATTGTAGCAATAAGATCCGAGGAGGCCAAGGTTAACAGATGTAAAAGATATTAATGATTTTGAAACCCTTTAGCGATCAAATGCTATGAAAGGAACAATGGAGAATGGCAATCAGGTAAAAATAGTGATCGAGATGGAGTTGATGCAACGAAAAAGGTATTTTGTGCCTAGGAAGAAACTTGATGATTTGATTATTGTAAATATCAAACAAAAATTATTCAAAGTATGCAAAATAGCAATGCTAAAACCACTTACGGTGGCAATGGAAAAAGATAGAAACCTATTAAATAGGAGGAAAAAAGTAAATATTGGCAAAGGAAGGATCTCGATTAATTTTAACGATATTGTCGATGTAAAATTTGATTTTGAGGTATGTGTGTGTATTAAAACCAAATATCGATAAAAAATAACCACAAGCTAATGATTTAAAATCTTTAAAAAGGATAATGAATCAAAACCCTAATAAATATGGATTAAAATCCGATGTTTTTACAAACCTAATGAAGTCGTTAATTAAGCTCGAATTTATGATTTATAAAACTACGAAAGGGAAAAACAATTAAAAATTATAAGACTAATTAAATTAAATATTTTTAACTATTAATTAATTACCTAAAATACAAGAAATATAATGCAGATTCTAAGTCCTAAAAATAATCTAATTAAGACTTGAAAAGTCTAACTAAGAATATATTAGAAAATTAACTAAGAATTTCAAAACTAATTTTTATGACTATTTATCTATTTTTTGAATTAAAACTATTGAAACTAATTAAATCACTAAAAATTACCAAATGAACTATGAAAAATATGGAAAATTACTTTTTTACTTTTTATATTTATCTAAGTCTAGGAAAAATTGAAAAATTATTTTTGGAAGCTTTTCTTAATTAATTTATATTATATGCTATTTAAAAATGCCTAAAAACTACTTAAAATCAAGAAAAATAGCAAAACAACTTATAAAAATATGAAAATTTCAGGAAAACTCTAAAATAATATTGAGAAGCTATGAAAATTAAAAAGGCTATGATGTTATGTGGAGAAAACAAGCTATAGTGCAACTGATGAATAAGTGCTTGTGAATAAGCACTAAAATAAGCCAAATGAGCCAAACAAGTAGCCCAATCGACATGCTTAATCGATATACTAAAATGACTGAAACTTAAATCAACAACTACAAATCCTAACACCTAATGAATAGTCTCACAGATTTGATGCTTTGATAATGACTAATTAACACCAAAATGGTAACCTCAACTTTAAGCTAAGCACACTCTTATCCAATAAGCTACAAACTAAAAACCAATTATCAAGACCACCAACCGTATTAAACTAGACCTAGGTAACTACCTATGACCCCTCAAAGTGCCAGCCCTTGACAAGCTTCACATAAGCTCGCGGCAAGCTTGGCTACAACGAGAAAATCACTCAAGATAATCGAGTTGGTGCACACCGTGATTTAGAGCTTCGCAAAGCTAGATGCTAAAATTTCACAAAACCGTATGAGGACTTAAAGACCACCTATAGGACTACTTATTCCAAAAACCGAACCTCAAATAGCTTTGATGACAATGAATGTATGCCGCAACATTCTACAAAGTTTTGCAAAACCCAAGTTTTCAAACTTTGACTTTTGATGAAAATGAATACAGTTTGACTTTTATGAAGTTTGATCTAAAAGACAGGATGTAAATGATGATTTATGATGAAATAAGACCTAATGAAGCTAGCTTATGATTCTTTGACACCTAAAATGAGTGAGAGTTATCCAAAATTTCCGATGCTAACAGATATGCATATGAGACAGATTAGATGTAAAGTTTTGACTTGTAGATGTTAGAGCACAAATTACTCAAATGAACTACTTAGAGCTATACTATTGCCAACAAAAACTCTAGCAACTACAATTAACCGAGACTAAGCTTTATCTGATAAAGTATTAAATCCAAACACCCTTTAATATATTGATTTGCAAATTTAAAACTGAGATAACTACCTTTACTAAGCATGCACAAATGATCAAACTAGATTAACTAATAACCTAAATACTTTTAGAACAGATCTTTACAGATAATAACTACAAATACATTAAGTACAATATCATTTAGAAATCACTTACAAGAGTCCAAAACCACAATGGTTTGCAAACAGAGAACCAAAGAGCACTATCCTATATAAACCAATCCAAATGCTTCAACATCAACCCATAACCATCTCCATTCCTGAATCAACCATATCATCCATGAGATTTTAATCTCCAAAATTTGACTTTTGTTGACCAAGTAACTTGCCAAAGATGAATTGTATAAATAATAAACAAAGCTTTGATAAGCTTATTAGAGCTTATGTTTAAGCTTAAAAATAAACTACTAAAGTGATTTAATAATAGACTTTGAGATAATTTTTATTTTTGAAGTATTTTTCTTATTTTTGTGATTTTGTTTTGTAAAGAGAATAAGCTGAAAATAATTTGAGATAAGCTAAGTTGATTAATTGGAACACTAATAAGCAACTGAAATCAATCTAACAAAGAATTAAAATAAATTGAATACAAAAACTGGAATTACTTTAATTAATAAAATTTTGAGATTACAATGAAAACTGAAATGTAGAAAATATAAAAATGAAATTTAAAACATAAACATGAATAAGATACTATTAATCTACTCCAATTCTACTTAATACAAGTGAGAAATGAAAGGGGTATTTATAGCCTAGCTAGAGGTCTTGGAAGAATCTGGAAGGTGGCACTTGTGCTTCTTCTGAGCATCTCACAACCCTTGGATTAATTCCCAGCATCATCCAATCATTTTTGTCCCTCGATGTGATTTCCACGTCCTTCTAATAATCGAGCAAAGGAATGACACGGATAGGTGACGCACCGGCACGTGTCGTGGTGTTATCGGTGTTAGAAAAGGACGTAATTACCCTCTAATTTAAGTGATTTTGCTTAATTTATCGAAGGGTGTTTTAGGGTTCATACGCTTTCGGTTTGGGGGGAAATCACAACGGGTTTTTTATATTAATTCGCTTTTGTTGACCTTATAAGGTTGGTTGACCGGGGTAAAAATACGGGTTGGGGATCCGGGTTGGTTTGTGATTATGGACCGGTATTATGGTGGTTTGGGCTTGGGATTAAACTTGGGCCAAGGGTATTAAGTTTGGACTAGTGTTAAATCCATGAGCAACCATAAGGACTAAAGATGTAACCTCCGAAATTCCGGGACCACAACATGTAAATTCCGAAAATGTTTTTTGAAGGATCATTCTTGTCATTCTTTAATAAAACCATCTGATTTTGCAACTTTGAAAATTCCAAGGACTAAATATGACAATTCTCAATCTTCGGGACTAAAAGCTGCTATTTTGAGAATTGATTGTCCAAACTTGCAAATTCCTTTCCCCGCCTCGGCTTTTAGCATTCTTCTTTCTCTCGTGCTCGGTTTTCTTCGGTTTTGGCTTTCTTTTGTCTGCTTTGTCACATCCAGAGATACTGCACGTGCAAAAAAACTCAAGAAACATGCAAATGTTAGCAATAAACGGCTCTTTCTTGGTTATTTTGGGTCAGTTTTGATAATGAAAAGGTATGTGTTTAAGCACATATCACCTGTTCAACATCATTCCAGGGCTGATACCTTGCGACCCAACTCTGCATAAAAAACCATACCTGCATGCCATTTTGAAGAAGAACCTGAACAAAGTAACTACTAACCATCGCCCAGTTAGCATTTTGAGGTCGTATGTGCCACATGTAGTCAACCCATAGGTCTATATGCTGCGCATTTGCCGCAAATAAAATACAAATTTAAGAAATGGTGAAAATCAAATACAGGGTAAAAAAGAAAAATCGTAATAAGAATGCGATATAAACTAACCTCCTCGTTAGCCAACCTTCTAGGTGGTCTAAGTAAACTAAGCGGAAGCCGTAAATTTCGGTCTACAATATAATCATCTGACCATCAAAATTTACATCGTAGTCTATCAGGATCATAGAGGAATTCTTCAATCTCATCAGACATCCAAAGTGGTTTCGACAGAATGAAACCATCTACTTAGATCCTACAAAACAGCTTCAATTTATTAGTTTAACAGAGCATTATTGATAACCAAGTATATTGACATGTTCTTAAAAAGTATGACAATACCTCTACCCAAGGTTTCACGCTGTTAAGCTCCTCAACAATAGTTGGGTCGTTGATGTTAGGACCGTGTTTTTTTATTTTACGTTGTTTAACTTGCAGATTGTTTTGTGGCGAAACAGGTTCCATGAGAATCCTCTTGTCGGGTGGTAACCGACTTAAAGCCTTTTGAAAATGTGACGAATTCATAAACGCTCGTCGTTTTTCTTCTTCTCCTCCTCAACTTCAACATGTCGCCTTCTTCCAACTTTGAGCAAAACCTATTAGCCTCTTCCAGCCTTAAGATGTTGGCCTCAACATTCAGCTTCTCTTCTTCCAACTCTAACCTTTCTTCCTCTGCCAAAGCGAATCTCAATTCCTCTAACAGGAGATACTCCTGGAAGAGACTAGCGCTGATGACATGTGTATATAACGGCCATACAACTAAATGCGAAGAAGAAATATTAACCCGAAAGCAACGCCCACGCCGATTCCTAAGTCGATCGGTTTGAGATAAATGTTGTTAAGTGAATCGGAAAAGGCAATCCTTGTGTTTGGAAAATGTGACTCAAAATCAAGTTTGTCCCAGTAAAAAATATGGATGAAATTTCTAAAATTAAACAATGGCGCCGAGAAATAACTATAGATTAGTTGAAAGGTATACCAAGACCGCCAGTTCGTCATGTGCAAGAACTCAAGGTTTAAGTGTTAGAAAATTCCGCAGTGATGTTATAAAAAAAGTGAATCTACTATTCTTATATTATAATGAATATAAAGAGAACCTGAATAATACACTCAAGTTTAAAAACTTGGCGATTTAGACCGGCAATTACATGATCCTTAAGGCTTTTTGTTCTGGAACTACTTCCACTCTTGCATTGTTTTGAATTTACTTTCAAACCGCCAGATCGCTGTCGTTTGACTTTTCAAGCCTCGAAAAGTAGGTATCAACAATTTCGCGTCATTTGGTCCCACCGTATGGTCGGGAATGTAGTCATTGAAAAAATGTTGGCTATCTATCCACCATGCAGATTGCAACGCATGTATAGAAGGTCTCAGATCAGTAATTGTAGTTGAATCCTAAAGTTCAGTAATGGAAACATATTTATTCCCCAAATCACTGTTGAGGCAGGGTAGTGGAAACATAAGAACGACCCAACCAATGCCAACTCCTAATGTGGAGAGTTCTTTGCAATTCAACACAGGTGGAGGAATCCCTAGACAACTGGCTAATTTGGGGGACATGGATGTTCAGGCTAGGTTTGATGCAATGTTAGATACATCTCGAATAGATGAGGGTAGTTTGGAACACCAACATGATTTGACGGCTAATGGCTTTCTACATGATGACAATTCCAATCATAGACTTCTCGGTCCCAGTTACACAGTGTCAAGGTGGTGAGGATACTATGAAACTCAATCTTGAATTGACGGATATATTCACAACTATGGAGTCAAAGATCACTGGTCTTCAAAATTCGACAACTACTGCAAAAACAATCGATGTTGAAGCACCGAGTAAGTGTTTTGGAGAGACTAAGAAGGCCAAGGTTCAATGCATTCAGGAAAGTGAAGAAACTAGGAAAGAAAGCAAGCTGCGCTGGCATTCAAAGTTTAGAGGATGCATCTAAAATTTTCATCGGGAGGAGTTGAGAGAGTACAAATTCAAAGCAGGCATAGAAGGTAAACACGCAGCATCGGATGATTCTTTAAAGGCCTCGCAGCGGGAAGAAAAGGAGAAGGAAGTGGTGCAAGCAATCGGTCCTGTTGTGCATCCGCCGATAGTATTGAAGTAACCATCGCATACGCAACAAGCTCGGCCGGTATTATTATAGCCACCGCCAATTCAGACGTTTCAAGCCCGGAGGCAACCTCTGCTATAATTATAAGCACCACAATGTAGCCGCATGATGTTGGAAGTTAACCTTAATTTGCAGTGTACAAAATCAACTCATCCAATTGTTCATCCACTACTAAGAAAGATTGAGAATATTGCTGATTATGAAACTCATTTGGCCATCAAAAGGCAAGCCTCAAGGTAGATTGAAAAGAAAGGCAGACAGATCAAAAGCATTTGATGAAGAATCTGAGTTTGATAAGATATTGTGGGCTTAGATAGGTGGAAATGGAACATCTAATTTTGTGTGTAGGTTTACTTTTTTTAGCTATGAACAATAAATAAATAACAACAAAGGTTAACTGGCTTACGTTTGAAAAAAAGGTTCAACGACGTTCTTTTAAAGATGGACTTCCTAGATCAGCCAAGTGCTCTTGGTATCACATTTGGATGTTTAATCCACCAAGAATGAGATTTTTCAAACGACTCAAGGATCCACACCTATGAGAATAAAAAAATAAAAAGAAAAACATAAACTTTTAAATATAAAAATCGAAGAAATTTTAAGTTGGAAAATGGATACAAACCCAAACACAAATCCGCATAAAGGTGTATGTCGGACAATGCTTTGGATCTTTCTTCAATCTTATAAGGTGGTCATCCAGCGGCTTATCAAATACATGATGAAGTTGGTCGTATAAATGAGTCCAAATATGCTCACCCCATGGAAAAGCATTCCAATCATCTAGATTATCAACTAACCTCATCGGTGTATCATCCACCTCGCATGTCAACAAACAACCCATAAAGATCACCTCTAAGGCTAACAAAGACAAAGACGCATTAAACATCTTCATTAGATATCACGTTGAAACCGCCTTCATCTTCGATAACACCAATAACATCTAAGTTGGTTAGAATATACTTGTCGAAATACCTATGAAAATTTAGAGAACCGATGAATACAACCCAAAGCTTACAGATCCAAACCGCAGCCCGGTCATTAGACAAAACTCACGACGACCAAAATGTAAAGCATGCCCTTCAATGTAAAAAATGAAGGGCATATCATAGTGAGAATCATCGACTTTATGCTGTTTCCTTAGCATATAATCTATGATGTGCGTTTCATGTTCAAAAAACAAGAGATCAATCCATCTTCCAAAGCAGGTATTCCTAAACAAGATGCGACGTTTTATGCCTAACTTTTGCTTTATCAACCAAAAGTAGTTCACTTCTCGGTAATGATTAACTTAGCTTCATAGTCCTAAAACGGTCAACAAAAACAACAATTTAAATCAAAATGGATGGAATCTATACCAACGTCGAAACAATATGTGGAGATAATGATGCATATAAACCACTCCTTATTAGTCTACGAGTGCCACTAAAATTTATAATGAACCGTGTTATGTTACATACCTAACAAACAACAT
Source organism: Chrysanthemum makinoi (assembly GCA_910596185.1). Taxonomy (NCBI): domain Eukaryota; kingdom Viridiplantae; phylum Streptophyta; class Magnoliopsida; order Asterales; family Asteraceae; genus Chrysanthemum; species Chrysanthemum makinoi. Next base: position 98,717,414 of record OU343220.1, on the reverse strand, counting down.
TTACTGATTATACCCTACATAATTACTTAATCGAACACACATAAAAAAGGTATTAATCAATAACAACTACTATTTGTTAAAGCATAGAACCAATTGGAAATAAATAATATGTAATAAAAAACGAGCAAAATATTTACGTACCATATTTGGCCACATTTTTTAAACAAACTAGATCAATCCAATGTGGATTGCACTCAACACTGTAGCTTTCTAGATGGTGACATAACTAATGATACAAGGAAGAGAGGACTTAAGAAGACGGTCTCATAGTGAAAACAAGTAACTAAGAATGTTTTTATGCGAGAAGCAAAAACAGATAAAAACAGTAAATATGAATGTTTTTGTGTGAGTGGGTAATTGATTTTGAATACATATGTACTGTACTTTCACCATTCAAAAGTGTACTTTCTATGTAATGTGAAATGATGAAACAACCCTTATCAAAAATACGGTTGCAGCTTTTAGTTGGCCAAAAAACAATACATTACACATACGGGACACTTGTCGCAATGTCGATGAGTTGCCCAATGACAGCGGTTGCCCTTGGTCCAATTTGATATAAAAAATAAAAGTGGTCCGGAAAGTGACTAGCCTCAGGGAGCGCGGTCTATTTGCATCATTTTCCTATAAAATAATTATAGCCTTCTTGATCTAGTCCTTGCCCTTCCATGCCAGCTTCCGACATTACGGACCTGAAATACATGCTTAAAATTGTCAACACAAAGGTTGAGTGAAGTTCATAGAGTTTGTTTGATGGTTGAACACATTATGTTAGTAGTGTGAGTAATTAGACTCACACCAATGGTTTGAAAACAAAACAGTTATTATTTCTTGGTCCGCTTTGATGCTTATATCTACCCTCAAGTATATGATACTTAGGCCAAAATTGATTTTGTTTGATACGGCACCTCAAGTATGTGATACTTGAGCCCACTTTTGTTTGATATGGTCACCTCAAGTATGATACTTGAGCCCGCTTTGTATTTCACTAATCTCATGATAACGAAAATGTTAACAAATTTGTCAATAGAAATTGGTATAATAGTAACTGTTGCCCTAATAGGTAATTTGCCAATAAACCTATGGTTCTTCAAATAAAGCGCTTTGTTTGGACTTGGTTAAACAAACGAGATTCTTCAAATCCGATAGATCTATCCACGCTATTCGCTTACTCATCGCAAGTGATTAATGGTTCATGATAATAGGTACTTAAGTTTGGCAATAGTGGTACTGCGCATGCAAATAATATCGTATAGCATACGGCTTTCAAAGCAATGTGTTCAGGCTTAAAAATAACATGTATCCCGCCAAGGGTTTGTAAAACAATTAAGTAATAGAAAGTGGGGCTATGAACTCACCGAGAGTTGATGATGTTAAGTGCTTTAACGGATGTGATGGATAAGCCGGGAAACCTCAACGTGCAACCTAAAATGAAATGTTGCGACTTAGGTTTGGAATAGTGTTTAGGAAAACATAAACCAGCCTATATACGTCTCTATGTTGATCATGATGTAGTCATTTATAGTTTGTTGCTCATAGTAACAGTTTAGTACGTCAAAACGTATTTAGTTTGTAGATATTGTACTACTGTTCGGGCCATCATAATTCAAAGGTCATGTAGTAAACGTTCGAGGAGCTAGGACACTTTAAATCATAAATCGAGCAACTCGTCAATACGTTTTAATCAAATGAAACCCCTCACATGAAGCTCCCTAGTTTTGTAGCACTTAGTAGATAAAACATAGGTTTTGAATGAAGATTGTTATATCATAAAGTTTATCATGTTTTTAGTAAATATATAGTTTTTACAAGTTCTCGTCTATTACTAGTGATCATAACTTATTAACAAGGTCAAGAATGAAGTTTTGGTAAAAATCGGCGGAAAAGGGTAAAATGGTCATTTTTTTGTTACTTTCGAAAATGCTATTCCGAAGGTTGAATGAAGTTTTGTTAATTTAATATGTAACTAGCTATGAAAATAACATAGTTTCTATATCCTTAACTTGTGAAAATCCAACTTTTGCCGGTAAAAACCGTTTTACAAATTTTAGGCAAAAAATGATATCGTTTGGTCATTTGAATTAAAACATGTGATTGAGTATATGTGCATCATGAATCAACATAGTAACCATATATATAGCATGAAATTGACAAGATTAGAAATAATAAACATAAGATAATGGAGTGATTGTGGTGACTAGTTGCTTACAACCTTTGGCTTTCTAAAGAAAGGAGTGATATGTGCTTAAACACATACCTTTTCATTATCAAAACTGACCCAAAATAACCAAGAAAGAGCCGTTTATTGCTAATATTTGTGGTTTTCTTGAGTTTGTGCTTGTGCAGTGTACGGATATGTAAAACACACAAAAAGGAAGCCAAATCGACGTAAATCCAAGCACGAGATCAAGAGAGCTTAAGACGATCCTAAGATCAAAATTGTGCATTAATGAAGATTTTATTCTCCGAGGATGATTTTTGAAAGATATACTCAAGTTTGAAGAAATGTCAAAATTGGCCCCTCAAGTTTCAACATTTGGCAAAAGTGGCCCTTGAAGATTCAAAAAGTACAAATTCAGCCTTGGTTTATTTAAAGATTGGCAAAGATGGTCCTTGGAAGATACTTTCAGAATTACAACTTTGGTCCCTATGGTTGCCTTTGGATCAATATACTAGTCCAAATCCAACCCTTTTATCCTAAAATCCATCAAAAGCCACTCCCAAAATAATTCAACCCTACCAAACCTCACTATCTAGACCCTACCCTCTTTATTAATAAATCCCAACCCGTATCCCTTTACCCCCGCTTATTTTACCCGAGTCAACACCCTATAACCCGGTCAAACCAATTGAAATAATAATAAACAATCCAAACGCGCAAATTCTTTTACCCCTTCTTCCCAAAACCAAACTTTACCACCAATTACCCACCACCCATTTACCCAAGCAAGAAACATCGTACTAAGAATCTATCCAAAGCTTCTAGACACCTCTGACATATGTCGATAAGATCACCCCGTGGCTAATGAGCTCTCCTATTGGCTAACACCTCATTTGGTGAAATGGAGCATTGTGATTGGCTATGGTGACTCGTGATTGATTTGTGGTCGAGGATTGCTTCTAGCATCTTCTCGAAAAGGGATCCCAAGGCTGATGGAGGCTATATAAAGACCCCTTGAGCTCACATTATAGTCGTGCAATTCCTAAGTTTTCAATTAGCTTATTGTTTCTTGTATTTCAATCTTTCAAGAGTTTATAAATGTTTTCTTAAAGTTTTCATTGTAATCTCAATTTATTGTAATCCTTTTCGCTTTAATCAAAGTTCCAAGTTTTTAAATTTAATCTTGCATTTCTTATTTTAAGTACTCAATAAGCTATTTTGAATAATGGAATAAGCTCATTTAAGCTTAATATAGCTTTAGTGAGCTTATATTGTGCCTTCACTGTCTCATTACAATCAATACTCAATAAAAGCTTCTTGGTCAACAAAAGTCAACCTGGTGATTATACTTGGTCTCGAAATGGAAATGGGTTGAAATGATGCTTATTTAGGTTTAATTAGGTTTGGTATGGATTTGGTTGATTTGGTTCTATTATGATGCTAAAACTCACCACTTCTTGTAAGTTTTAGGCTCAAAATCACATTGTATGCACATGCTTATAGTCATATTAGATGCTTGATCTGATCTTGTTATAGTCTTAAGATCTTACTTAAATGCTTATTTCACTTTCTGCTTCAAGAGTTGTAGGATTAGATTGTTTAAGTTGCTTGTTAGATTTATTAAAGGAGTGTTTGGATTAGTACTTAAACTGTGCTAGAGGTTAGAATATTGTGATAGTTAGGTTGCTTTAGGCTTGCTTTTAGTTCTTTTGCATTCACATCTGTCTCAAGTTTGCATAAGTTTTTACAAAAGTCAAAATCTCTCTAAAATCGCTTCTCATTCTCAAATCTGAGAAAATCACTTGCTATAATCCATCATATGGGTGTATAACTTGATAAGTGAGCTTGCATTGTTTTCATTTCATCATATTATATCATTTTCAGTTCAACATTTGATCTCAAATCTCACAAAAGTCAAACATCGAATCGCTTGATTAAGTCAAAACATGTCAAAACATGTCAAAATATCATTTTGGCAGATCTTGGTGCGACATTGCACATGTTGTTCATTTCAAGTATTTAGGGTCTCATATTTGGTCCAATTGTAGTTTGCTAGGTGGTCTTGAAGACCACATATCTGGTTTTCAGTTTGGTGCTTTAGATTAGCTTATATAGTAGCTTAAAGTAGAGGCCGTAGCTTTGGATTAGATAATCAGTTACCATCATATCTTAGTAGTGTGCTTATTTAAGGTTAGGAGTAGCAGTAGTTAGTTTATTTAGAGTAGTTATAGTATAATTTAGCTTCTGTAGAAGTTTGGTGGCTTATTTTTCTGTTTTGCTTATTCATAAGTGCTTATTTGCATCGGTTTACAACTGCACCCTCATATCTCACACATAAGCTTATGATTTTATATTTTTCATAGATTTAGAATAATATTTTAGAATTTTCCTGAATTTTTTATAATTTTTGGTCACTGTTTGGTATTTTTCTCTATTTAAAATAGTTTTTAGTCACTTTTAAATAGCTTTTATTGCAAATAATTAAGAAAAAGTTCAAAAAAATAAATTTTCAATTTTCCCAGTTTAAGAAAAATATAAAAAGCATAAAAAATATTTTTCCCTATTTTTCCCCTTTTATTTGGTATTTTTCACAATTTAAATTAGATTTAAATAGTTTTAAATTAGTAGAAAATAGAAAAATAATCAGAAAAATAAAAAAAAATAGTTTTGAAAATTCTCTTATCGTATTTTAGATTTTATAAAAATAGTTTCATATTTTTCTCCTTAATTTTCATAACTTTTAGTATTTTAAATTAGTTTTAAAAGTTAATAATTAGTTTTTAATTTTAATAAAATCCAGAAAAATCCAAAAAAAAAAAAATAGTTTTAATTCATAATTAGTTTTCACATTGCATTTCTAGAGTAAAAGTAATTTTAGGCATTTTTTAGGATAATATTTAGACGTAGTTGCATTTTTTATTACGTTTCGTTAATTACATTTTAGTTAATTTGCATTAGGATTTCCCGTAAAATAGATTCCCTTAATTACTTTCCCTATTCCCGTAGTTTAATAAAATCAAAATATCACAAATCAAAACATCGAGCATTAAATTCCAAACCAATAACGACAAGTTATAATTCACTGCTGGGAAACGATTCGGTTGACTAATCCGATTCAACGATCACACACGGGATTTGATTTAATATTCTTTTTCCTAAAGGAACTTTGAATCTATCTTCGTGATTATTTTTGATATCGATATTGAGGTTTTATCCGCACACACATACCCTTAAGCCTTCATTATCAGCGAATCAGTGTCTGAACTGTTTTAAGTTTCTTACGGTTAGTCATTCACAAGTGGCTAGCTTGTGTGAGATAACTTGACGGTTTGGCATTGTGTGCGAAATCAAGGAGTAACTTAGTAAGGATTAGGACTTTGATTGAACACTTAGGACCTTGTATTGAGCAAGATTTCCACACCTTGGCACCCTTGTAATCTTGAAGGATTAATGATGAAGTTCTAAGTTACTTGAGTAGATCTAAACTCAAGAAGATCACTTAAACTTGCTAGGGATTTGATGTAGTAACTTGTTACTTGAAACTTCTTAGCATAAACTTGAGTTATGAATCAAATTATGGAAGGTGTGTTTGTGTTATGATATGAACGACTATAAGAGAGGGAGAGGGGCTATTTATAGTGCCTTGAGGAGGTTAGGAAGGTGTAAATGAGGAGGTTATTTTCAAGACTTTAAGGAAGCTTAGTTAGTAAGATTAAACACATGTAATGATCTAGTAGTTCAAGGCATAAGATTAAGACACATTACATGGTGACTCCCCCCCCCCATAGGTGGCCATATGAAATAGGATAATATGACTATGTTAGTTTTGGTATTATCTTGTTTACTGAGTGAGTTTTGGTTCCGTTAATTTCTAACTGTAAGTCGTAAAGTCATAAAACTTAAAACCGGGTATCGTAAAAATATGAAACTTGTATAAATGATTAAGATTATCAATATACTTAATAATAAAATATAAAATGAGTGGTAAGTTCCATCGGGTTGCTTAAACGCTGTTAAAGCTAGAAACGCGGGTTAAAACGCGTAATTCGCGTAAAACGCAGAACTGGAAAACGTAAAATTCCAAAACTTGTGGAATTGTCGTAAAATGGTAGAAATACATATTTCTAATGTTTATAGTGTTTTATGGACATATCGGGATGCCTGAATGATGTTTAAACCTAAAGTAATTCTCGAACACAGTTTTGTGAAATCGGTTCTGAATGGATTCAACGTACGTCGTCAGGACGACTTGTCGAGTATCAACTTTTTTTTCATGATGGTAAAATAAAAATAAAAGTTTTTATGGGATGAATAGTAAAAGTGAATAGTAACTTTTCAAAAATATGAAAAGTAACCCGAAAATGCGGGTTGTTACATCTAGCATTTGTATAACAGGTTCTATTGCAGTATATATTTTAAGTTCCAAGTGAAAATGTGGCATACTTGCATGTACGTACGTATTTTTAACATGTTTCAAGCCATATGGCTACTTTATATGTTCCAAAATGCGTCACAAATCATGAATTTCTCTTTGTGTGAAGCAGTACAAAGTGTTTTAAATGCATACCGATATGACGTTTATGTTTTCTAGAGAAAAGATCGAATAAAAATTAAGGTTTGAGTATTGGTTCCAACTAAATCCGTACACATGACATGTTAAACATTATCTCAAGCCAAATTAGCATATGATCAGTGTAAACGTAAGTTTTTGGTTAGTGATAATTATAACATCTCTAATTTGTTTTGAACTTTATAAGTTAACTTTCTTACCTTGTTAGTCACCTGTCGTAACCGGAAAAGTGTGCCTTACGTATTAATATCTCTCAGGTGAAAGTAGGTGTGTTGAAAGTTGATCCACCAATAATGTGTAACCCAACGGATCTAGTTAATTAGTTAGATCCAGGATTTACAAAACAAAACTGGTCGACCAACTCCAACACTCCGGAGGATCAATTAAGGATGTTGATAGCGATGACGAGATAAATCTCATCGCTTTAGCCGTCATTTTCCCATTCCCTTTGCTTTGGGTTAGAAGAAATGAAGCTATGGCCACATTAATTGGCATTCTTTGGGTAATTTTTTTCAAGGCAAAAGTAAAAAATAACTAACATATTTTTTCAGTTGTACCTAAATGCTAAACATGTCTATTTAAATACCAACATGCTACACCCAAGTTCAAAATTTGTACCATTACGATAAATATGAACGAAAATACCTTTGTTTTCTTCATCTACATCTTCAATCCAGATTCTGCCCACCACCCCCGGCTACCAACCACCATCTCTTGCCAAATATATATATATATATTTATATATATATATATATATATATATATATATATATATATATATATATATATATATATATATATATATATATATATATATATATATATAAAACAGGAGGCATGAGACGTAGATTAATCAAGATATGTCCACGTCATTGCCATGTAATTGTGAGCCATGTCACCATGCCACCTAAGCAAATTTTTGAGGAACTAAAATTCAGTGTAGTTAAATTGTTCAAAAATTTTATGCATTGGTTGATTCGAAACCGGGTCTTGGCATCCACACACAACTGCTACAACCAGTGGAGCATACCAATTTTTGTGACATACCATTGCATTCTCAAATTGATATAGACTAACACTGATCCAACTACCTTTTTCATTAACTATAACTAATCCACTCATGTAACACACACGCATATTCACGTAATCCATACCATGTTTATTATCTCAATCTATACCATGTTTATCTTCATTTTTCATCAAATCATCTTCATCACACGTATAATTATCATTTTATTTTTAGTTTTTGTGTGTTTTTGACAGATTAATCAAAACCACATATGATGCACCAAACGAATTTCATCCTCACTTTCGATTAACAAGGTTTGTGAAGTTGTTATTTTATAAAATAAATTGATTGATTGTTTGATTGGGTGTTTAATTAATTATTACTGTAATTATTTTATGTTTAGTTTAGATAGGTTTATAAAGATTGTAAGGAGACAATACATGTGTCTTAGAATGACGATTACGATTAGTTTATTGGCGATCTTATGAAAGTTTGATGTGTATATGTAGATATTTGTTTGAAAACTGTTTTTATATAGAGCCAAAGCGTTAACTAATTGATTGTGCTCATGAGAACTCTTAAATGTATGATGTTGAGATTAAACTTAGGATATGTAAGTGCAATGTTTCAAGCTGTTAGTAACATGCAATTTGAACTGAGTTCATGTAGCTGTTAGTATATGTAGTTGGTACGAAGTATCTTCGGCAATATATTGACACCAACGAAGACCATATTACGGAAAATTTTGTTTCCCTACACCTCCGATTTGACTAGGTACATATTACTTCATAGTCTCATAATGATTCACGTGTTAATAGAAGCCATAGTGATAAAAGACGTAGCTGGTTCATCTGTCAACGAGGAGCTCTTCCAGGTTTGGAAAGGCAACACTGATTTCATTATAATTATTTATGGACTAATGACATATTTATATGTTTGGATGGTTGTCTAGAGTAGTATAACTTTTGGATTTATCAAATAATAGTTATGCTTATTATTAACATCATAGGCATTTGATCAAATACTCTATAGCAAGATTGAGGGAAGATTGGGCAGTGATCCTAACACAAGTTAAAGCTGACGTTTAATTACCAATCAAGATTGAAGGTAAGCATTACGATAGTTATGATGATAATCGCGTAGGTGCTGAAAGCATTTGGAAAACAGAAGGGTCGATGTCTGATAACATTGGTATAATATGATTTGTGCTAACATGGAGGCTGCAACGTTCTCAGTAACGATATAGGTTAAACGAACATTTGGCCTTGAATATAAGAAATATCAAGTAAGCAACCAGATGTATTTTACAAGTTCTGAAAATGCACTATTGTTCTTGGTTAGGCACAATGGCTATAATTTGGCAATATCATGGAATTTACAATGTAGGATCATGTGTTTCTTTAGATAGATTAACGTCACATCCGGCTCAACAAGTGATTGGTGCAGAGCCAAGATGTAAAATATGTAACATCCAAATGTTTATTTTGAGAAGTATACTTTGCATAATTCATGCGTAATTGTGTAAGAGCCTATGTTTTAAGTTTATAATCAAATGAAGGACCTAATCACATCTGTCGTTTGATTATAAATTTACAAAATAGGCACTTTTAAAACTTTGACTTCACAAGTACGTTACTCATAATAGAAATTTGACAGAATGTATGTTTCTTTTTCGTGCTATGTACCCTGTTTAATTCAAAATTTTAGTGATTATTTCATGTAACCATATTAGAGTTGTTAGATTCGCTTGGAATAATCCTTACAAGAATAACTGAGTAGTTAGCAGCAATAAACCTTGGTATATGTAACCACATCAGCGTGGAGTCATATAATTATACTGATGTTGCAAGCACGGCCTTTCTTGCTTAGTTGCACTTTGATCATCTACTTGGTTATCAGAATATAATTAGTAGCTATGAACCTGCTCACCTAATGCACTGAACTCGCTAGCACATGGAAACAGAACATTAGAAAAATTATGTTGTTGCGAACTAATGAAATAGTTAGCATCTGTGATCTATTGGTATGCAGGATCTCATGGAGTGCAATATTACTTTCCCATTATGTTTGCAATTCTTTATATGAAAGAGGTAATGAAATAGTTAGCATAATGTATTTTGAGTTTTAGTATGATTTTAAGTTATGTAGTTCTGTTAAGCTGTTCAGATGGTTTAAAAATATGCATTGCAAATTATCACTTGAATAACAATCCTAAAAATCTCCATCTGCTCAAGGGGTCTGTTCAAGGGTGCGTAGGCTTAATGGGTGGGTTCAATGGATGGGTTCAGTGGGTTGATTGATTCGTGTTTACTCTTATCATGGGACTTGGATGACATATGAGTGACTTTAGGATCATATAATTTGATTTGACCTATGTTTTGAGCATGTAATATTAACTGTTTCTATAAATATAAACTAATACTTAATGGTATTTGATTTATCACTGTTCAAATGCATATGTAAAAGTTCTCACACCCAGTGGATCAAACGCTCCTATGAGGCTTGAAGGATAGCTTGCTCCCCCACACCTGTGACAAATAATGAGGTATGGCATCATATATGTTTTGGGTTTTATGATAAGGATGTGTTTGGATTTAAGCTTTGGAACTGATTATCAATCTGTGTTTGATAAAACTGATTCCTGATTATTTTCCTTTTAGGGGTCAAATAATCAGTCTCATACATTTGGTAATAATACCGAGCATCTAAGGGTAAAATAAATTTACTTAATACCTCCTTTTCTGTAACCTTAATCAGGTTTATCGATTTCCATTTCACAATATCTTATTTTTTTATTGTATTTTTGATCATTTTATCTATTACAGTAGTTACTATCGGCTAATAATGAGTAAGAACAGTAGAAGCATTTTCCAAGTACTAATTTCCACAACATGTTATCATAGCTAATTATCAGATTATTTTATCACTTAGCTTTACATCCAAATGCCCCCAAATTTTCCGAGAGTGCTAATGGTTAGTGACTGATGCAGGTTTTACTGACCAGGTTTTAATATTTATAATTACTCGTTATACCTATGGTCTACCCTAATGCACTAACGGGCAGTGTACCCGGTCGTGTGTAGTGTAATATTCGGTAAAACCGAGGTCGTCCCAAGAGCTATGTGTGCGGATTTAAACTAAGTCTAGGTGTCACAGATTTTAATATGATTTTGATATAATTAACTACTAAAGCAAATAAAGGCGAGGGTTGTGATCAATAGAGGAGAGGGGGTGCTAACCTAGTTAATTATCCTAATTAGTAATGTTCACGTTTAATTACTTCCAATTACTTCAGGTGGGGTTAAATTCACTAGGACAACATTTGGTCAGTTCGTCCTAACCTATCAGCAAAGGGTCCAACTGGAGAAATCAGGTGCCCCGTCATAAGTCCAGTTGTTCTTAGTCCCCTAAGCCAAGTCATTAAGTACCACTACATGCTAGATTCATAACAGTGAGTGCCCGGGAGCTAGCAACTTAAACACTCACCCCTTACTTCTTAAGTTCATCCAAACGGTAGGTGATCAGTTGGTCAAATCGCACAAGTAGAAAGGGTCTTCAGTTGATCATATCTTACCCTTCCCGTCTCGGTCTACTTACTTAGGGTCAGTTGGTTATATCTCCTAAGTAACTAGCCTCTACCGCCATTCAAAACTACCGAAACAAGGGTAGCTACCAACAAACTATGCATGCATACACTTAGAAATAATTGTATGGAAGCAAATGTAAACGCAAACAAAACAATTAAAGAATCATAACTAGGCCAGCACCTAGAGGTGCTTAGCCGATCATATTAACTATAACAATCGATTCAATGTTTAACATTACTAAATACATGAATTGAAAGTAAAGAAAAGATAAAAAGCTAATGCTTATCGTAGGGGAGTGATTCCTCCCTTGGAGATAGCTCAGTATGCTCCTCTAGATCTTCCTTCGACTTCTACTCACATTCACTTTGTGTTGTGTGTGAAATGGGATGATTTGAAATGCTGGAAATCATGGGGTATTTATAGGCCAGATCTGGTTACGGTGTAACTAATTATAAGAGTTATGCCGTAACATCTAATTCTTAGTATTTTGAACTAAGACAGCTGGTTACGGCATAACTATGGAAGGAGTTATCTTTGTATCTTCAATGATTCTTGGTTATGCCGTAATTGATGCAAGAGTTACGGCGTAGCTTGCAGTGGCGCGGAACCTCATTTGACCTAGTTGGTTACGTCGTAATCTTTGGAGGAGTTACGCCATAATCTTCTGTTAAGTTGGTTTTCTAGCCACTTAGTTACTGTAATGTGAGAGAGGAGTTACACCGTAACTACTTCAAAATGAGCATACTATGATATATCTTCAATAAATCTCCAAATCCGCGTCTCTTTAGCTCCAATGCTCGTAATTTACCTGAAAGTGAAAATAAATGATATAAAATACAAGCATTATCGGAGGAAATTGACACTTAATATTCAGGACTATCTGATGTTATCAGTGACATTCTATCATTGCAGGTTTCTACATTGGCATGAAACTCAAGCAATGTCATGAGCAAGGCAAGCACCAACACACTTGTGTCAAAGGAGGTAAAACATACCATCCAATATTAGCCTTTCATGTGCCTTTAGTTTATTTGTATTACAGAAAAAACCAACATTCGGTGTTTTCAGGTATCCAATTATGGTTCAAGATGTTGACAGCAACAAGGCAAGTGTTATTGCATTTTCAAACATATTCAAGATCCAGTAATTGCATACATTTTTTAACAATAAGTTACTTTTTTGTTTATAGACCTTTACGGGTTCCATTGCGAGAAAAACAAGAAACTGTGCCACGTTGAGTGATCTGCTACGTAAAAATCTACAAAACCAAAAGATACCTCAAAGTTAGTCGCCCCGAAACTATTGTCAAAGATTTAAAGTATAAATTTTTCTTGATTTATGCAGAATGTGCGATGTACAGGTGTTGCTACTATTTCTAAATTTGATACCAAAAGACCATGGTATTTTAACAAATGCGGCACCTGTGACCGCAAGATATTTGCTCACATTCACACAGATAGGCATCCATTCTTTAATATAGTTGTGCGTTCGTGTCCTTATCAAAGTCCGCCAGGAAAGCTATTAATAGGCAGCCGGATGTAGATGGCATCAGCCCGTTATCTCTTAATATGCTGACCATTCAGTTCATACAGTTTAAAGATCGGATAATTGATCTATGGAGTTTATGTCATCCAGCAGCCGATATAAGCCAGCTCTAGAGGCCTGCTGACATATCCAAGGTCTTGATTACAATGGATATCAGACAAAATGGCCTTTATGTTGGATTTTGAACACTTAACAAACATCAAATACATGCAACAATACGTGATATTATCAATGAGTTGGCCAATTCGGTACATATATGTTGTGTCACCATCAGTAGTAGTAAAAACTTCACTGAGTACTAATTATATGAGCCCGATCTCACATGCCTAATTTATTATGTTTGTCGTTGCAGGTACTAATGCAGAATCAGGAAACAGGAAGAAATTCCTGAAGATTATATGATGTCTCAATCAAATATCCATCACAGCCTGGGTGTCGGGATTTTACTGATGAGGCTCGCGGGCCCTGCAAGAAGTATGGTTCATCTGACATTCCAATGCGGAAATTTCTTAAGCATTAAAGATGACAAGGACAAGGATACATAAGCTATTCAGGCTGCTGTCATGTCGGGTTTAGAGAAAATCAAAGGGCATAGGAAGAGAAGCGTAAATGAGAGCTTAGATGAGAGCGATGAAAAAGAGAGTAAGAGTTCAGATTCCCATTATGATTCTGATATTGAAAGGGCTATTGCTAAGAAATATGGTAAATGGTTAAGCAGTAAACTGCAGTCTTCAAGAAAGAAGCGAGATGATGATTCTGACGAGGACGACTCGGATTCCAAGGATAAGAAAAAAAGAGACCGGCTAAAGAAAAGAAGTGTAAAGAGGAGAACCAGTGATACGGATGATGACTATAGTGGTAGGAAGAGGAGGAAAGACTTCTGCTTACTATATTCACCCCAACTATCTTTCCTGAAAATCAATACACCGCACTTTGAAATACGGGACCATAAAACTGATATGATCCCACTGTTTTGTTTTTAGATTTAAACTTGTAATATAAATCAAATAAAAATAACAGAATGCTAGATACAATTTACAAGGATCCTCATATGCTTATTGATCTATACGTTAACTATGACTGTGATCTTGAGGCTCCTAATTCGTTTGAAAGAATGGTATGATTTTTTAGTTTTTTTTCTTTTTTTGTGGTTAAATTTGATTTTGTTTATGTTTTTATATTTGTATGTGATCCTTGTGCCTTTTCTTTTGCATTCAGATTGTGACTCTTTCCAAAAATGCCCAAGGAACACAAAATTTAGATCCCAACTCTGCTAACTCTATCAAACGGGAACACTTAAGGGATCCTACCTTCAGGTTTGTACATCAATATCCTCCCTCCTTTCATGAAAATGACAACATTTGGTGCTACACGCTTCTTACTAAATGTGAATATATTATTCAAACATTTAGTACAAATATAGTTTATTTGTAGGATCTCAGTAATACTATGTGAAGATGTGTTAACTTTTATCCTTCATCATTATAGTGCCTTGTGAATGTCTTAAAGTCACTTGAAGCATTCATGACTCCTCTCCGGTACCTAATTGTTGACAGTATATGTAGTTGGTACGAAGTATCTTCGGCAATATATTGACACCAACGAAGACCATATTACGGAAAATTTTGTTTCCCTACACCTCCGATTTGACTAGGTACATATTACTTCATAGTCTCATAATGATTCACGTGTTAATAGAAGCCATAGTGATAAAAGACGTAGCTGGTTCATCTGTCAACGAGGAGCTCTTCCAGGTTTGGAAAGGCAACACTGATGTCATTATAATTATTTATGGACTAATGACATATTTATCTGTTTGGATGGTTGTCTAGAGTAGTATAACTTTTGGATTTATCAAATAATAGTTATGCTTATTATTAACATCATAGGCATTTGATCAAATACTCTATAGCAAGATTGAGGGAAGATTGGGCATCGATCCTAGCACAAGTTAAAGCTGATGTTTAATTACCAATCAAGATTGAAGATAAGCATTACGATAGTTAGGATCACCACTATCAATGGAAACTTTACAGGAATAGGTTCACACAAATAATTATATGTGGTTGTCTCAAGAGTGAAGAGGAGAAAGGGATTGAAGATTGAAGATTCTTTTTTGTGTTAAGGATGGTAACGCAAAATTAACAACAAACGTTTTATACAAAGAAGCTTTATTTCGTAGTTGAGTTTATTTGGTTGTATACTTTGTTCTTGTGTTCAACTTTGAACTTTTTTTCTCTCATATTTGATAAATGTTTATTTCTTACCATTCTTAATGCTTTCAATAATAATTCCGTATGTTTATAGTTTATTTTCATTGAGTTACTTTTTCCAACGATATAGCTGAGTTTATTTAGTTACTTTTTAGTATATATTTATTCTACTAAATCCTAAAAATAAAAACCACAAGTCATACCCGTCCATCGGATGGGTTTTGCCACTAGTATATATATATATATATATATATATATATATATATATATATATATATATATATATATATATATATATATAGTTAGGATCCCAAACACTATATCAACTCATACAAATAAAGATTATAGAAGATTTAGAGATGGAGATGGTGTAACACCCCCAATTTCGTGATACACAAAGGAATTCAAGTTGGGTGTTACTTCATGGCTCAACAGTTATAATATTAGAAAATGAACTCTAATTGTGTCATTTTAAAATATTTATCATTTGATTTATATAAATATCAGAGTTTACAAAATGAGGTCCCAGTAGTTTCGTAGTTTATAAAATAAGTTTTCGAATGATAAAATATATTATAGCCTTTTTGAGTATCCATGCCCTTCCGTGCCATACTCGTAAATTATGAACCTGAGATAAACATGCTAAAAATGTCAACACAAAAGTTGAGTGAATCTATAGTGTGGTAGTTATTAGTTGAACACAAGTTGAAAAGTAGTAAAATTCGTAATATCATAGTACAACATATTGCCTTAAGTCTCATGAACGCAAACCTTAACAGTCGTAGTGTAGTTGTCATAATGACGTGGGTTACAAACATCATAATGATGATGTGAGCAACCGTGCCATCGTGTAAGGAGCTTGCCAATTCTCCTGTTTGTCCTCAAATAAAGTGCATTTGGTTACCTAACCGGCTAACACAAATGGGGCGTCAACTTCCAATAGATCTATTCACTATATTCGCGTTTACTTGTAAAGTGATTAATGGTTCATGATATGAGCTACTTTTAGTGGAATTTTTAAGTAAGTTAGGCAATAGCAATCAGGTGTAGCATACAGAAAAATACTTGTGTTCAGGTTTGTAGCATGTATCTCCCCACGAGTTTGAAAAACAAGTAAAAAGTAGGACTATGAACTCACCTTGATGATACAATGTTCTGTAAGTAATACAAGTTGTGAGAATAAACGGCTCCGACACGGGACCTGGGTTAGTATGTCAAGTTTCAGTATTGATGATATTTGTAGTTTTGAAATCTCTTCAAAAGTTAGTGGTTGACAATTTATGTTTTATGATATTTCATTTTCAAGGTTTAATTGATCGTTAACGGTATAGAAATACTTCGTATATTATTTTATAAAAAACAATGTCGTTAAGTATTAAGAATATAATTCCGAAATAATATATAAAATGTTACACTATATACCCTTATAGTTTTAAGTATTGACGATTTATACCCTTGAACTTTTGTAAAATGACAATTTATACCCTTTGGTTTCAAAAGTGACACTTTATACCCCTATGTCTCAAGTTGACTACAATCTTAATCCTTGTTATAAAAATATTAGAGTTTTGGCATTTTAAGTCCTTGACACTTTAAGTCGTTTGCAAAAATAGTCCTTCTTTCGTTTTTTTAGTACGTTTTAGATTTAGAAAAAGGAGAGGCTTTCCACGACTTGTAAATATACATTAAAAAAGGTTTGAAAACAAACTTATAACAACTTTTTAGCTTATCTTTTAGCTTATTTTTGACAAGTGAACAAGAGGGGTATGTTTGAAAAGGTACGCGAGACACCCTTTTCCCAACCAAATAAAAGCGAGGCAATAGGAGTTTTTAAAGACATTCTTGCTGTTTTAATAACTTAGCTGTGTGTTAGGTTCCCATTTATGTAACACAAGCATTAATATAAGAAAGGAGAAGAGAAAGAATCGGATGAACACACTAACACTCTACGCGTATGATATGAGAGAAAAGTTATGCATAAGAGAAATGTAAATGTGAACAACCAACCATCTAAGGATGGTTTACATGAGGTATTTATAGGAGGGAACTTGGGCAACACACCAAGTTCCCATCCTTATTGGGCATTGCATAGGCTCATGGGCTTTCTACATGAGCCTAGCCTAGATTACTAACATAAAAGCCTTAATTAAGCTAACTATTACATATTAATTACTAACACTTGAATTATAGTTTAGGAGTGATTCCAACAATCCCCCCCTAAGTGTTAGTGATTAATGATATAAACGTTGTAGGTGCTGATGTAATAGTAGCTTTGACGTCTTCTGACATTCTTCTTTCTTGTGAGAAGAAGTACCTTGATTCGAACAATCTCCCCAGTGTAGAGAAATTCTTTCCTTTGAAGTATTCTATGATCTTTGTTCTTTGTGATGGAAGTGATAGTATGTTGTGGTTATCTCAGATCAACCGCTGCTCCTCCGTGTCTCCACGTCTTTCTCCAACATGCTCACACACTGCTTTAACGTTGGATTTCATGATCTGATGTAGTTCTCTTAGTCTTTAAACTTTGTAGATTATTTGACTTTGATGAAGAATCATTCTGACTTTGTGTTGCCTTTTGAGAGAACTTCGATTAGTGTTGTTGTAGGTATGAGCATGTGGAGAATCGCGATCGTTTTCACCGCAAGCATCCAGAAGAAAACATAAAACATGGGTTAGAAATAATCCAGCACTTACAAGCTTGAACTTCGAGAGTGTTAACAGCATAGTGTGAAAACACAACTCTAATTCTCACAAAGGTCGTTGAACTGAAGTCCCACAAGTGAGATAACGATGTCAAGAAGTACACCTACAGATTCGGATGAGTCGCTAAGGTACACCGAAGCATCACCTCACGACTGTAGACCGTTTGAGACACACTAAGCGTAATCCACGAGGACTTACCGAAGTGACCTGCTGTCAGGGATGTTTGATGTTGACCCTGGAAGGAGTTTCCATTCAATCACTAAGGATCACATGTGTGAACCTCTCATAAATGTTCTCGACAGATTGCTAAGATCACGAAGGACTCGATAGTGTATCACTTGCGTCCTTATTGTTGAGCGACAAGTGATGAAATGTCAAGTGTACCTAAGAGATCTTTTGATGAATCTCGTGGCTCTAGACTCAATAGTGCTTTGGTTTTCCTGGCGGAGACTAGGAGAGGGTCTCCTTCTTCAATACCGGCAATCTTTAAGAGAAATCCGATAGTTTACGTAGGGTTCCCTGTGAGAATGAAACAAGCTTATGTTGAGAGAAACTTGAGTGGCTAAGAAGGTTTAGTGCATGCGTCCTTGGGTCCATGACGACTTTGATCTTCAATACGGTGTCATCAAGTGACAACCAAGAGCATATGAATTGAACCCTTAATGCCCTAAGTTGAATAATTTGGAGGGCTATTTATTTTCACCATTTTCTTTACTTTTATTTTTAATTTTTCAACTCCTTCTTTCTCCGATTCTCATTTTCTCATTTTTATAATCATACCTAAGGACTTCTAATTCTAAATATTGGTGGTGTCCTTGGGTAGATCCCTCCGGTTCTGGCGGATCATAGGACGGTTATTCCTAACCTTAGTCACCTTATAACTCCATGACTAACCTATGTTGCCATAAAACCATTTTCATGAAAATCTCTCAAAGTGGTTATGAGTAAAAGCATTTAATACCACTATTGAGAGTTTGAGACTTTGCAAAATACTCCCTCCACACGTGCTTAAGTATTTTACGTAAATCTGCGGTGAGAGAAGAGCGCGCACTTTTGAATTGATGAACTCAAGATAGACAATCCCCCGCGAGACACGGTTACATTGCATAGTTAAAGAGTTACATTGTCAGCTTTTAGGTGACAACTAGCTCTAATAACTACCTTGAAGGTGTGGACAAACCTCGAAAGATTTTCAAACCCGTCAAAGTTCATGTCTACCAAGAGTATCTCGAGTGGTACATTCTACTCGGACAAGTCCTTTGCGAGACACGTTTACATCACTAGCGAACTAGCTTGAAATTATTACCCGTCCCGGAAAAGTCTTTTCGAGTTACTAACATTTAAGATCTCACAATTCATTGGTTAAGTCCAAAGTACGATTCATTTGTAATTTCACAACATATTTCTTATCACATAATTTTTCTCCCCCTCAAAAATGGCATATAAATGTTATTTTTGATGAAATTTGATATCAAATATGACCATTTTGAGTTTTGTGGGAAGATTACCACGAAGAACAATTTGTGAACAAAGTTTTTAATCAAATACTCCCCCTCAACAAGTGATGTTAACTTTTGAGGTTTTGAAAATCATAAGGGGAAGTACTTGTTCTTTTGAGCAAAACTTTGAAAATCATAAGGGTTGTACACTGTTATATGTGCACAAGCCATTGTCAGATTAAAATCACACATCCAAATAAGTATTGAAGGAAACAAATCAAGGGTTACCAGGAGAATCCGGTAGTCCAGCAATAATTCTAGGAATGTTACGTTACGGGCGTTGATAGCACATGAGAGATATCTTTGGGGCGACCACCTCTGAAACTCTCAAAGTTCGAACGATCCCTTCGAACAACCTTTCATCAATCCGCGTGATGATTTTTTCACATCCCTTCTCTCTCTCGAATTCCATCTCTTAGGTGACCCAATGCCTTGTTGTATCGCCTTTAACCGATAAGCTAACCCATCCACGACTTTCTTGTGTATGATCCCTAAACTTATGAAGCTCTTTGCACCCATTAAGCAATTTTGATTGTAGTTCACTACGGTAGACTACTCCAAATGGTTTGCTGATGAGGTGTCTTCTTGAGGAAGTTGGTTTATGTCGGGAAGGTCTAGCTATGGTTTAGATGAGTTAACACGCATCGATACGATTCCACGGCAATTGTGTATGTCTTCTACGTTCTTGGATCACTATTCTTCTGATGTAGATGAGTAATGACTTGATGTATTCGCGTTGGATAGTTGTAGAGAAATGTCGCATTCGTCCTTGCACCTTAGCGAGATACATATCTTCAATGCCATTTAGCGACAGTCTCAAAAAATCCGCTGAAGTCCGCATAGTCCCCTAGTCTTGTCGTTTGACCACAATGTTCTTGAGGAATGTGTAGTCCCACTTTGACGAAAGAGTAACATGCTTAATAGCAATGATCTGTTTATCACTAAACACTTCATGTTTCGACTTTTGAACCAGCGACTTTTGTATAAGGTTCTTGGCGTTCAACCAATGGTGAATGAACCATACATCGCATCAAGGTCATACTTTTCCACGCTGTTGGCAAACATGTGAGTAGCATTTTCCTCGATGGCTATGTGTTGGAGTATATATTCTGCGAGGAAGTGTGAGTGATGTAGCATATTTCTTGGAGACATTGCTACCTGTAAGAAATTCTAGGTCTTTGTTGAAGAAATAACGGAATGGAATCTTAGGTTGATCCGGTTGGCCAATTGTAGGTAGAGTGTCGGTCCGACATTGTAGTATGGAGCCTTGTCTTTTATGGTGAAGTCAATGTTAGCTTCAGGGTTGAGCCAATCGATGTTGTTAGACATGGCTCGTGCTATGTTTTTGAGATGATATTCAACTTCAATAGCACTTTCAGTAGTGTCTTTGGCGGTTGAAAGCTTCATTCTTATCGCCTCAACTCTTGCTTTGTCATCTTCTTCAACCGAAACTTTTCTTGAAGTAACTTTGCATGCTCCAATGTTCGACCATCTACCATTTCTAGACCTTCTGGTAGTGAGGGAGTAGCATCAACAAGTGTAGAAAACGGTCAGTCATTCAATGCGGTGTCATCTTACGTCTAGCCATGAGACAACATTGGTCTTTGTCTTCTTCTTCTTTGGCCTTGATGAGGGGGACTCGGTTTCTTTGTTGTGGCGAGAGAGGTGGGTTGTTGTTGGGGCTCATGGAACTCTTCATCGTCACCACCAAAGATATTCGAAATGATCACCGGTTTTATCTATGGATGGTGGTATCTCGAGTCCCGAGGTTTGGTGATAGAGCGTGGAGGAGATCGTCTTTCGGTTGGAGTCCTTTGGGTTGGTGGTAGATGAGGAGATTCACCGCACTTCTTCTTGCGTTTGATTCTTTTCTTTATCCGCATCTTCATCGTCTCTAGGACGCTTAGCCGTTTCTTGCCGCTCGCATCCGTTTTAAGTTGGTAATCTAGCAATGCTTCAAACTTTTACCTTCTCGGTAAACGTTCCAAATCGTTTGACATTTGGAGTACAAGCTTGGAAACCAATTACGCATCGAGAAATTCAGTTGATTGATTAGATTGTAGCGCTTGATCTTATTGTTTGTTTTGCCAACGCATGAGATTGGATAGAGTTGTCAGTGAACATCTCTTTTGTCACTCCAGGAACAATGTCGAGTAGGAACTTATGAGTATATTCCCTAATCATCATGTTCATTTCCCCTTGGACATCACGTTTCATAAACTTCTGGATATACTCTCTTTCACTCGACATCTCGTCTATCCCGTCTTGTAGAAGATTGTTCCTATCGTGACCGAGTTGATTCAATTTTTGGTCACGTCTTTCTTCCTGACTTGATTGATAGCTTTGACAATCTTTGTCTTAGCCCGGGATATCCAAGAGTCGGTGGGTTTCTTTCCTGACTTGGATGCGGATCTGGTTGTGCCTTTGGATGGTGGAGGTGAGGAGTGAGAAGACGAGTCTGATGATGAGGAGGCATGAGGAGGCTCGGGGATCCTTTGGTGGCTCGAAGTTAGTTCCTTGGAACGCATTGGACTATCTAGAAGAAAATCATCATAATCAACTTCGTCATCTTTCCATTTAGCCATTTCTTCTTGACCTTAATCACGGCTTCTTCATCTGCTTGAGCTTGAGCTTCTATTTACGGTTTTTCTTTAGCGCAACCTAAGGCGCATCTTCATCGAATTTTCTCGGACTTTTCCTTTCGGTTCCTTAAATTCATAGGTGATAGAGTCCTCCTTGCCTTTGTTGTTGTTAGTGGTGGTGGTAGTTCCCTTATCGGGTTGATTAACCGTATGAGCGAAACGGTGTAGTAGTGCACCACTACTTGACCCTCAGAGCCAGAGTTTGTTGTCAACTCTTTGGCAACGTGTTGGAGTCTTAGATTCTTCACCTTTTCTGTAGTCTCGTCTTCATCCGGTGGCTCTTCTTCCGAGCTCTGATCTATCTATCACCGAGTTTTACCTTTACCTTTATCAGCTTTTGGACTGGAAGATTTTGCTACTGTCGAAGTATCAACGATTGGAGTTTCAGAGTAGATGACCTCTTCGTCCGTTTTAGTATCCTCTGAGCTTTCATCCATTTGCTTTTGTTGCGGTTCAGGTTTGGGAATAGGGATGGCACTCGGTGATAGAATTCTTCTTTTGTTAATGTGAGTCCTCTTAGGATACTTTCGTACTTTCGTTGAATACTCCTTGGCCTGCTTCCTATTTTTCCTAGTAGGTGTACCAAAGGACTTTTCATCAAGGAAACCTACTTTGCTTCAATACCGGATATCGTTTATACGAATAGAGTCCTTTGATAGCATCGGTGAAGAAGATGATCCGTAACACGCACCTTGTTTCTTCGTTGTTGAGTCCTTAAATCGGCAAAGGAGTGTGGCTTCATACAACACGGAGTGTTGGTTGGGGTCATCAAGTCTCGAGGAATATCGATTATACCCTAGAGCTCTTTGGATCAACAGCGGTTTGGTGTATCGATATACGGGATATTGGTGCCGGGATTTTAAGGTAAGACATCATGTCATGCATATCGAGCTTCAACTTCTATGTGTTTCATGTTGACCATAGCCCAAAATATTTGTAGTTCGATGAGCTTGGGATGCTCATGACCACTATCATGTAGGAAGCGGATTTGGCAATCATTATTTAGAGGGTTCTCCATGGTGAATGTTCTTGAGATCCTGAGATGAGTGCTTTGTTATTACCCTAAGAGTTCATCATAGCCATGTCGACTATGGGCCATGAATTGGAGAACAACCTCTTGATAGGAGTGGCATTGTATTGATGGAGGCTCGATGACGAATAAGAAGAATAGCCTCAAATCTGCTGGCGTGATGGTGACTTGTTTGTTGTTAAGCCACCATCACTGCCACTTTGACCTTTGACCATATGTATTGTATGCGAGTGGTGAATGTAGATCTCGCACGAGCGAAGAATTTGTGAGCATGTTCGGTAAGAGTGAGTCTTCGAGAATATCCACCTTGTCGACACGAAGACTCGAACAAGTGAAGTTACCAAAATCAACTTTGAGGTTGTTCTTTCCGATCTTCATTGGGTAACCATTAGGGAAGATATCTTCAACGGTGAGAACATTTGGTGCATCCACATTTTGCATTTGAATGTCCATATCATGATACGAAGATATTTAGCCAAATGAACCAACATATCGAAAGACATTACGTTAGTCAACAGTTGATTTTATTGTCTATTTATTGAATGTGATATGTCAATGATTGTTACGAGTCCAATGTTACTTGTTAGTCCAATAGTCCAAAGACGTCGTGATAAGTTTCGTGAGTAGGTTAACTTTGAGTTTTGAAGTCCAAGTTTTCACTTATTTTCACAACTTATTAAACATTTAAACTTATTAGTGACATTTTTGGTTTCGTGACATTATGATTTATTTATTTACAAGTTTGCACGCGTAACAATTCACAATTTTGGTTAAAACTAGGCTAAGGCGTAGGTGTTGCAAGCTTATGCGTAAACAGGAGTGGTTATACGCATAAGCATAAGTTTATGTGTAGGATCTTGACTTACGCGTAAGAAATGTTACGCGTAGGAAAAGAAAGCCTTAGGCATAGAGCTTACGCGTAAGGCTTACTCGTAAGAGTGAACTTTATGTGGATTATTTGTTCGCGCATATCCTTCACGGATAGCATAGTCCTCTTTGTAGAACCTTACGCGTAAAGGTTCTACGCGTAAGATTTCTCTTCGATAACATATTCTACGCGTAAGGTGATCCTTATCGCGTGATGTTCAATTAACCTTGATTCTGAATTTTCACGCGTAATAACCTGAAACAAATGAATCATAAATCATACATTAACACATTATTCAATCCCTTTCTTTTTCACATGGACACTCAATTAACACGGTTTGGCGTAGAGTATGCTTTTAATGAACTTAAACCCTAGGTTTCAATTTTTACGAATAAGAATTATAGCCATAGGATTTGCACCAAATCATTTCTGGGATATCTTAGAGGCCTAGTGATATGTCCTAAGCAAGTTTTAACATAAAAAACCCCATGAATCAAGAATACCTAATTCGTATGAACTTAAACTCTAAATTTCAATTTCTACAAAATTGGTGATTCTGGGTGAGAATCAAGCAAGGTTTAGGTTAATTAATCATGTATACAACATCACAAGACCATCTAATAGTCCAGATACACTCACAATTGAAAACACCCAATTCACGCATAAGAACCCTAATCTTGAAAATGTTCAATACGTGTTTCTGGGTGGATTTGTTTGATAGAAACGGTTTAGGTATGATTATTTAAGCATTTTAACATCATTTTTATCAACACAAACACACAAATGAAGATTTTGTGTTCATAGCTTATGCGTAGAACACAAAGATCAATCAAACATAAAATTTAACCGTTGGATTTTCAAACGAATCAAAACCATTGTTTGTTTTAACACCAAGATTGATAAAACACTTACAGATTTGAGATCAAAAAAACGGATTAGAAGATTGAAGGATAGGCGTGGATTTGGGTGGTTTGATAATAAATGATTTGAAATAAATGTTTTTGAAAAATTAGGTGAATTGTTTTATAAAAAAAAAACTTTGATCTTTTGACAATTTCAGTCCCTCCACCTTAACCATTTTCATCCAACGCCCATAACTTCCATTTTGGTTATGCAAAGTATGATATTTGGAAAGAAACTTGACGACACTCCCCCTTGACTTAAGAAATAATGAAATTTTATAAATTTGAGCCCTGGAGTGTCGAAGAAACCAGAAATGTGACCGCCATTATCAAAGAAACAACCGGGATGAGGTAACATGCAAGTACAAGGTTTTATGAAACCGAAAAATATTTACTTTCTCCCCCTCAACACTTGACCGAAAATACTAAATTTTGAAAGAGTAAAGTATTGACGGAAGAATTGTACTTGCCATGTTAAAAGAAATATAGATAGAATAATATTTTTGTTGTTTTATCAGATTTTATATTTTTGTATTTTGTTTTTGAAAATATTTACAAAAGATGTTTTGGTGTTTGACTGGTTTTATGAATATTTTAAAAGTTCTTCCAATTCCTCTGGAGTCGAACACCGCATACCAATCCGGTGGACCAACTCATTAAACCTAGCAGGAGCTAAGGCTTTGATGAGAAGATATGCCAGTTGGTATTCAGTACCCACAAAGTATAATTCAACGATACCCTTTTCCAAGTGCTCCTTGATGAAATGATATCGAAGATCGATGTGCTTTGATTTTGAATGTTGAACGAGTTGCACGAGGGTCATCGCAATAGCATTCGATTGTCGCGCATACATCGGGATTCTCAAATACGTAACTATAGTCTTTGGGTTGTGTTCTCATCCAAATGACTTGAGCACAACACGCCGACATGGCTACATATTCTCGCTTTGGTTGAGGACAACGATGTACAATCCTACTTCTTAGATTGCCATGACACCAGTTTATCACCAAGAAATTGTAATGCTCCCGAAGTACTTTTCCGTGAATCTAAGCATCCTGCGTGATCGCGTCGAAAAAGCTATTAGTTCAAAACCAGAATCCTTCGGATGCGGATCCCCAAGTTAATGGTTCCCTTGATGTATCGGAGGATTCTTTTAGCCTCGAGAGGTGAGTTTCATTGGTCTCGACTGATAGCGGGAGAAAAGATATCTGACAAGAAGACAATATCGAGCCTGTTGGTGTTAGATACATGAGAGAGCCAATGATACTGCGGTATTTGGTAGGGTCAACCAATTTCCCATGCAAATCAGTGTCCAGCTTCTTGGTATGTGCCATGGGAGTGGCATAGGTGTCACAGTTTTGCATTCCATTTTTGTTTAAAATTTCAAGGGCATATTTGGGTGACTTAGAAAAATACTACGGGGTGATTGATGAACTTGAAGTCCTAGAAAGAACGTAAGTTCACCCATCATGGACATTTCAAAAATTTTCTTCATTATTTTTGAAAAAGAGTTTTAGTATTTTAAATGTGTTGACCCGAAAATGATGTCATCCACATAAATTTGAACGATTAAAATGTGTGCCCCGTGATATTATATGAAAAGTGTAGGGTCGACCGAACCTTTGACGAACTTATAATGAGAAAGGATGATAACTTATCGTACCACGCCCAGGAGCTTGTTTGAGTCCGTAGAGCCTTGTTTAGTTTGTAAACGTGGTTGGGAACTCTGGATCAACGAATCCTTCGGTTGGTGACATAGACCGTTTCTTCGGTTTACCATTCGGAAAAGCAGTTTTGGCGTCCATCCGAAAGACCGTGATGTTCATGTGAGCCGCGAATGTCGAAAAATGCATGCGGCCTCAAGACGAGCGAACAGCGAGCAAATGATTCTTCAAAGTCAATCCCCTATTCCTGTCCTATAACCCTTAGCCACCGGTGACTTGTTTCGATTCTGGTTCCTTGATTATCAATTTGTTTTCCAAATCCATTTGAGACCAATGACGAAGACCCTGTTGGTCTTTCAACCAATTCCCATACTTCAAGACGTTTAAACTGATTGAGTTCTTCTTGCATGGATTCAATCCAATTGTCTTTGGTCATTGCATCTTTAATGTTTTTAGGTTGGTGGCGAGGCATTGCCAGGTGAGTGCATAAATGTAATGTTCACCATCTGTGAAGGCGTTGTCTCGTATTAATGGTTGATTCAAATAATATTCTCAAGAGGATGGTCTTTCGTCCAACGATGTGTGGAAGGTTAATGTTGATATACATTATGCAGATTGGGAGGATTCAAATGGCTTGTAGATGATTCCAAACATCATCGTGCATCAGTTTCATTAGCAAACGGGTTGAAGAACTCATTTGGATCATAATCTGCATGTGGGGGTACTTCATTGTTTACAGAACATCATCATTGGTTCGTCGTTGTATGCGGTTTGTTCAACTGTTTTGTAGAATCAAGCGGTGGTGCTTCCTCAATGTAGTTGTTGTAGCGGTGTATCGTGTATTGGATTTTGATCGGGTTGAGCAATGGAAACATTGGATACACACGTGCACGTTCATCAATATCATCACTAAACGAGAGGAGCAAATAGGCATGTTCCATTTGATGTCGAGTTAGTTGTAGACTAGGTTCAGGTGATGATGGGGTTTGAGGAAGTTTAAACGGTTATGACCGGTTCCAAGGCATTATGCTTTCGAAGCCATTTACGTAAGCTCATCGAAATTTGCATGAATCGTTTCCATAACCTGCTTTATACGACGATTCCAGATCCGGTAACCTTTAGAATTCTCGGTATCCATAAAGACTCCAATATCAACTTTGGCTTTGAGCTTTCCAAAGTCATCACGATCATTATTCGGGTAGCAAAGGGATCCAAATACATGAAAGTGTTTGAGATTAGTTTTGGGTTGTGGATAAGCTCAAAAGGTGTTTTGTTGTGGCGTTTTGTAATCATTGAGCGATTTTGAGTGTAGCATGCAAGTGAGACGGCTTCACCCACAAGTAACTGGAAGTTTAGCATTGATTAACATCGCTCGAAGGCTTCCACTAACGCATTGGTTTCGTCTTTCAACAACCCATTTTGGGACGGGGTATGCGTGGCAATTGATGTTTGATGCTCAATTCCCACTTTCTCATAATATGCACGAAGAGTTTGATTCACAACTTCAGTTCCTTTGTCTGTTCAATTTGTCCGACGGTGTTCGAGTGAACTTGAATTTTCGTGAGAAAGGTGATGATCATCTATGGAGCTTGATCTTTACTTGGAAGAAAATAAACCCAAGTTCATCACGGAGTAGTCATCTACAATTACCAAGATGTAGCGTTTGCCATTAATCGTCTGCACTTACGATCGGCTACACAAATCCATGTGAAGAAGATGAAGCACATGCTGTGAGCTGTGTTCAACCTTTGAAGGAAAGTGAGCACGAGTGCTTTTCCCTTGTTCACAAGCTGAGCAGAGGTGATCTTTAGAATATCGGAATCGTAGGAGACCTTCAACAAGTTTATATCGAGCAAGGTTGGTGATGGTTTGAAGTTTAAATGTGAGAGTCGACGGTGCCATAGCCAAGATTTTGTAGATGTTGCCTTTGAAAGTAGACAGATGGGAGATGAAGCAATCATGTCTTGCATTGAGATTGTATAAAGACTTGAATTGCGGGTGCCAGACACAAGATCGTTTCCTTGTAGATCACGAATGAAACAAGTTTTCTCCCGAAAAGCAACTTCCAAATCTCCATCACAGAACTGACCGACTGAGAAGAGATTGTGACTGAGGCCTTCCACATAATAAACCCTGCTAATTTCGATGTTGCCATTGACGTAATCTTCGTAGCCCATGATAGCTGCGAAGTGATCATTCCCGAATCAGCGGTGCCAATGAACTTTGCCACAAAGTTTGATAACAGTTTGAGATTTCCTGTCATGTGTCGGGAACATCCGCTATCAACAATCCAAAGGATGATCTATCACTGCATACACGCATCGAACACAGATGGAATAGAAGTAGATGTGGAACCCAAGAGTTAGAGGGTTTCGGGCGTTATAGTAGAAACACAAATATCAATGATTTTAGGTATCCATTTAAATCCAAGTGTATTATGTAACCATTTCTGCCATCTCCAACTAGTCTTAGCTTTGGTCTTAGTGAATGCACTAGGTGATAAGTTCTTCCTAGGAGGTGAAGGGGGTTCTATGGGTACATCAATGATCGTAGTTGGAACACTAGATGGTGGTTTACCTAGCACAGACTTAGAAGCATTAGTGGGCCTAGAGGTATTCCATTTTCTATTATTCCTCTTACGATTCAAGATAGCTTTAGCAACACATTTATCATGACAACCAGAAAACATGCTTTTATGACAACCAACACAAGAGGCTTCAAACAAAACATTAAGAGTACTTAAAGATTCAAAGATTCGTTACATCACTTTGTTCATTACATTTGTCGACGCCTTAATATCTAAAGTGGGTGCAACTTGAGTTTTATTCAAAGTCATAGGGTGTTCTTCTACTTCAGCATTCTTTATTGTTCTTTTCTTAGGTCGCAACTTCCTATTCTTCCTTGTATTGCTCCTAGAACGTGAAGTGCGGACGTTGGGAAAAGAGGCAACTATTCTGTTTCAGAGAGGGAAGCACATTAGTATCTTGTGGTTTGTCATTAGGCATTCTAGTGTCACTTTTCTAAGTGTTACAGTCTGCAAGTTTCTTAATGTTACTAAAATTTGAACTTGTTCATACTTCCCTAACTTCTCTTTTAACTCAATGATAGTGTGCAACAAATCTTGATTTTCCGAACGAAGATTTCCAAAAAAATTCATGACTTCTTTAGTGTGTGCAAGATAATGATCAAGTTCGTTTGATGCTTCATTACGAGTCTGTTTGAGTAAATCAAATATGACACCATATTCCCTTTTGACTTTTGCAAGTTCTTGTTCATATTTTGAGATTTGACATTTCAAAGACGCGTTTTGATCATCCAGTTGCTCAAGTTTTGGATTAAAAGTTTTGGAATGCAACTGGTTGATTTTGTTTTGCAAAGCAAGTTCACGATTTTGAAAATCTTTTTGACACCATTGACGAAGACGTTTTGCATTTGAAAGCTCGTTTAACAATCGTTCATTTTCAACTTTTAAAGACTTGATTTGTGACACAGTATCAGTATTCTCAACAATTTCAACAGAATCAGCAGAGATATAATCAAATGCATATGCCAAAGAATGTAATAACACCACATTATGGATATCAGCACATATAACATCTTCCAAGAGTCGATCAACATCTTTTCGAAACATTTTCTTTTTACGTTTTGTATTTAAAATAGATGTTTCTGTTTTCTCGAAAACTCTTTTCATCGATCCAAGTTCCTTATGAAATTCCCTTTCCCAATACAATGCACAATTTTTCAAGTTTTGAACATGGGGTAAAATTCTGAAAAATATCTCTTGTTCTGTACCTTTGAGGCGATTGAAAATGTTCAACTTTTATTTTAGAATGAAATTCAATCTCACGTTCTAAAATTTTGATGTCAGATAGGAAAGTGTCAAAATATCGAAGAATTTGATGACTTTCGGGTATTGATTTTACTTCACTGAGTGAAGGTAAAGGACCATTAATTTGTCTTGAGAATTGGGTTGGGGTCCAACATTAGAAGACTCAGACATAGGTGTGATAACCCAAGGTGTGTTAGAAAAATCCTTTTGTGCGACGAAAGTGACAGCTTTTGAATAGTTAAATGGTTTGTTGTAAACAACATTTTCTAATTTTGATCGACTCGTCTTACGCATCTAATTTCTCTTTCGATTATATTCAACAACACTCATAATGGAATCATCAATTCTATGTTGCTTTGTAAACGGGATTTGGTTTTGAATGCTAGATTTGAAAACTTAGGTTTAATCGGCAAGATTGGTCCATATCCATTTGGATTTAGTTTGAAAGTAAACTTTTGAATCGTTGTGATTGATTCACCATGTTTATAAACAACACTTCGAAACTCTTTGATTTTTGTTTTGTCGACAATTTCCTCAAGATAGGCATCTATTCTTTTTAGGTGGAATGCTTTGTACTCAAAGGCTGTTTTTGACAAGTTAACAACTTCGGCCTTGGCTTTTGAGTTTCAAAGTAAGAAGCGTTAAGTTGTTGTTTGATCATATTTCGGTTGTTCTATTAGAGACAACAAAGCATTCTTGGATGCGACTAGATCGCGTGTCTGTCGTTCTAATGATTTTTAGTTTTGGAAAGATTTAGCAAAGCGACTTCAAAACCTTGTTCACGTTTTCTTGAGTTTTAAAAGCGTTGAGTTGCCTTTAAGCATTCAATATCCTGGTTAACAATGCATTTTTATTTTAATTGCTTGATTGAGTTCACAACATTGTTCCATTAGGGATTTTTGGTCATTAAGTAGAGGTCAATATCGGATTAGGCAAGGTTGGTGTTCAGCGTGAGTCTCAACATGATCATTATTCAGATCCTTAAGTATAACCACGGAGTCAACTTGATTATCAATGGTAACCATGAGGTCATCTTGACCGTCAAATATAACTATTGGATCTAGTTGAGAATCATCGAATGAGATGTGGGCGGCTCATGTTGAACATTACGAGCCTCGTCGGATTAGATGTTGTGAGATATTAGATCGAGTGATGAATATGGTTTGATCGGGTACCCGAGACAAGCGTCGATTAATCGCCTTGGGCTGTGTCACTCATGTGGGAGTTAGTGCATGTTTGCCATCAACATAGCTGCTTGCATTAGCGCAAGTCCTCCATATCATCATGCAGTGCATCGCCATACAACTCGTTCTTTGTTTATGAGGGTTCCTGACTTCATCCTTGAGGCCAAAGTAAAGCTTCTTTGTGATAAGGCTATCTCTAGTCCTGCGGCTTTGGGCATGCATTAGCGGGTGACCCTTCTCATTAAATTTATTAGCGAGACCATTAATCCCATTACGAGCATTACCACTGTTCAACCACTTGAGCTCTTTGTTGTTGGGCGCATGTTATTCCTTCCCATTGGATTAAATCCGACCAGCCCATCGGCGAACATTACCTCGATTACGAACTTCAACCGTCCATTGTTGGATTTGTTAGAGCATTGGCTGAAGGCTCTAGCAATCATGACAAACCCTTGTTGCAATGCATGAGAAAGCTTATCCTCATTAGATTCACGGTAAAGTGCTTGATCATTGTTGTTGTTGTATGGAACCAATTGAGTTTCTTGAGATTGGTGCGTGGCGGATCATAAGGTGTTATCTTAGCGAGATGGTTGGCGGCCGGTTTGTGGAGGATTTGTGAAAGGATTTGTAATGTAAAGTTAGGGATAACAAGTTTGAGCCCACAAAGCTAATTGTTGATTATCAGGAAGTGAAGGTGAGGCAGAGTCCACGGATAACCCTTTATTGGTCAACTTCTTTTGATGAGGCTTCAAATGATGCATACAACAATCCGTATGTAGCATGATGAAGATTCTTTGCTTGACGGATAAAAATGACATACTTTTCCCATCGGGACCAAGGCTACTTAGGAACTTAGTGTTGGCTGCAATTCTTGGCATGATGATGTTATATTTTCAAATCATTGATGATGTCGAGAATGCGATGATGATAAGACCTAATCTCTCTGGTTCAATCATGAAGTGTTCATAAGCCAAGTAGATTTTGGATTCCATGTCCTCTTGATTGAGTTGCCTTCCATGAGAAGATGAATATGTTCCCACATTGCTTTGCGTTGATGCTGAGCATCAACACTTGAAGGATCGGTTAGGTAATCCCAAAAGGATGTATTGCATTGCTAGTTCATCGGCTTCAAAATGTAGAAGTTCATCGGCGATGAGGTTAGTAAGACTTGCAATGGGTGACATCACCTCTTGGTGGAACGACATTTGGATCTCCGGGTGTGATGACGAAGGCATCGAAGCGGACCTTCGGGATGACCTTCTTCAAGCACTTTCCATGTGGCTTCTTTAGATCACAAAACCTAAAGAACCTAATCACCATTGATGTAGTTTCAGGAGTGAGCATTGGAGGTCTATCAAGTGATCGGACTTCATGAATGGATTGTTGGCTACTTAAAGCTTCACACATCTTTGCAAACCAAGGCGGTACCTTCATAGTATTCTGGATGGATGTTGATTGTTAAAGTTTGTGTAGGTTGGTTGCTTGAAACTAGGTGGTGGTTGAAACATTTGTGGTTGAATTGCTCTGGAGTATTTGTTTGAAATTGTTTGTTGATAAACTTGTTGTTTATGGAATGAATTGTTGTTGTTGTTGTTGACTAAGTTGTTGTTGTTGTTGTTGAGGATACACATGAGGAAAGTAGTTAGAGTATGGTGGTTGAGACATCTTGAAAACTTGTGTTGTAAAATGGATCTTTGTAGTCGAATGAAAGTTTGTTGATGAAGAGTCCTTATGCGTAGAAACCAAGCTTAGGCAAAGAAACCTTATCATTAGGAAAAACCGGCAGGCAAAGAAACCTTATCGCGTAAAGACACCAACTTACGTAAGAAATGAACTTCTGGCGTGGGGTTGATGAAACCTTAGCTTATAAATGTAAACCAAAGGCTTAGTAGTAGAATGCTTATCGTAAGAATTGCTTATCGTAAAACAGAGCTTATGCATAAAACAAAGCTTAAGTAAAGATTCTCTAGCAGTAAGATTTAGCAAGTAAAACTAGGGTTTTACCCAAAAATCCTTTACACTTATTCGGTGCAAAGATATCCAAAGTCAGAGTGTTTTAGGCTTATCCAAGCAGAAAACACTGAGTAGCTCAGAACACTTGAAGATCAACCGTGTAGAAGCTACGGTAACTTTAGGGTTTTCTTATAAATTAGCAAAATGATTTTCAGCCAGAGTGTTTCTAAACCCGATTTTTGTGATGAAAGCAACTTCAATATCACCAAAATAACACAAAGTGTGAAACTTGATGATCAAAACTTTGATACACCTTCGCGTAGAAATATCCACAATTAAAACCAAGTTTAAAACTATGAAATACTTAAAAAGTGCAACTTTTGCCAAACAAACTTTAACACTAAATAACCTTTAAAGTACAAGAATCTTGGATTTTAAAGTGAAAAAATCAAAGCTTTTATGCGTATAAAGATTGAATACCGAAACCTTACGCGTAACACACAAAACTTCAAAAACAAAACCTTTTCACCCAACTATTTGGCGAATGATATTATTGAGTTCCCATTTATGTAACACAAGCATTAATATAAGAAAGGAGAGAAAGTATCGGATGAACACTAACACTCTGGCGTATGATATGAGAAAAAAGTTATGCATAAGAGATGTAAATGTGAACAACCAACCATCTAGGATGGTTTACATGAGTATTTATAGGAGGGAGCTAGGGCAACACACCAAGTTCCCGTCCCTTTCCATATTGGAGCTTTGCATAGGCTCATGGGCTTTCTACATGAGCCTAGCCTAGATTACTAACATAAAAGCCTTACTTAAGCTAACTATTACATATTAATTACTAACACTTGAATTATAGTTTAGGAGTGATTCCAACACTGTGGGCTCTTCAAAACGGCATAAACCTTGTATTTTATAGATCTTTGTTTAAGGAGAAACAAATGCGTGAACATAGCCACTTGGGTTATTGCTACCAAGAAGAAAGAAAAAGGAAAATGCATTTTTGAATTTTAAAACGTATGGGTTTGTTTAAAAGGCTTTGAAACATGTTCATTAACCTGTTAAGAGTGTTTATAATATGGCTTAACACTTAGGTTTTCAAAAATAGGAAAATATATACATAGGGCGCGTTTGGTTTCAGTTTGACACAAGCCCAAAAGAAGCATGAATAAATGCGAGGCATCAAGGGTTTTAACTAGATTATTGAGGCATTGAAAATTATCTCAGGAGCTTATTAAAAGGGACTTAAGGGCTCAGTTTATAATTCAAAGCTTATAGCTTAAAATAATTTCCAAAGTGGGTCGATTGGTTTGTTTAACGATAAGAAATAAAAAGGGTTCGTTTCATTTTATAACGAAACACTAAAAAGATCACAGAATAGAGGTGAGGCATTATGATCTTTTGACAACGTTTCAGTGTTTCTGTAATCTATGCCAGCGGCTTATTATTGTGGCTAAACCTCGTAATTTATAGCTTAAAGCTTATGGGCTAAATAATTAACCAAAGAGGGGTGTTTGGACTTTTATTGATAAGTTTTCGTCCGTTTTTACACGTTCTCGTTCGTTTTTATACGTTTGGATTTCATTTTTATACGGTTTCGTTTGTTTGTACACGTATTTGCTCGTTTTTAAACGTTTTCATCTGTTTTTATACGTCTTCATCCGTGTTTATACGTTTTCATTCGTTTTTACACTTTTTCATTCGTTTTTATATGTTTTGTCCGTTTTCTTACGTTTTCCTCTGAAAATGATTAAAAACGGACAAAATGAACGATGTAAAATGATAAAAAACAGATGAAATGTATAAAATAAATGTCATAACAACATCGCGTAAAAGTAAAAACATGAAAAGTTATCGCCAATAAAAAGCAATAGCAATGCAGACAAACAAACATAAAAATGTATTAAAGCGGATAAAAAAATGTATAGCAAACATAAAAATGAAAGAAATATTATATAAAATGTTAGAAAACATAAAAAGGACAAAAGCGTATAAAAGCGGACAAAAGCATTATAAAATGGATGAAAGCAGACAAAAGCGGATGATTATCTGACAGGTTATTTCCGGCTGTTAGTTAAAATTGAATTTCTCTGGATATATACAATAACCACAAATTATAATTAATGACAAAATGATGGATGGCATCTGGTTACAAAAGTGGTCAAGTTCGATGAATTTTTTTGTTTCTATCCTTTATATATATTAGCTTGTTATCACCATTTACTTATTGAGTGAAAGCTTACATTTTAATTATTAAATGTTTTGTAGGTTTATGTGGACGGTCGAAGATAAGGGCCCTTTAGGAATGGAAGCTTGAAGTAGAGTTACTTGCCCCCATTTTATGCATGATGCGCAAAGTGAATGTTGGGAATTAAGCTAATAGTTATGCAAGGCTTAAGGACTTTGTCTTTGCTAAGCTTTCAGGAATTTGCCTTGGAGAAATACACTAGCAGTACAAACTGCTAGTGCAAACATTCATACTGCTTATATGATAAAGATAGAATTCTGAAGTTGCGTGTAGAGATATTTAAGTAATAGATATTGTATATATCTTTTGTATTTAGATTGATACAAATATTGTACTATTATAGTTATCTTGTAAAGGACTCCTTGCACTATAAAAGGAGGTCCTAGGTTAGATTAAGAGTACATATCATTTTAAAGTGCGTTCAACTTCAAGGTTTTGTAACCCTAATACTTTTGAGTATTAGTATTAATATATATTCAAGTGTTTTTGTAGGATAACAATCAATGGATTCTTTTTATTGTTAAACATAAGTTTCCGCATTTTGTTTAATCTTGTTACAAGACAACTTACTATACTTTAGTTGTTTTAGATTTATCTAAGACAATTAATAAGATTAATTGCTTATCACAGGATAATGATGCTCCGAGCTTGTGATCTAAAAGTTGATATAAGGAGAATGCGTGTTAACTCAAAAGCTTTCACAACTCTTTGAGTTATGGAGATTAACATACATGGTGACATCAAAGGTGCCTATGCTAAGCCGGAAGTATTAGCTATGGGCGTTAAAGATTCACTTGTACCTCTCGAGATTGACTACTCTATGTGGGAGATCATTCGAAGGTGACTCTTTACACCTTTAAAGGAGTCTGATGGGAAGGATGTACCCATCAAATCTGCTGAAGACAAAGCTCAAGAAAATTTTGGAAATCAAGACTCCGTTATTATGATGGGAATACCTAATGAGTATCAGTTGAGCTTTAGTGATATTGAAGATGCCAAATCTCTGTGGGAAGCCATTGATCTAAGGTTTGGTGGGAATGATGCGACGAAGAAGTCAAGGAAGAATCTTTTGAAGCATCAGTTTGAGAACTTTGCGGCTTTAAGTTATGAAATTATTGATCAAACTCATGACAAACTTTAGAGACTTGTAAGTCAACTTGCACTGATGAAAGCTACAATTCCCTCATGCTCAATCTCAAGTTTCTTAGAAGTTTGCTTTTGAATGGAGCATGCATACTGTGGTTTGGAGAAACAAAGCTAACTTTGAGTCAATGACCTTGGATGATTTATACAACAATCACGAAAGTGTATGAATGAGAGTTAAGGAGTTATCGACTCACCCTACAGTACAAAAACCTAGCTTTTGTGTCCTCAAAATGAGGGCGACCATCAGAAACTCTTTCTCTTGCTTATGGAGTTTCTACTTGCTATCACCAAAGGTTTCTCTTGTTCTACAAATAGTGATAACATAAGTGATGTTGCTATATGTGCTTTCTTAGGCGACCTTACAACTAGTACTCATGTGGTAAATCAAGATGCGGAACAAATTGATCACGATGATCTTGAAAGCTGACATAAAGTGGCGGATAGTAATGTTGACTATGAGGGCAAGAAGATTCTTGAAGAAGGCAGGGAAGGGAGCTAAAGTTTAAAGCACAAAGAAATGCCGTTTGATAAATCCAATATTGAGTGCTACAGTATGGGAGAAAATGTCACTTTACTGCAGAGAGAATGTAGGGCTCAGAAGAAGAATGGAGATGTTCAAGGAAAGTGCTATTGAAGATACAAAGATTACTACTGACTTTGGTATCTTGTGATGGTCTTAAGGTATGATTGGAGTGATCAAAGCTGAAGATGGACCCAATTTTGCTCACAATGGCATACTTCTTCTTCACAGTTACGATTAGGGTATCTAATGAATCTATAGTTGTTCAAATAAATCTTGTTTTAATATTGTAGAAAGAACTTAAGGCTAGGAATGAAAGGTTAAGAGATAAGTTGAGAGCTGACCTAGATAACAGGTTATAAAGTTGGTCTAAAATCAGTTGAGCAAAAGCTTGAATATCTTAAACAGAATGAGCTAGAGTACGTTGATAAGATAGCTATCCTAGAAGGTCATATTTTTCTGAAAAACATTGAGATTAATGTGCTAAATCAAAAGCTAGAAGAGGCTAAAAAAATGCAGCTTTGGCTGAAAAAGAAAAACATATAGTTAGAGTTGAAAAACAACAATATGCATCTAATCTTGTACATAAGTCTATTGAGAGTCACTTAATGAGGAAAGGTAATGGCTTAGGATACAATGATGGCTCCTCCCACTTGAGAGTGTTTTGCTTCCCTAAGAAAGAAATTTCACTCATAAGTGAGAGCAAACTTGTAGAGTGAGTCTAGTGAAGTTATAATGACACACCTAAGGTAGCAAAAATTCTTCGATGCTCCAACCATTGAAGATTGGACATTAGATAGTGAAAATGAGCGAGGTTGAGTCAACACCTAAGATTACAAAGGAAGAAATTCCTGGGGCCGAGATGAATCAAAAGTTAAACAATTTAGGTTTTGTTAACATGTGTTGGAGTGGAAGGATCTCTAGGAAAATAGTAGAATATAATGAGGAACCTAGAGGGATGCCTAGAAGGTATAATAATAGGCGAAGATAACCAAATAAATTGTAGCAACCAACAATATCCGAGAAGTTAGGTGGTAATTTTAAAGCCAGTTAATAAGGCTTGTTATAAGCTGTGGTAGTTTTGACCATTTCGGGAAAGAAAATGTTTTACTATCAAAAATCAGAGAAGGAACCATATAGCGGTGAATCTAAAAGTTTTCTAAAAGAACTCACCCTCGTGATAACAGAACATGGTTCCAAGGCGGTGTGTTGATGAGATACGGTGTTACTAAATCAATTACTACTATTCTTCCAAATGATAAAAGTCTTTTTCAAAAAGCTAATGATGTTTAGCTACATTAAGGCAAAATTTTGTTTCTACTCTTGAGCCAAAAGTGATTCTTGACTTATTTTGGGCAATCATTTTATGTTGTAAAGGCCTCGACTTTGGGTTTGAAACCAAAATAAGGTTTTAGATCATGTTTCCGGAGCGGTGCAACAATGGACTTAAAATATTTGACTATGTTGATGCACAAAGCGGATTAGTCGGTAATGAAGCTTGGGTCCCCGAAAACGATTCTCTTCTTTCAAGTCGGGGCAACTTGAGGTGGTGCTAAAGGACAAAGATATTTTTGATAGTGGTTGCTCTGGACATATGACTGGTGACATGTCCAATCTTGAAGATTTTGAAGCTATTGATGGTGGATATGTTGCATTTGGGAATGATCCCAAATGAGGAAATACTGTTGGAAGAGGTACAATAAGAACAGGAAATTTGGATTTTGAAAAAGTGTATCTCGTAAATGGGCTCAAGTTCAACCTCCTAGTGTCTCTCACATGAAGTGTGACAAAAGAACCTTGTCCTTTTACCAACAATGAATGTCTTGTCTTATCTCCTGATTTTAAGACCCCTGATGATAAATTTGTGCTTCTTAGAATCCCTAGAACTAGGGATGAGCATTTCGAACCGAATTCCGGAATCGAACGAAACCTTGCGGCACCATCGAAGCAGTCTGCGATTTTTGAAATCTGATGCGTGCAGGGACTACAAAATAAGGTGAAAAATGGGACCACTAATTGATGCGGGACGGTGCAAATCGAAATTCAAAAAGCGGAAAACCGATTTCCGGTACCGGTATCGAATCCCGTTGATGCGATGCCGTACCACTAATTTATGCTGGGGAAAAAATGGAACCACTAATTTGAGTAGGACGATGCAGGGACGATCACCGATCTCATCCTACCTAGAGCAGGACAACATATACGAGTGTTGACATAAAGGACATTGTTCCCAAAAGAGCTTTCACTTGCTTATTTGCAAAAGCCACTATTGATGAATCCAAACTTTGGCATAGGAGACTTGGTCACCTAAATTTCAAAACTATAAATAAATTGGTCAAGGGCAATCTCGTGAGAGGTTTACCTTCAAAAGTTTTTGAAAATCCTGAAACCCGTGTTGCCTGTTAGATGAGAAAACAACACAGAGCTTCTTGTAAGCCCAAAGTTGTGAACTATATTTCTGAGCCCTTATATATGTTGCATATGGATCTTTTTGGGCCAACATTTGTGAAAAGTTTGAATAAGAAGATATATTGTCACTAATGATTATAGTAAGTTCACTTGAGTTTTCTTTTTAGGATCTAAGGATGAAACATC
This sequence comes from Chrysanthemum makinoi, assembly GCA_910596185.1. NCBI lineage: Eukaryota > Viridiplantae > Streptophyta > Magnoliopsida > Asterales > Asteraceae > Chrysanthemum > Chrysanthemum makinoi. Next base: position 98,677,534 of record OU343220.1, on the reverse strand, counting down.
ATAAATCCTTAAGGCTTTCATAACAAGATTAGAAAACCTAGTTAATCTCAAAGTTAAGATAATAAGATGTGACAAGGCGAGAGTTTAAGAACAAAGTAATGAATCAGTTTTGTGTGGAAAAAGATATTATAGAGGCAAGGTTAAGTGTAGCTAGAACTCCTCAAAAATGGAGTAGCTGAGGGAGAAATAGGACACTTAGGCCCGAGTACTATGTTTTTGAGTCAAAATTACCTACTACTTTTGAAATTTGATTAATCTTTGCTTGCTTTGTGTAAAATAAGAGTAAAGTAGTAAAGCCTCATAACAAGACCCCTTTATGAACTTTTGCATGGTAGAAAGCCCATGATAGATTTCTTAAAACCATTTGGGTGTCTTGTCACTATCTTAAATACCATTGACCACCTAGGCAGTTTGAGTTGAAAGAACAAGGTTTCTTTGTTGGATATTCCACTAATAGAAAAGCTTTTTAGGGGTGTTTAAGTAGGAACTAGCCATGTGGAAGAGAACTTGCATGTTAAGTTTAGTGGCTCACTAACATTGCAGGAAGTGGACGTGGTATTTAGCAACATTGATTCCCTAACGAAAAGGATGAATTATAGCCGGTGATTGCCAAGTATAACTAATCGATCTCACGGTACAAATGTAAATTCTAATCTTGGTACACAGCTAAGGTGAATGAATGCGAGAGGAGTTTGTCTTGATTGAAAAGTGGAAGCTTGATCAACTTTTCATACCCAAAAGATAGAAAAAGAGCTGAAAGCAGATTATGTTGATAGAATGCCAAAGGAGATCTGAAGGTGGTGCTCTAAACCTTCGATGATGTAGAAAAGGTAGTTCTTGAAGGACCACAGGCATTGATGAAGTCTGAGAACAATGCATGACCAAATGGTGATAAGGAGGAAAAGCAACTAGCATTAGTCCATCGGTTTCTACTAATAAGCTATCACTAGGCCAGCGGTTTCTCTTGCTAAGCACAGTAGTTCTCCTTATCCAAGATTTCCTACTGTTGACAAAGATGGAAGATCCTTTGTTGATGATGACTATCCTGATGATGACTATCCTGATGATCCTGATATGCCTGGTTTTGTTCATATCAATGAAGAAACTGATGATGAAGTGTTGGATGGGTTTAGTGTTGAGGCTGATTTTCACAATATGGAGTATTCTTATCCTACCGGTCCTATTCAACCACGAATTCACAAAGATCATCAAAAGAAGAGATCCTAGGAGATTCTCGGTCTGCTTTGTTCAAACAAAGGAGTAAAATTATAGGATTGAGAGGTCAAGGGTTATATTTCAAACTCTTCATCAAAGAAATAGCCACAAAGATCTTGAGTACATGTTTGCTTTTTATCACAAATGGAACCCAAGAATGCTTATAAAGCTTTGTAAGATTCAAGCTGGGTGGAGGCTATGCAAAAAGAGTTGCCTTGATTTAAGCTTCAAAGTTTGGACCGTTGAGTTGATTTGCAAATGGGAAGAAGCAATTGGGACTAAATGGATTTTGAGATGCAAAAGAGATGAAAGAGCATAGTGATGAGAAGCAAAGCAAGGTTAGGTCGAGGGACCACTCGAGGAAGAAGGTATTGATTATGATGAAGTATTTGCTCATGTAGGGATAGAGGCTATCAGAATATTCTTATCTTATGCTTCATATAAGAACTTCACGATGTATCAAATGGATGAAAGAGTGTTTTCTTGTATGGGACAATTGATGAGGAAGTGTATGTCTCCCACACACAGTTTTGAAGATCACGATAAAGTTTACAAGGTGGAGAAAGCACTATATGGATTGCATCAAGCTCCTAGAGCTTGGTATGACACCTTATCAAAGTACTTGTTGAACAATGATTTTGTTAGAGGGACAAGAGACACAGACTTTGTTTATCAAACAAACTAACAAAGATATCTTACTGGTTCAAGTGTATGTTGATGATATCATTTTTGTTTCACAAAAATAAGGTGTTATGTGATGATTTTGAGAAGCTAATTCATAAAAGGTTTCAAATGAGTTCTATAGGTGTACTTTCATTTCTTAGGTCTTAATTCAAGCAAAAACATGAAGGCATCTTTATTAGTCAAGAAAGTATGTGGCTGGTATCTGAAGAAGTTTGGTTTTTAATGATGTGAAGCACACAAGAACAACTTTGGATCCCAACAAGCCTACGGTCAAAGAAGAAGATGGTGAAGAGGTTGATGTACATTTATATAGATCCATGATTGGGTCTTTGATGTATCTTACAACTTCAGAGGCCATATATCATGTTTGTTGTGTGTAATTGCAGATTTCAAGTGTCT
>OU343220.1:98614531-98675136 GCA_910596185.1 Chrysanthemum makinoi | reverse complement strand
CACGCGCCGTTACCTTTGGAATATTAAGGGTTTCTGGGTTGCAGTTTGAGTTTTTCAACAATGGTGGGAATGTTTTCTTTTACTGTGATAAACATAGTAAATGGGAAGGAAATGGTTTATATAGGTTTTACAGCCACCCGATGATCGACACGTGGACCCCACTATCTCTAAATTTGTGGATAGGATATGTTGACATGACACATTTTCAGTTACTTTCCCACGCTTTACGATGTATGCATTTGAGATATTTAGACTAGATTCACCGTGTATTCTTCAAGGCGGGAAACTTTTTTAGCTTCTCCGCTACGCTTCGCAGAATTTATGTGCTACAAATATTAGTCTAGCATCCGCAGGTAGTCCCTACGCATACTAGACTGGGGGGACATGATGACGTATAGTCCACATTCGGGTCACGAACCCGACCAATGACCGCTACTAACGAGCCCAGTACAACTGGGCTAACCCGGTAACGGTTTGGGCTCACGAAGGCCCAAACCCAAAGTTATTTATGGCCTTGATATTGGATATCTCTTATTTATGGGATATGCATTAGCCAACCGACTTAAGGGATACTGAAAGTTGGGGAACAGAAACCAACAAGGACTTCGTATATAAGGGGCATCCTAGCCCTCATTAAAGGTATGAAAAACCCTAACTCTCAAATATACTCTAAAACCGACTTACTTACTCACGGAGGATAATCGGGGGAGACAATCCGGTAAGCCTAACGGTGTTTTCTGCTTTCTTAGTGCTGTGTCTCAAGCATTAAGATCCAATTGATACGGAATCAGAGTCCAAACAAGGAACGCCCAACTTTTGTATCAACAGTTTCATTCTGTCGAAACACTTTGGCTGTTTGATGAGATTGAAGAATTCCTGTGTGATCCTGATAGACTACAGTGTAAATTTCCATGGTTAGATGATTATACTGAGACCGAAATTTCTCGGCTTCGCTTAGTTTGCTTAGACCCCTGCTAGAAAGGTTGGCTAACGAGGAGGTTAGTTTATATACGCATTCTTATTCAGTTTTTCTTTTTTACCCTGTATTTTATTTTCACCCTTTCTTAAATTTGTATTTTATTTGCGGAAAATGCGCAGCATATAGACCTATGGGTTGACTACATGTGGCACGCACACCCCAGAATGCTAATCAAGCGATGGTTAGTAGTTACTTTGTTGATTGTTCTTAAAATGGCATGCCCGTGTTTTATGCGCACGGGATGAGGTATCCCATGCCTGGAATGATGTTGAAGCGGTAATACATTTACTTTTCATTTCCTCCTATTTTTTACCAATCCAGGCTTTTTTATTTATCTATATTGATTTCTTCCATTGCCACGGTAGTGGTTTTACGTTAAAAGATGCTATTTGATGCATACTTTGAATAATTTGTCCAACGAACCAAAAGGCAAACAATCCTCCTACATTTGATATTTACAATCCAAATCATCAAGTTTCTTCCTAGGCACAAAATACCTTTTTGGGCCAGTTGCTTCAAAGTGCTAAATCGTATGCTCCATCTCAGAATCTGAATCATAATCGACAGTTTTTACCTATCGCCATTCTCTTCTTGTTCCTTTCAAGCTTATCCTTGATCGCTAAAGGTGTTTCAAAATCGATTAATATCTTTACATCTGTTAACCCTTGGCCTCCTTGTGGCTCGAACCTCTTACCTGTGCTACAACTTTGATTGTGTCATCACGAGAGGTTATTTGTTGTATGCAGTGATCTTAGACACCATTATAGTACATTTTATCCCATCAATTAGTGTATAAGTTTCATGGTATCCTCATGATAACCTAACTAGCAGTGTTTTCGTAACACTAGCAGTTTCTCCATGCAAGCTAGCAGTTGGAACACCTTTGCACTCCAATCTTCCAACAAAGTTATTATTATTTTTTTTACACAATCTTATTATTATTATTTTTTGTGTTATTTATTTATTTTTTTTAATTCATTTTTTTTTCACACTAAAAGGTCCAGCAGCTAAGCCCAAAAAAATCCTAGTGCTCATAAACATAGTAGTTATAACTTATAAGTGTAACCCAAGCAGAAAAACATGATATCCACTAGGAGGACTTAACAAAAGAGAACAAGCGATTGGAATCATACACACTAGCCGTACTAAGATTTCCAATAGCAGTACTACCTTTGTTACAATGTTTTGAAAAAACATCTTGAGACTTGAGACTAAGTATGCATGAAATTTACAATCCAAAAGTAGTTGATTTAAAGCCTTGAATGACTAGTCCAACCTTCAACGTAGTTCTAGAACGTCAGGCAGCTTCATACTCACCTTCGATGGTGGAATTGGCGAAATTGTTTGCGTCTTACGCCATGAGATAAGTCACGCTTTCAAAAAGCGAGCCCCTCCGGTTTTAATTGTTCGATCAATTATATTGATTACACTAGCGGCAGATTATGGAAACACAAGCGATGATTAACGGTTGGAGCAACATATCGGGAACTACATAAGCGAGATGAGTTTCCCAAAGCGTGGTTTCTATACAACCCAACACCATGCATGAAAGCGTTCTCCATTATCTAAAACATCCATTCGTAAGTAACATATTGCTTACCAAGTAAGCCATGTCAACAGCACATACAAACACGCCAATTGTATTCTTGTATTTACCTTTGACCACATAAATAAAAAGTCACTTTTATTAATTTTATACGTTGACTAACTATATCCTAATACACAACCAATTTTCTTTTAGGTTTTATTCCTCTCAACGAGGCTGTTAAACCTGGTGTCTTGCCTAATTTAACATACCTACGAGGAGTAACATTCTATGATAGTGGCTGACTATGAGTCATGTGTATGGTATGTCCGGTGTTGGGAGTGCTTACAGGTATCTTCTTATTATAACCCACTCATATTATTACATGTTTGTTATACTTTGTCACCGGACACCATGCTTCTTATAACCAACATATATAATACAATTACGGACAACACATACATAAATAAATGTATAATTTGTTATACTTTGTGACGGACACCAATACACCATGCTTGTGAGTAGTTGCCCATTATTTGTGTCTAGTTGCCCAAGACAGCGAATGTGTTGGCCAAAGTTTCTTGGGTGTTGTGTTGTAGCAATTTGACTTTGAGTTTTGTGCACACTAGTTCCCTTCAAGTACATGCAACTATGTACCACCATCATTTCCTTACATCTATTCACCATTAATAAACGTCCTTCTTATTTTAAATCCCAATTTTTATTTACCACAACCAACAACATAGTTTCTCATAAACATTTGTTATACTTACTTGTCTATAGTAGTAACATCAAAGGAATACCACAACCAACAGTTATCTAAAACATGTGTAGATTAACTAGAACCAACCAAAATAAAAAGTACATAAATCTGCTTGCTAGTATTTTAACAATTTTTTTCCGATTTTAATTTACATTGTGTCCCGCATATATAATACGATATAGGAAATATATACTTAGCTACCAAGCTTGATTACTTTTAAATTTACAATTGCACATAAGGTTCATGATTTAATTGGGCCACATATGATTTAGTTGCCCATTGTATGTATGTGCTTGCCCAAAAATATTAACTTGTTGGACACAAGTTTCATTGTACCTTTTTTGTGCAATAGTTAAAGTTGAAAAATTAATGGACTAGTTCCCTTCAAGTACATGCCACTAGCTACCACCATCATTTCATTACGTCCTTTCCTCATTAATAAAGTTTGTTCTACTTATGTTCATCCCCATTTGGGTTTTTACAAAATATCCATTCAATATTGAAGATAGCACACAAGTGCACACCTCAGACTTTATGATATAAAAGTCTGAGTTATATTATGGTAGTGTATTATTACCTAAAATATAGAGGATATGTACACCTAATAATAGCATATATGTGTTAGTTGATGTAACAAAAAAGTAATCAATATAAACCTGTTTAATGGCGTGTATTTACAAAACATACTCAAGTAATAATTTTTCTAACCAAATGGGCGTAAAATTTTGTTGCATTTGGAACTAAACAAAATTCAAACTGGTTTAGTTGCCCCCAAATTGAAACTAGTTGCCCAAAAAGGTTATCTTGTGGCCAGGAATCGGTTGAGTACAACAGAAGCTTCATTAATTAAACTTGGCCTAATGTGCAACAGTAATTACTTGACATGACTCAACTATTCACCACTTGACTATCCACATTAATTCAGATAGACTTCATTTCAAAATAAACTCCATGTCACCCCCCCCCCCATTTGGGTTATATAAACGAACAGCATATATCCCATTTTCATACAACTTTTGTCAGGGGACACACACTAGCCACATCCCAATTTAGTACAAAAGAAATGGATAACTTACTTAAAGACATGGTTAACAACCTGTTTGTGCGTGACAATGAACGTGACTTCAAGTTCTTAAGTGACATGCATGCAAAGGTGATCGACCTAACTGCGTCGTTTACCTTGTGAGGCCGAGCAAATCAAGCAGTTGGAGTGCGTGGTTGGGTCCGAGGGCTTGCCATTGTTGTTTTGGAAATCCACGAGTGAAATTCAGGATGAGGAGCTTGAGAAAAACAGGACGCTGATGAGGCTAATGAGTGAGACTCAACTCCAAGTTCTCAAAAAATCTCCTTTCTGGCAAAGCTGCCCAAAATTATTAATCCTCTACTCCTACCTTGTTATGTGGTCTCTCTCACGTTCTGTGATTGTCATATTTTGTGTTACGGTATCTTCATGAATGTCGTTGCTTCATTGATGTATTTTGTTATCCTTTAATGTATTGAAATGAAATCTATTATGAATAAAATATATCGAAGCACATGTCAAATGTTCAAACGTTGTTTAAGAATCACGAATAAAAAACATATCATACTTTTGAACACATCTATAATTTACAACATGACACTACATATCATATTTAATCCGGATTGAACAAACAACTTTATTTCATCAATAATTTGGTAACAAAGGTGGTTATTTCGATTATATAATACTAACATTTTTCGACAAGCCTCTAACAAGATCACCCGTCTATTTATTTTAACAGTTTCTGTTATTCTAACTACCAGTTGTTCTAGAGCAAGCAAACGTTTTTGATAAGACTGGAATACATCCGAATGACTATAAGATTTCATTTAGGTTAGCCGAAAACGTTCCTAAGCAAGGGGGATTTTTGGTGATTGTGGTGTGTGGTTTGTATATTTTTATATCGATTGGCACTTGGTCTATCGTTGCAAGTTGATGATCCCGCTGACATCGCGCTAGCATATCGCGAGAAGATGATTCAGTTTTTTTATAAACATAGATTTTATCGTTTGTACTAACAGTTTTAAAGTTATCTCCAACAGCACTTTCATTGTTTTATCATGCAGCATCTATTGATATATTCATTCACACATAAGCCACTAATGACTAGACAATAGATTCATAACAACTATTTACTACACTAAAGACACTTACAACATGCATACATAAACCAATAATGATACAATACCTTGCACGCAGCAACCTTGGGTACGTGTAACATTCATTAAAAAAAACAATGGGAGACACGACGTAAAAGTATGTACACATTTTACATCTAAATTTTTTGTACAGTACATATAATCTTTCTTTTTAAAACTCCACAACTCCAGTTCATTTATTCTTCATTTGGACGTCCATTTAATCATGACATTTGGCCGTCCATTCCAAGAAAAATTAAAAAAGGTCCACATATAGGTTTGTCAATTCATTTATTCCCATATCATTACACAAACACACTACACATAAAAACTTATAACAAATTAACCAAAGATTTCCCTATTACTATTTCCATATTAAAATAAACGGATCATAGTTTTCATACTATTAATAAGTACATTATTAATAGTAAAATAATAATACAACCTTTCCTAATATATATCAAATCTTCATCTAGATCACATTTGTACACAAGTCATAATGCCAATCTCCCAACCCTCTATTTCATCAAAAAATGTTGCTGAGCCTCCAGTTGCCTTATTTGATTTCAAGCCAAGGTATGGCTGCCATTACCTTTCGTGATTGTCACTTGCCCTTACTAGGTGTTTGTCCATACTTGCTAATCTCATTTGTATACATTTATTTACCTTTATTACAGGAATACTACACGCTATGTAGCTGAGAATCTTGTTGCTGAGATTCACTACAATGGTGAGTTCATTCGGTTGCCCAAATTAACTTATGCGTATGGGCGAACCCTTGTGCATACGTTGAGTAAGTCCACAAGGATGAACTTTAATCAAATGCTCGATTTTTGGCCCACAAGTTAGAGTGTGAGATACGGGCTTTGTATTTATGTAGGCCAGTATTTGCTCTTTCAACTGGTTTGACAATTGTTGAATGCGAAAATGATATTAAAATGATGTATGAACTTGCCGAGGAATGTGGGTTGATCGGCTTGTACATTGCACATGCACCTGATAACTTATCTTGTTTCTATTATGATAACCTAATTTTGGATCTTCTTGATGAGCCAACGCGTGCAAGAATAGTGATACATGATAAACTTGTGGAGCTTGATACTTCTAATTCTGCCTCTGATATTGCTGCATGGGAGGAGGAAGAAAGGAGGTCACCTCCCCTAAGAAGCCCTCCGTTCCAAAGTAGAAGTCAAGGAATTGAATGTCAAGGAAAGAATCTATTCATGGATTTTTTGGCTAGCGAAATTGTTCATGCTGACATTGGGTTCAATGGCGATGAATGGTACAATGGGGTATTTCTTGGGTCTGTATCAATGGATGTTGGGGCTTCTAATTCTTCCGTTAAGGACAGGTCTGGTCATAAGGTCTCTAGAAAACCTTATGCAAGGAGGCACTGCTTTCAAACACCAAGATCGGGTTTACGGAAGTTCAAGATGTCGAGGCATTTAAAGGCTCTAACAAGAGACCGCCGTCGAGGAGGTGCGAGATTAAAAGCAACTTGGTTTTTACGGAACGGAAGGTTGGAGTGTAGGTATTTTTATGCAGCATGCTCATGTTGTCGATAACGTTTAGAAACTGGTGTGTTAACATAACTTAAAACTCAAAATAGTTTGTCTGGTTTAGCCTTTTTTGTAAGGCAACGTTATGTAATTGTTAAACATTTTTTTGTTGGTGCTTCTTATGATTACAAAAAATAAAATGTTCAACAATTACATAAAATTAACATGCGATGTTTTTGTGTAACCATCTGCTTTGGGGTTATCGTAGTATGCACCTGTTTTTTTATGTACCTTCGATGTGCGTTTACATAATACTGTGTATGAATGCTTTATAGTATGATGTATATCATGGCAACCTTGATGGGGCATCTCTGTTTTAGGCTAGCAACCCTATAGGGCAACTTCATTTTATTGGGGGTCTGTAGATAAGTTTTTTTTTTGCCTTTCAATAGTCAGCATTTTTTGGTGGGTGTACACGTGTTCAACTATGTTTTGGCCACGTGCATGGTAACTATCTCTTCCTGGTTTAGTGTTTTATCCAGCCTTGTTTGTATTTACCCACTTTGACCTCAAAAAATAATAAAAAAAAATAATTGTATTTGACAGTTTTGCAACTTGATTATACAGTTTGCATCTTGTCTATCAAGTGTTTGGATTTTCTCATTATTTGCTAACTAAATACGTGATTGCATTGGCATAACATAACAAATACATTATACAATTTAGTCTACATATATTATGAAATACAACATAACGAGAATAGGTGGTGGCTCACTTGTTCAATGACGAGCATGTCATTCCCTAGGTGTATCAATTGCAGCTTGTTGAATTGGTCGGTCATTTTAAGGTGGTTCACTTGTTATTTGACTTGCAAGTGGTTGGGTTTCTTCATCACTAATGTCACTGGTTTATGTACACATAGAATCATGAATTTCATCAGTTGTTGATGTAGTCTCACTTCCACCTCTGATACTCACTGAACCACCGCCTATACAAGATGCTTTGCAAACATGTAGCCCCATCACACCATCACCTCTGAACTGCAGGTTGTTTTTCCCTACTAACATGTACACCACCAAGTCTACATGCAGCAACCCCACAAAGAGTATTGAGGTCGATTCCGTAAAAATTCATTGGACAACAATACCACATGATTTCTCTATTTGGTGCACGCCTTGCATCTAAGGTCAATCATACTTGTTTTCTCTTTCCATCCTGCACCCAATGCATACCATTTTCTCAACCGGTTTCGATGTTATAACGAAAAGAATAGCATTCACGGTTTATATAAGAACGTCTACTAGCATAACCATCTGTATTTTTTCTCTTCATTTATTACACTTGAATGGTGTGCCATACTAGTTGGTTGGAGAATTTAATTAAAGAGTAACACATACTCTTTCTAAACTATTCAATTACCTTGTGAGTAGTCAAATTAAAGGTCAACCAACATTGTGATACCAGGAGTAACCCTAGAAAACATGTAGTAAAACAACATGTTTATATTATTTGGTCTTCACCACTAGCAGTACTAACATGTAATAACATTTTTAAGTCTTAATTCCGAAACCTTGACCATGAGCAATGCAAAAAGCTATAATGACTTTTCATTTTTTCCACCTCACCATTTCAATATATTTTGTCAAGCAAAAAGCTATCTTTATTAAAACAACTCAAATGCATTAAGAAGGATGGTTTATTAATGGTGAATAGATGTAAGGAAATGATGGTTATATATTTAAATATGTTCATGAAGGAAGTAAAGTGAAAATTTAACAACTAAAACTTGGTTTGCACTGTGTCTTCAAACACTTGTAAAACTACAAGTCATTTTGCTAAAAGTCTTCAATCAAGCTTTGCTTGCAATGCAACAAGTCATTCAAATAGCTTTTTTGTAATAGTATCAAGTCTTTGCTCAAGCTCCCATTGCGGATGCTCGACAACATGTAGTGACAGCACGTTTATATGATAAATTGTCTTCAGCACTAGCAGTACTAACTTTAACTAGCAGTTTTTAGTCGTTAGTGTGACAGCCGCAAGATACATGAGGGACCTAGAATGACAAACACTTAAACCTTTTTTACCCCACACACCTACTTATCCTTTTATGGTACCAACCACACATCAGTGATCCTTATGGTCCCAACAATCAACATCCCCACATTCATTGTTATATACTAGGTCACTTTCAGCGAAGAATCCAAATAAAAAAATATCGTTGTCCTTTTCGTCTATTTTTAGAAACAAATCCAGGTTTGTTGTACTCTCCCGTATGTACTTTGTTACCTTATTCGTTCATATATTTATACATGAATATAAATAACTATGCACCTTTATATTTTATATTCTATTAGTAAATTCCATTTTTTATTTTATTCAAAGTTATTTAAATTGTTATTAGGGTTTATGTTTTATAGGTATGGTCGTTATACCCCTTTAAGTCTAGTGGTTCATTCTAATTGTTATTAGGGTTTATGTTTTATATGACATGTCGGAAACCAACAGCATGATGTTTTTTTGTGTCGTTTACTTGATACACTTTGTTTGTTTGAAAAGTTACATTCCCATATGCATATTTTAATAAAGAGATTTACTTGCATTAACCAGGTAAACAGGTCCACAATTACAGCCGCTCAAAATGCGATTTATTCTTGAAACAATGGAGGCGGTATTCTTTTAGAATAGATCATGAGATGCAGGCACAATTAAAGGTGACCATAATATAATTATTTAATAGAAACCATGGCTTTTATTTATTCAAATATTTTACATCCATTTGCCAAAGCCTAGACCCACATTTCACAACAGAACTCAAACTAAAATTCAACACAAGATACTTGACTAGAAATACAAATACCAACATAAACAAGACATCGTCACCGCCAAGACAACAATGAACCGAATCAGTACATGATGTGCTTGGTGTGTACAAGTTTTAAATTTATAAAAGGTGAATTACCAATATTACCAATAACACATACGAGCAAGTATACTCGTCCGTTATAGCAAGATTATGAAGGTAAGTCGGGATCGTTCGCAGGGATTTGAGTGAATCTAAGCACAAGTTTGAATCAACAGAGTCTATCCAAAACATATAACAAAGCAAATAGATATAATGAAATTCAGATGATTAAAAACTACACTTGCTTAAACTACTTTCATATCATAGATTAATGTGATTGTGTTAACCTCTTAACATGTTGGTTATGATAATTAGTTGGTAGACAAATCTATTGTTCTTACAAGTTAAACCTTCGTCAAGATTTTAGTTCATAAAAACAAGCATTACGTTTAACCAATCAATTCAAGATCAATTCAAGTTTCATAAGTCTACATGCATAAACTTAAACACAAAAACATCCACTTGTTTCATCAAATTGCTTAAGAAATGGTCAATACAAAAGGTAACCGATCATAGACAAAAGGCTACAATTGATTCTCAACAACTAATCTTACGACCTTTTAGATGTTTCCAACCAATCCAATTTGATAATCAAAAAGCGTTTCTATTACAACCACACCTTAGTTCCTTTGTATAATCAAGAATAATGGGTAAAACAATCATCCATAGACAAAATGATTATGACTAGTTGAATAACAATAAGTTCTTTCGACCTCAACGATTACTATCAATTAGCCAAACTTGATTAACAAATGTCACTATGAAACTTTAGCACAATTGGATCTTAGAATTAACTTGAAATTGAATTAAAACATGTTAACACAATCACTAACTAATCATATGATAATCAACATCATTTAAGCAAGTGTATAAAGAAACTAGCCACTCATAGCAAACATGAACATAAACTCAGAACTTTGAACATTAGAAAACATGATTAAAAGTCTTACAATGCTTGGAACAAGATTACAAATGATGAAGTAATGATTCCCAAAGTATTGGGGTAGACTTCTTGGTGATTTGGCCTCCAAATGTGGAACTTCTGGAACTCCAAACTTCCCTGGACTTTTAAGGACGAATTTGAGAGCTTAAAGCTTTGTTTGATGAGTAGAGAGATTTATATTTGAAGTGTGTGTCTCATATGCTCACAAATGGCCTCTATTTATACTAATTCCAAAGCCTGGGGTATTAATTGCTGAACTTGGCCTCCAAAGAGTAAGAAAGGGACTAGAATACACCAAGAGAAGGACCTAGAATCGTTTGGATGCAAAGGGGAAACTTAGTGACAAAGATTTGGCAGATGCAGCTTCTCCAACCGGATCGGTTATATGACCAACTGATCCGGTTGGTCTTCTACAAAAGGGGCCAACCGTTCCGGTTGCGGGTGGCGACCGAACGGTTGGTGATGGTCATATTGGCGTTTCTGGTCATATTCCAACCGATCCGGTTACAGTTGTAACCGATCCGGTTGGATTTCCTGAGTTACGGAAACTTGATCTTTTCTTCTCTTTATCTTGTAGAACTTGGTTCTTCAATCACTATGGTCTTCAAAGGTCCTTGAGATACTGATTTAGGCTTCATTGAAACGGAAATCTTCCATTTGCTGAACATTTCTTTACTTTCCTTCCTTTTCCCTGCACTTGGTTATGAACACTAGACAAACATCTTTCGATGCGTTTAAGCACTATAATTACGCAAATATAACCAAATAACATATATAAAAGCATACATAACGCTACTAAAAACATGCACAATCTGAGCGTTATCAAATTCCCCTACACTTAAACTTTGCTTGCCCTCAAGCAAATCTAGGAAAAACATCCACTGGTACAAGATTGTGATTATGAAAAATGTGATGCAAATCAACCAAGTATAAATACGAGAGAGGATTCATCAATTATGCTTTATAAAGGGGAAACATCAAGATGTTTGACAATATCCAATGATTTTCTTGCATGATTAACATTTCAAAACACCTCACGAAAAAGGAACGAAATATAATTCACTCAATCACTCATTTTTAGTGGAGTAACAAGATAAATCACACTCATTGCTCAGTCATGATTAGATTATTACCATAAGCTTGTACAACAAACAAAACTCCACCGACGTGGCGTGAGCACCAAGTAAAAACATCTAAAGATGACTTTTATTCGGGTTGTAATGATAGGCTTAGGGTAAAGGGTATGGATAAGGCATGGGAATGTATATGAAATTGGTGTTAAAATAAAAATGAAATCAAGTCTAATATCCGTGTTGCTAGCTACCAAACATTCCACGAACCAAATAAATGATTATAGCTTCAATTTCTTCTTTTTCGCTTTCCACAGCTTTTTGCTTTGCCATGACAATTGTTCTTCGATCATAGCACATTGGCTATTATTTTCATCTTTCAGCACATTTTTTTTAACTCATAACATAATGCATGGCTCAATCAATCTCACGAGATATGGTACTCATAATCATTTGAACAATCTTCACTTTCCAGGTGACTAGCAACCAACCGTTTAGACATTGATACGGGGTAGGCTAAGGTTTAAAGTGTAAAATCTTTTTGTATTTTCTGGGTGAAGCAAACATGAAAAGGATGGCTCAGAAGGTATAACTAGGGGTATCTAGTGCTAAAAATGAGCACTACAAATGGGTCCATGTGGGTGGTTAACTAACCAATGCGGTTAGCTAATATATCATTAGATGTAAAATGGAAGGCCATTTGGGTTAAATCCTAAGGTGCCTCTTTATCACATGAATTCACTTATATCGCACGAATGCGATCTCACTGCGGTCTGGTAATGATTTACAAGCACAAGTTCTAGAATAAATAAAATCACCGGCACACTCATGGATAAAGATTCAAGCATAAAAGATGTATGCTTTTTATGAAAATAGGCTCAAATCCTCACAATTTAGTGGAAAAGGGTATAATATGTGCTAGCAAATGTTTATCGATCCCAGAATGGATTGCAATAGTAATCGGAACACATCTCGAAGTTTTAAATATTACCAGTTTTACCAGTGGTTTGATCCAGTTATTCTAATAGATAATCCTAAAAGTTTGAAAACAACTAGATCACAAGGGCAAACAAAATTTAAAATTTAAGCATGAAAACTCTAATTTTTCCTATTCACCCCCCCACACTTAAGTTAAACATTGTCCTCGATGTGAAAAATGAACTTCAAAGTATAGAAATAGGGAAAATATAGATGAAACCAGATATGTCAATGAGTTGATCAGCTTAAAATCTTCCTTCATTCCTGGCATCCACTGGAGAAATCATTACCTGCACAAAATCTTATAAACAAACAAAAGGTTTTATTAAAAGGTGGCACCACCCACACTTAAGTTCAACCAAAGGTTTAAAACTTTGGGGAGTGACCACAGAAAATCAAATCTGAAACACGGGTTGCCTCCCGAGAAGCGCTTGTTTTATTACCGAGTCATCAGCCTGACTCGAATCTTCCCAATTCACTTGGCCACAAGAGCAGCCTTGAACATTTTGAAAAGTTTGGGGATATACATGAATTCTTCACCAGTAGCTTCAATATCGTCCCAGAACGAATTCAGAGATGGTTTCCAAGGAACAGTTTGTGGGATTCTTCCTAGAAATGGTGCTACAAAGGTGATAGTTTCGAATTCATTTTCAGGGGAAACTGCGGCAACTGAAACTTCATTCGTTTGCTCCTTGTCGTAATATAACTTGATTCGGTGCCCATTAACAATGAAACTTCCACCCTGTTTGTCATAGAGTTCGACATACCAGGATGGATATCCATGTTTAACGATATATGGTCCAAACCATTTTGGTTGTAATTTAGGAGCTTTGAATTTGAATTTCATGTTAAAAGTAGAACTTTATCTCCGGCTTTGAATTCTTTTCGAACTCGTAGCTTTTTATCGTGATAAGCTTTTGTTCTAGCTTTATACAGTTTGGAATTTTCATAAGCTCGGAGTCTTAATTCATCGAGTTCGTGCAATTGCAGGAATCTCTTTTCTCCAGCTATTTTGAGATCGGTGTTACAGTTTCTGAGAGCCCAATAAGCACGATGTTCAACTTCGAACGGCAAATGACAAGTCTTTCCATACAAGAGTCTGTAAGGAGTTGTGCCAATTGGAGTTTTATAAGCCGTACGAAATGCCCACAGAGCATCGTCAAGTTTCTTTGCCCACACTGAAGGATTTTCCTTCACTGTTTTCTCTAGTATTCTTTTGAGAGCTCTGTTGGTATTTTCAACTTGACCACTGGTTTGTGGATGATAGGCAGTCGCGAATCGTGATGAACTCCATATCTTTTCATGGTTTCTCCATTTGTTGGTTCTGAGAAATGAGTTCCTCGCTCGCTTATCAAGGCCTTGGGAATTCCATAACGAGCGAAAAGCTTTTTGAGGAAATTAACGAAGACACGAGCATCGTTTGTTGGTAAAGCTTCAGCTTCTGCCCATTTGGACACATAATCTATAGCAACGAGAATGTATTCGAATTTGTGGGATTTAGGGAAAGGTCCCATGAAATCTATTCCCCAAATATCGAATATTTCACACACTTGGATGCTTGTTAATGTCATTTCATCTCTTCGAGAAAGATTGGTGGTCCTTTGGCAAGCGTCACAATTTTGAACAAGTGTATGTGCTTCTTTGAATATTGTTGGCCAATAGAATCCAGCATCAAACACTTTTTTAGCTGTGGTGGAAGGAGCATAATGTCCCCCAGTTGGGCCATGATGACATTCGTCAAGAATCTTGCGGGTTTCGGAACCAGAAACACATCTTCGATCATTCGTCTGGACACATTTTGAAAAGATATGGCTCTTCCCAAAAATAGTATTTAAGTTCCGAAAAGAATTTGCTTCTTTGAGCATGAGTTAGACCTTTTCTGAGAATTCCTCTGGCGAGGTAGTTCGCAAAGTCAGACAAACCAAGGGTCGTCAGTTCCATCGATGGTCATGAGAGTTTCATCGGAAATAATAATCGATTTCCTCTTCTTTTAATTCCTCAAGATCGGGATTTTCTAGACGAGATAAGTGATCAGCAGCAAGATTTTCTGCTCCTTTCTTATCTTTGATTTCGATGTCAAATTCTTGGAGTAGCAAAATCCATCGAATAAGACGTGGTTTAGCATCTTGCTTGGTGAACAGATACTTGAGCTCTGAATGATCGGTAAAACGACTATTTTTTAGAGCACGAGGTAGGATCAGAATTTGTCGAATGCGAAAACGACGGCCAGTAATTCCTTTTTGGTGACGGTATAATTTTTCTAAGCACTATTCAGTGTCTTGCTAGCAAAATATATAGGCCGAAAGTATTTTCCTTCACGTTGGCCTAAGACGGCTCCAACAGACAAAATAAACTGCGTCGCACATAAGTACGAAGGGTAGTGACCAATTAGGTGAAACCATGATCGGAGCACTAGTAAGTTGAGATTTCAGTGTTTCGAAAGCTTTTATGCAATCAGCGTTGAAGTCGAAGATAGATTCTTTCTCAAGAAGTTTTGTCATCGGACGAGATATTTTTGAAAAATCTTTGATGAATCGGTAAAACCGCATGTCCTAAAAACTTCTAACGGCTTTGGCGTTAGTTGGTGGTGGAAGTTTGAGATGACATCGACCTTTGCTTTGTCTACTTCCATTCTACTTGGAGATTTTGTGGCCAAGCACAATTCCTTCGGTTACCATAAAGTGACATTTTTCCCGATTAAAGACAAGATGTGCAGCTTCGCATCTTTCGAGCATTTTATCGAGATTAGAAAGACAAGCTTCGAATGAGTCTCCAAAGACTGAAAAGTCATCCATGAAAACTTCCATGGAGGTTTCTAGCATGTCTTGAAATATGGCGATCATACACCTTTGAAAAGTCGCAGGTGCATTGCAAAGACCAAAAGGCATACCCTGATATGCGTAGGTTCCAAACGGACAAGTGAAAGTGGTCTTTTCTTGATCGTTAGGATCGATAGGAATTTGGAAATATCCTGAAAATCCGTCGAGGAAACAAAAGAATTTATTTCCTGCCAGTCTTTCAAGCATTTGATCCATGAACGGGGGTGGAAAGTGATCTTTTCTGGTGGCTTTGTTTAACTTACGATAGTCAATACAAACGCGCCAACCAGTGACAGTTCTAGTTGGAACTAGTTCATTTCGTTCATTAGTCACAACCGTCATTCCTCCTTTCTTGGGAACACAGTGAACAGGACTAACCCAAGGGCTATCCTCAATTGGGTAAATGATTCCAGCATCGAGAAGTTTTATGATTTCCTTTTTAACAACTTCTTTCATGTTGGGATTGAGTCAACGTTGACGTTCTACCACAGGTTTAATCCCTTCTTCAAAATTGATTTTGTGTTTGCAGAAATTAGGACTAATTCCTAGGATGTCGGATGTTTTCCAAGCGAAAGCTTGTTTGTGATTTTTGAGGACAGAAACTAAACTTTCTTTCTCACTATCCTCGAGCAATGAAGATATGACTACTGGAAGAAGTGAGTTTTCCTCCAAGTAAGCATATTCAAGATGATCGGGAAGAGGTTTGAGTTCGAGATCTGTGGGTGGTTCTTCGATAGAGGATTTAATTCGCATCTCGTCATTGAAAGTTATTTCTTCAAAATTTTCTTCCTCTTCCTCCATTTCTTCTTCTTCTGAGTTATCTCCTTTGAATTCTACTTTCATGAAATCATCAAACTCTTTGTCAAAGTCTGTTTCATTGATTTTTCAGAAGTAGTCATGAATGGATCGGATTCGTTAAGTAATGCGTCCAATTCTTCATCAGTGACTTCATCAATAATATCGATGTGGGTAGCACATCGCTTTATCGATTAGAAAAGTGATTCGATCTTCCCCAACTCCAAGGTTGAGTTCTTTTCCTTTCACTTTGATGATTGCATCAGCGGTATTTAGGAAAGGTCTTCCTAAGATGAGTGGAACTTTACTATCTTCTTCCATTTCCAAGTTTACAAAGTCCACGGGAAAAATGAATTTACCGACTTGAACGAGCATATTCTCGGCAATACCCACAGGACATTGATAGGAATGATTTGCTAATCGAATGCTCATTTTTGTTGGTTTCAGGCTGTTGTTGCACAACTTGAAATACAACGAATAAGGCATCAAATTGATACTTGCGCCAAGATCGGCCAAAGCATCACATTTAACATTATTCCTGAAAGTACATGGAATAAGAAAGCTCTCAGGATCTCCGAGCTTCAGTGGGATCTTGTTTTGGACAATAGCTGAGCATTCTTCGTTAAGGAAAGTAGCTGATATTTGCTCTAGCTTGCTTTTGTTATTAAGAAGTTCTTTCAGAAATTTTCCGTAATTGGGCATTCAGGCTAAGACATCAACAAGAGGAACATTGAGTCTAACCTCTTTGATTATTTCAATGAACTTCTTATAATGTTCTTCCATCTTTTCTTTCTTCAGGCGTTGAGGATAAGGAATTTTTGGTGTATACGCCTTGACGGATGGAATGTCTTTTTTTTGGTGGTTTGAGGTGTGTTTGGTTCCTCGGTTTCATCCTCACTATCAATGGTGATAGGAGTATTAGGATTTGGTGGTGGATCGTACGAGAGACCACTTCTTGTGAAGACAGCATTGATATGCTCATTTCTTAATTGTGGTGGCCGGTGCGTCTTATCATTTGATGGTTTTGGGTTGGATTGGGTATTACTTGGCAATGAACTAGATGGTCTAGAGGAATGTTGGTCAGAAATTCTGCCAAACTTATTTTCAAGATCTTGGATAGATGCTTGATGATTTTTCTGTCCTTGCTCAACTTTGGCTTTGAGATTGAAAAATTGATTTTTGATAAAATCATTTGAAGATTTTTGAGCAACCACGAATTCTCTCATGGTTTTCTCGAATTCGGTTTCTTCCATCTTTTTTGTCTGGGTTTTGTGGTGGTGGATCGTCAGCTCGTGGTTAAGAATCACGGTTGTCATCCCTTGGTCGGCGGTCTTGCCAATTTCCAGAATTTCGACCATAATAATTACTACGATATCCTCCTCCACGGTATCCTCCTTGAGCGTAACTTGCTTCTCCTTCCTTCGGTCCACCCATAGGCTTATCATCGCACTCGGACGATGGATGATTTCCTCCACAATTGTTGCATCCGTCTCGCATTTCCTTCATTTCATCTTTGATATCTTTGTATTGCGAGTCGATTTTTGAGGTTAACGCTTCCATCTTCTCCATGAGTTTTGAAGCATCGGTGTTTTCGACAAAAGCAACAGTTTTTCGGAGAGGTTTAGTTTTGGAATCTTTGGACCAATCAAGTTTGAGAAGTACTCGATCTTCGAGCAATTGATGTGCATCGTTGGGAGTCTTATAGAGAAAAATTCCTCCAGCATCAAGGATGCCTTGAGAGATTTCATCTAGTCCATGGTAAAAGATTTGGATAATGGTTCCTTTGGATAGTCCATGTCCATGACAACTACGAAGCAAATCTTTCATTCGAAGCCAAGCTTCGACAAGTGATTCGTTTGGGTTTTGGGTGAAAGCACGAATTTCTCCCATTAGTCGATCAAACATGGCAGGTGGAAAGAATCGGCTTACAAAAGCTTGCCTCATCTCCTCCCAAGTATTGATGATTCCGGGGGTTAATTCATTGTACCATACTTTAGCATCTCGGTGATGATGGGAAAATTTTGAGTTTGATGGCATTGACATCGGTGTCGCCATAACGGAACATGCCGCAAATTTCGATGAATTCGGCAATGTGCTTGTGCGGATCGGCCCGCCCATGGCCATCGAATTGACGGTCTTTGATCATGGAAAGGTGATGTCCCTTCACGGTGAAGTTGTCACCAAGATTGATAGCAACAATAGCACTTCCGGGAGTTGGTGCTACGGCTCGGTTGGTTCCCACATGGGTTGATCGTCCGCCATGGGAAAAGGTAAATTGGTGAAAGGGTTGTAAACAACTTTGGCTTCTACGAGGTTATCAAATGGTGGGTTTGGTACTCTTGGTACACGATTTTCCAAAGGTATGAAAAGTATTCTTCTTCTTCTTGAATCAACGTTGGGGTTGGTAAGAGGGGTAATTGGTTCTATTCCCGCTGCTCGAGTGTTCATACAATGTCCTAGAGAATCCAGGCAATATCTAAACACACGGAAAACAACGAAACAGTTTTTTGGGTCAGATTGGGTAACGGATCGGTTGCGAGATGGCGACCGATCGGTTAGACCATTGGTAATGGTAAAATCGTAACCGATTCGGTTGAAGGACAACCGGATCCGGTTAAGGTTTCTAAGAGAAAAATTTTGGTTGAATCGACTGAGGGAAATTCAAAAACTTGCTAAAACACAATCAAATCCCCGGCAGCGGCGCCAAAAACTTGATGTGCTGGGTGTATACAAGTTTTAAATTTATAAAAGGTGAATTACCAATATTACCAATAACACATACGAGCAAGTATACTCGTCCGTTATAGCAAGATTATGAAGGTAAGTCGGGATCGTTCGCAGGGATTTGAGTGAATCTAAACACAAGTTTGAATCAACAGAGTCTATCCAAAACATATAACAAAGCAAATAGATATAATGAAATTCAGATGATTAAAAACTACACTTGCTTAAACTAGTTTCATATCATAGATTAATGTGATTGTGTTAACCTCTTAACATGTTGGTTATGATAATTAGTTGGTGGACTAATCTATTGTTCTTACAAGTTAAACCTTCGTCAAGATTTTAGTTCATAAAAACAAGCATTACGTTTAACCAATCAATTCAAGATCAATTCAAGTTTCATAAGTCTACATACATAAACTTAAACACAAAAAGGTAACCGATCATAGACAAAAGGCTACAATTGATTCTCAACAACTAATCTTACGACCTTTTAGATGTTTCCAACCAATCCAATTTGATAATCAAAAAGCGTTTCTATTACAACCACACCTTAGTTCCTTTGTATAATCAAGAATAATGGGTAAAAACAATCATCCATAGACAAAATGATTATGACTAGTTGAATAACAATAAGTTCTTTCGACCTCAACGATTACTATCAATTAGCCAAACTTGATTAACAAATGTCACTACGAAACTTTAGCACAATTGGATCTTAGAATTAACTTGAAATTGAATTAAAACATGTTAACACAATCACTAACTAATCATATGATAATCAACATCATTTAAGCAAGTGTATAAAGAAACTAGCCACTCATAGCAAACATGAACATAAACTCAGAACTTTGAACATTAGAAAACATGATTAAAAGTCTTACAATGCTTGGAACAAGATTACAAATGATGAAGTAATGATTCCCAAAGTATTGGGGTAGACTTCTTGGTGATTTGGCCTCCAAATGTGGAACTTCTGGAACTCCAAACTTCCATGGACTTTTAAGGACGAATTTGAGAGCTTAAAGCTTTGTTTGATGGGTAGAGAGATTTATATTTGAAGTGTGTGTCTCATATGCTCACAAATGGCCTCTATTTATACTAATTCCAAAGCCTAGGGTATTAATTGCTGAACTTGGCCTCCAAGGAGTAAGGAAGGGACTAGAATACACCAAGAGAAGGACCTAGAATCGTTTAGATGCAAAGGGAAACTTAGTGATGAAGATTTGGCAGATCAGCTTCTCCAACGGATCGGTTATATGACCATCCGATCCGGTTGGTCTTCTAAAGGGGCCAACCGTTCGGTTGCGGTGGCGACCGAACGGTTGGTGTTGGTCATATTGGCGTTTCTGGTCATATTCCAACCGATCCGGTTACAGTTGTAACCGATCCGGTTGGATTTCTGAGTCGGAAACTTGATCTTTACTTTTCTTTATCTTGTAGAACTTGGTTCTTCAATCACTATGGTCTTCAAAGGTCCTTGAGATACGATTTAGGCTTCATTGAAACGGAAATCTTCCATTTCTTTGAACATTTCTTTACTTTTCTTCCTTTTCCCTGCACTTGGTTATGAACACTAGACAAACATCTTTCGATGCGTTTAAGCACTATAATTACGCAAATATAACCAAATAACATATATAAAAGCATACATAACGCTACTAAAACATGCACAATCGAGCGTTATCGTACACCATGCCTTTGACTTCTCTATGAATGAGAGAAGCTCCGGGCTCGCTTCGCTTCTTCATTACATTGACCAATATCGCTGCGGCTTCCAGGATCTTCGGTTTGCGCTTGGTTAATTTTGAAATACTTTCCACACAAGATTCAAATGGGTATAAAAGCTCCAACTCTCCAATAACATAATCCCTTTCAACCACATGTGCCCGATTTCTTGAGCCTTCTTCATTAACTCTGCTTCATCTACCATGACAACACTAACATCCCTTCGAAAACGAACAATCATCATATCTCTAACAAAACTAGATCCTGCAACACCCGCAAGTTCTTCAAGAATGGCATAGGTGTAATCATCCCCAGTTTTTCAGTTTTTTGTATGTTTTATTTTTTTCCCCCTTTGATTGCTATGTGTGTGTTTTAAATAGAATGTTTAGTTTAAGTGATAATATAATTAGTGTTGTGTCAGTGTACAAAACTGATGCGTCCTTTGAGTTAACAGCCTCCCTAGCATTTTGTCTTCCACAAGAAGTAGCATTAAATAACCAACCTTTCACATACATGCCTTTTCAATTTTCTCCCTTTTATTATTACACATATTTCAGTTTGCTACTATCACGATTAAAATGAGCCACGTCAAAAAATTACGTGTATATATATGAAACCGGGAGGAAAAAATAATAAAATAAATTGCAAAAAATAATAAAATAAAATAAGATAAGATAAAACTGGAAACGTAAGAATTGCCGGATTTTCGTTAATTTTTTTATGTACACTTATTCATATTCTATGCTTACTTACTTGCAATATGTAACTTTTTATTGTTTTTTTTTTTTTTTCTTTTCTTTTTCTTGCACTTTGCGGTTTGATTTTTTGAGGCATAACAATACAAGAAGAGGGAACATGGCATAAATTTACTCCAAACGTTCACACATTAAAAAGTAGTTCGCTAGGTATATTGTATGTTTGATTTACCCAAATGTGTATTGTATGTTTGTTTTAGCCAAATACATTTGTCAAGTTTTATAACTAGTTGGCCAGTTTACATATGTTTAAGTATTAGACAAACTGCATTAACTCAATAATTAATTAATAAAAGTACTGACCACTTGAGTACACGTATCACTAATAAAATATGACAGAATGCAAATTATATCCACTCAATCCCCACCCTTTTTTGCATACATCACAACTGGACTAAAAGTACTATTGTAGTTGCCATGAGTACACTATTTAGTTGTCCAAAGTATCATTTGCTAGCTATGCACTAGCAAACTCGTCATAAAAATAGTTTAAAAATAGAAAGATGTAAATTAAATACAGATCAAACCCCAGCCCCGTATTGCATACATCACCACTTGACTAAAAGTACTACTACGTAAACTAGTTGCCATGAGTACACAATTTAGTTGCCCAAAGTACCATTTACTAGCTATGCACTAGCAAACTCGTCAAAAAAAATATTTGAAAAAAATAGGAAGATACTATAAAAAAAAACAAAGTGTGGGTGGGTACTTATTTGGGGTTGTGATCCACTTGTCCATTGGAAACAGACAATTGTCATAACTAGTTTGTCAGAAATTTCGTGTCTATATATGACGCTATGTAACAAAAACAATTTTTTGTATCTCTATTAGTGATAGTCTTAGAAAAGCAAACATAACGATGTCTGCTGGCATGGTTTTATGTGATGAATTACCAATGGTTGGTGGCTCAAAGTTGTTAAAAGATATTACGATCATGTACTACAGAGGTGAATTGGAAGTTGCTTTACGTGATGAAGCGATCATAGGAGGAATCTTTGTTGAAATTAGGGGCCGTGTCAACCGTAAACAACAAATGATAGTGGAAGTGGAGCTTTTATGAAGGTCGGATTGTTGGTTGCCAACTATTAATCACCTGTTAAGGATGCAAAATGAGGATCTGGCTGAGAGTTCCAAACTTCTGTTTTCTTGGTTTAGAAAACATGATCGTGTTAAAGAGCTAAATGGTTTAATTGAAAAGTTGGAGTCAATGGAGATTTGATGTGCTTTGGATTAATTACATGGGAGCTGCTGCCTTTTGTTTATTAGGGGATAGTTGTTACATTTTGGAGTCACTTATCTCATCTTTTTATAGTCTGTGTATGTCATGTTAACCTATGGATGTGATCCCTTTTATGTTACTAGTATATATTTATGGAATGTTACTAGTATATATTTTTTTGCGTAGTTATTCAACTGTGTGCGAGATAGTAAGTCACGTTACAAAAATAAAAAACTTACTAATAAAGTAGTAATATGAAGATGAAATTTTATTTAGTTAAAAAAAGTCATAGTGTGGGTGGGTACTTGTTTGGGGAATGCATGGCAATGAGACGATTCTAATAATGGTAGTAAAATTTTGTGTCTCGATAATTGAAGATGATGATGTGTTGAGTTACATGCTTATTTATGTGTTAGAATAATAACCCTTATTATATCATTAAAAAAATTAAATAAATACAAAATTAAAAAAGACAAAATTTGAACAGCACAGTTGGGGATATATTACCAAAATTAGTAACAACTGCTACAAGTGTTAAAAAAGTTAGTTTTAGTACAAATTAATTTGGATTGAATTGGGGATACAAACTCGATTAAGAGTTACAAGCTGCGCATGAAAGGAGGCTACATGGTTTGAACAAATTCTTAAGTATGTTCATACGTAAATCCCCAACCACTGCTAACGTCGATCTAACCACTGCTAACGTCGATGTAACCAGTGCTAGTGTCGCAAAAGCCACCGCTAGTTTCCACGCAAAAATCATATTTGTTTGTGTTTACGTAATCATTTATATTCAAATAGCAAAAAGGAGAGAAAATCTGCATGTAAAGATTCACGTTCCTTCCCAAGTAATTTTATGTCAAATATAGCAGGAACAGTCTAGGAGGCTAGGCACGTGCCTACCCACAAAACACTTAATGAAAAATTAATGATAACGCGTGCACGAACAGTAAAATCCTCGCTATAAATACGCGAGGTAAATCAAGGAGAAAGTCCAGAAAAAGCAAAAAAGGAACCATTCCTTCACCTACAAAAAAGATCTGCAAATCAGGCAACCGAAATTTTTTAGAAACACCGAAGAAGATGTTATTCAGAAAAAGAACACGGTGGTACACAATACAAAAAGAATACATACGGACGTCAACAATAGCTCGTTGCCCACGCACAGCCATTTCCAAAAAGCCTATACATAGCCTAAACCTTTACCCCCCCCCTAAAAAAAATAAGCACAAAGCTGAAGCTGCGACAACTGAAACATGTTCTAAAATGACCACTAATAACAATTAGTCGTTCTAAAATGACGACTAATAACCCATCTCTGCGACCATTCACAGCACACCTTCACCCAAAATCCATGTCCATTCAAGTTGTGGTAGTCTGCCAGGACCATATGCATACCAAAGGTGGGAGTTTAAACCTATTAGACTCTCATTAGCAATATGGGATCTTGAAAGTCAGGCATTTCCTTAAAGCTCGGCGTTCGAGAGCGAAAGAAGGAAATAAATCATGGGAATTGGGTCATGGGAGTGATAATATATGTTCGGCAGATGGGTCCCGTAGGGAAGGGCGACAAAAGGAAGTTAGGGGCAACGAAATCGTAAACCACCCCTAACTAACAAGAAACTTCCCTAAGAAAGTCAAACAACAGAGGATGAAAACTATGCCTTCTTCCTCTTTTGGTGCAGCCCGGCCCCCATTCAAGTGTGCGTCTACTAATTCAGGCATATCTAGTTGGATAGCGGGTCTAAGGAAAAATGACCAGCTTGCGGAGTCGGGATAAAATAAAAGGCTGCGCGGGTGGAAAGCTACATTACCAAAAGCCCTTCCTGTACGCGGATGGGCGTATTTAGACGGAAAAACCCCTGAAAGGCCCATTGAAGTTGAAAGGCCTATCTAATTCTGCAGGGAATCCCATGGGTTGAATACACCGGGGCCACGAGGAAGCAAGCCACCAGAACTCCTTCAAGAAAAGGATAAAGGCAAAAGACCCGGACCGGAAAGCCGCGGAAAAAAAAGAGTGTCAGCAATAGACAAACCAGTGGTAGTATAAGTCGCGTACCACTGCTAATGTACTTGTCACTGCTTGTATGATTGTGTGGGATGAATATGTAATATTCTAGATTGTCTTCGGTAGGATGTTTTGTATTAGATAAGTATGGTAAGCATAGTTATCATGTACAGTACTTACTGTATTTTGTAAAGGACTCCTTAGCCTATTAAAGGAGGTCCTAGGTTTAAGTTAGATATAAGTTTTGGTGATATCCAGAGTCCATACACTTGAAGGTTGTAAACCCCAATACTATTCAGAGTATTCGTGTATTAACAACATATCAAGGTGTTTAGTGAGAATAATTGTTCGTTAATTGTTATTCTTCTTAAGGTGAAGCACTAGATTCCGCATAGTGTTTAATAGGTTGTGTTCGTTTAGTCAGCTTCTATAGTAGATCCTTCGCTAAACTGGGATCAAAAACAGATTTTTATGTCAATGGACGAAACAATTTTAAAGACCATCACTTATTCTAAAAACATCAACATCTTCACTTGGACAGAAGCACATAACGGCATCAGGTTATCAGATGTGTAGAGTTACATTCGTTTGAGTGGATTATTTTGAGCTTTATGCGACATATGTAGTCGTTTACCACTGCTTGTAGTAAACTTACATCTGCTAGTTAATTTGTACTAGTGTTGAATGTTAAACATGTTTTTTGGAAGTGTGCATTGTCCCTAGTTGGTAGTTATTAGTAGCTTGTAGAATACGAAATGTACGTCTAGAAGGAGTCGTGGGTTTATAAAAGTAGTCCGTAGGGAAAACAAGTTGCCCTAAGTACAAAAGTTAGTTGCCAAATTTATTTTGGGTAACAACGCTTGTTGCCCGATTAAATAAACATGGATAATGGGATAACGAGCAGATGAAATAGTAAATACGTTGACATACAACGTTTGATATAGACAACCAACTACATATTACGATTACTACATGGTTACAACTTTAATTGTTACATATTATATAACCACTTGATTGATAACATTCAGCGACTACGAAAAATCTAAACAGTCCAATGCTTCCTTCCCACACAGACAGTGTACTAAAACCACAAACCTTCATTCCAATTTAGCCTGATCCGTAACTTCAGGCGAACAAACCTGTTGAAAATGGCATTCATATATCGTTAACCAAATCAAGTGATAATGTTTAAAAGGAACATGAATAGAATGGTAAGTTATAAATAAAACACACTATAGACAGCACGGTATGTATGATTTAACAAAAGAAGAGATTCTTTGTATGGGGCAATGTAGAAAGATCCCGTATCTCCTAAAATTTGCATGCTGACAAATAACTCAAGTTCTTTGTTGTACAGGAATAGCGAGTGACCCAAATGGTTGGCAGTGTACGCTTCCACTATTGGAGCACGATCCTTTGTAAACCCAAGCAAGCGAGCAGAGATAATATGGTGGGGATGGCAAAGAGGCTTCTAAATGATCTTATGGCAAAACCATTCACGTCCAACAACCATCCACAAAACAATGGCATATCTTCATCAATGATCATACTAGAAATCACTAGAGAGGTTCCAAGATCGAAAACATAGAATGGGCGGGAGTTCATTTTTAAAAATCTGCGGTAGGTCTATAACTTTAAATTGGTTGGTTACCAAATCAAACGAAATCAACATATAAATCTTGTATGTAACACAGTCCTCATTAGTTAACTTTTCACTCCCAGTCCAATAGATAAAATGACCTACAACTGCCGACTTTGGCGTTTCAATTTGATAGTTTCACGAGGGGTGGAAATTTTCAAGGCATGTCCACCTTCGAGCGGTCGGGTCAGGTGTCCGGACGGACGGCAAAACCAAAACAAATCCTTTTACATTCAATTTGATGCGTGTAAAATGGGACATGTACTGCAAGTGATTTTTGGATTGTCGGGTTCCAAATAACAGACATTAGATTAGAGCCATAAACAAAACACGAAAGACCATTAGAATTGCCAACTGCAATCATAGATGAAAGCATTAAATCTGTTTGAAGTACCGTAGCGGTCAGCTGCTCATCAAAAGCTAACATAAAACCTTTGTGACCCTGATCAAATGTTAGCGTAAAAAAACACTCATCATTACGACGAACACCGTAATTAAAGATGAAGAATCCACAATCTATACTAGCCTTCCATAACTTGCAAACACTATGTAGCTGGAGTATAGACTTAGGAGGTAGCCTGCGAATGATATCTAGTTGAACATCCAGTGGGATATAGTCGGACATTTTGTTAAACAAAATCAGAAAGATTGGGATAAAGATATGAAGTGAATAGACCAAAAGAAGAAAGAAATATTTTGTTAAACAAATTAAGAAAGATTTGTATTGAAGAAAGAGATTGGGAACAGACGACATTTAAGGACATGTACCGTGATGTACTATAGGGCAACCAAATATTAAATTCTGGTATATACCAAAAATTAATAAAGTATACATAACCCATATAGAAGTGGTTTGCAAAGCATAGGCCTTTTTGTATATGTGCACGGGTATTAACTAAAGAAATTCCGTTGAGTTAAAAAACTACTATAATAATCGAATAATATATAATAGAAGTAAAAATACCTACAGTATACGTTGAAAGAAAAATACTTCACAAGTCAACATTAGACAATAATTATGGGTCAAACGGACATTAAGGATCGTACCTTGAAAGACCGCTATCAATTTATGTATTCAACCTTGTGCTTCCAGAAGTATTCAAGCATCCGTTCACGGTAAGCTAAAGTTGTTTGAAGAGAGTCGTCTACTTCAGAGGCTGGTTACGGAGCAATCTGTACAAAATAATGCACACCCATACTCCGAAGTCACCATATAAGTCCGATTGTTCTGGTATTTTTGGACACTTGTATGTGATTTTATAATCCCCCGGTGATATGCCCTTACTATGTAGTACCCGGCGTTTGTTACGTCACGATTTAAGCTGTGTTTGTAACTTTCTCTTGGAACCTCGCAACCATCGTTCACGTCCTGAGGCTGACCCAAGAGAGTCATAAATGTAAACAACTCCTCGCGGATATGGAGCTCACAGAGTAGCCAGTGTTTTTTATTTTCATTCATGGGAAAATACACCTGATATATAAAACAAATACAGAATAGTATAAGCTGTTTATAACTGTAGTGGTATATGTACGATAAGAGTCTGCCAAAATGACCTTTGCAACATCTCGCCAAGCCACAGGGAATGTTGTGCCATCTAAATAAGTGGTAGGCATGTTGCCACCTAGGATTTGATTGCAGAAAGTACACCCCAAAGCCCAATGCATCAGCTGGTCTAAACAACCACATCAATTCAACCCATGCATCCAAGTCTTTGCGGACATATAAAGCAAATCAAAACTGTAAACATTCGGTTCATAAGTAACAAAACAAAATAATAAACAAGTGTAGTAGACCAGCTACGCATCAGGTTTACTCACTAACTCATTAAGCCACCCGCCAGTGCAATCTTCAACACATGCCAAGGCTACCCAAAAATTCCTATAATAAATAACCGCATCGGAGCCCCAAGGAAACCTATAAAGTAATGGTTCTTTAAGCTTCAAATACTTGCGAAGGTAATTAGGAACAGTAACCTTCTTCTTGTTGCATTTCGGTGTCGTAAAGTTCCTAAAAAATAAATATATTCAATAACATACACCCAATGATAATGATGTTAATGGATTAACAAACAGAACCTACCTCTACAAACGGTTCAATTGTGGGCGAATAGAAGCAACTAACTGGACATGTTCTGGGGTTTCCAGATGTTTCCTGAAAACAAAGTTGAAAAATAAGCAGAAAAACATAAAATATTCGTTTCAATTACAATTTAATAAGGTCTTTGTACATCGAAACGGCAACGGGATAATAGCCTCGTTAATGACACCTGCGATCTTGTAAGACGCGACAAGGAGTAGTGATGTTTTTGATACCCCATTTGCCGAATTGACAGACCCAAGCAACTTCACGTAATTTTGTACAATGCGCCTTCTTTTTCTGAGGTTGTCGTTCAGTTTTACTCTCTTTCTTTTTTTGGTATTCATATCGGAGAAAAGATCTTCCAACAGAGGTTTGTCATTAGGACCTACCACATTTGCAAATGACACTTTGTTGGCTTTAACCTGAGATTCAGGGGCTTCAGCGTCTTTCTTTGTTGGTGTATCTTCTAGGCTAACCACAGCAACATCATTGTTACTGGATTCAAGGCCAACAAACGAATCTTTTTCAACCACATCCCCTTGTTGATCATCACAATCCATTAAATCTAAAGACGGAACACACAATTTTTTATCGACGCTTTTGTTGACATTATCTTGGGAGGAAACAGGTCCCAAAATAGGTGTGTCATTTTGGGCAACCACATTTACATATGGCAGGTTGTTGTCTTTAAACTGAGATTTGAGAATATAGTATGTTACAAAACAGCAAATTAAAGTATTTTATTTATCGGCGATGTTTTACTGATAATGTAGATACCTCGTGAGCTTTGTTGGTGGGTGTTCCTACTTACATGCGCACACAAACAATATTGTTAACGGGTTCAGGTTGGCAAGGCAATTGTTTCTGAACCACATCTTGATGTTCATTATCACAATCCATTGCATCTACAGAATTATCACCCGAAACTTTTTCATCGTTTATGTAAGATGACCAATCATTACCACAATCCGTTTCCTGCTGAATTTTAAATATATATACATAAGTAGGGACATATGCTATAGCTGATATTTAAACTGTAAGTGGAATATAACGTATAATAATGGGGTCACCGGGTATTTTATTTTTCTCGTTAGGTGCAACTGGTTGAAGTTGAGTACTACTTTCACCTCTATATTGCATAACAGGACATTTTTGGGTCATGGCACAAGCTTCAACAAGAATACCAAGGTTACATGGTTGCGTTTCTTTAAGCCCATCATCATTGCCAATGTCCGTTGCATGGTCCACATGGACAACCTTATCCCCGTTAGGGCCTACAATATGACACGATGTGGCCTGTATCGACCAATGTTTGAT
The DNA here is from genome assembly GCA_910596185.1 of Chrysanthemum makinoi. Lineage (NCBI taxonomy): Eukaryota > Viridiplantae > Streptophyta > Magnoliopsida > Asterales > Asteraceae > Chrysanthemum > Chrysanthemum makinoi. The sequence goes on along the minus strand of OU343220.1, from coordinate 98,645,230 downwards.
ATAAGTGTAGACACGAACGATTATTTGAGTTTGGTATAAACATTGGAGGTAAACTGAAAAGTAAATACAAACCTTCGGATCATCGGAGTACGTCGAGTTGTTTGTGGTGGCACAACTTTTAGATTGTTCGGATCAACAGCAGACATCATTATTAAGACCCAATAGTTGTTGTACTTTTGAAAGTCTTCTTTTCACACTCCTAAACACATCAAGTACAAACGGTGTGTTTCTGACCGAATGAATGCCGTTTTCTATCATCAAAACTTTTTTTTCCAAATCCAGTGACTCACGAAATAAACCCCCTGTCGAATGAGTAGTTCCCGTTTGTGCAACATTTAAATTGAAAGCGTCCATGGACAAGTTTAAATTGAAATCGTCCGCGAATGCATTCGAATGCTCTGCAGTCTTGTCACCGTCGTCTGTCTCTGGAACAGACAAACCATCTACAAATTGGGCGCTGGCAATACATCATGGTTGCTTCATTTCAGCTTGTGTTGCAGAAAGTTCAGCAATGGGAGTTGAATCCTAACAACAAAAAATTTAAAATTACTGATATACTGTGAACAAATTCAGGTACAAGTTTGTGGGGTCGACAATGTAAGAAGGTGTGATGCATACGGTCCAAAGAGGTTACAACATCCGCTTTCGAAACTTTGAAAGTCCTGACCAAGCAAGACCACGTGGAATGACCTTATTGTCTTTCACCCACCAAAGTGAGCGTTTAGGGTAAGTCTCCAAAATCCAAATCTGTAATAACCACAACTGTCATCTTTAAAACGTGTACTTATGCGACTATCGTTTTTGTAAATGTTTCAAGGTTTACCAAAGTAAAGGTCACCTGTTTAGGATGAAACAATACCTTTATTGGTTACTATTTTAAAAATAAATTACAAACTAAAATGTGTTATAACATTGTTGTAATCTAAATTACGCGTAACTTTATATTACTTGTATACAGAACAAAACACCATCATTTCATAACAATAAAACAACAACATTAATTTTAGGTACTTTTGAAATGAAAAAGCAATAGCACAACAAAATTGAATCAAAAGCTTTTCATAACCTGTTTTTGTAAAGAAATATGTTATCAAAGCTAGACATTCATACATTAGTACAAACTACTAAGAATTCTAACCTTGAAAGCCCAAGCGAACCCGTATAGATTGTATATGGCACTGAACTTTGGGTTCTTTTTCAATTTTAACAAATGATCTTTTCTGTGTATATGAACAATATTGACAGTCCTTAGATAAAATTTATGCCACATATATTCACCCCAAGGAAATGCATTCCAGGCTTCAAAATCGTCAACCAAGCTCAATAAGTGTTTATGGATGAAATTCCTGTCTTCTTTTCCCATAAACACCAGGTCTGCAGCTACCAGCAGACACACCCTAACAGCATCCTCATCAAAAAGAGATAACCACCTTTTCCCATCCTTTTTTCTGTCATTAACAAGGGCCAAAAGATCAATTGCATGTACATTTGTTATACCATTACTCTTTTTTTAGGAAATACACGATCGAAAAATGTGCTAGATCGTTTAATCGGTTTTGAAACTTTGCCAAATCGAAACCCTGTTATCGACAAAATTCTTCCGGCCAAACCTTAACGAATGATCCCCAATTTGGAATTTTAGTGGAGGGGAATCAAAGGAGATGTTAGAAACATATACATGGTGTTGCAAAACATAATGCATCAGAAGGCAGTCATTATCGCACGACTTTATATCCAACCATGCACCAAAAATTGTTTGCCTGAACAACCTTTCGCGGTTTTCATTCTTTGACAAACAGAGTTTAATATCTGCCAGCAACTTCAATGTAGAACGAACTGCGATTTTACAATTGTACAACTTTAATTTTGTCATATGGAATTATACAGTAAAATTAATTAGGGTTTAGAGGGTTCTGTGAATAAGATGTGGTTTGTGAGTGTGTGCGCGTGATGTAGAAGAAGATGTTGTGTGACTACGTCTTGAGTTATTATTATTAGTTTTATAATACAACCAGTGTAAAATGACCATATTCTCCTCGTGTATAAATACAAGTTGCCCAATATCATATAGTTGCCCGAAAATACATTTTGGTTGCCCAAAAAACAATACCTTACAACATGACATATACTCTCCAAATACGTACTTCTGTCGGACACGTGGCACTCCATGGTTGGCTACAAGAAAATCGCTGGGCAACTGGTCCATTTTCATATGGCAAAAAAGTGTGGTCCGGAAAGTGATAAGCCTCATGGCGCGCGGTCTATTTGACTAAATTTCCCTTATTTTATCATTCAGTAAAAGACATCAAAAGACTTTATATTGATGCATTTTGTAAACAATGGAACCAACTGGGACCTATTTTGCAAAATCTGATATATTTCTATAATTTGAATGATAAATCCTTTTTAAACGACTCTTTTAGAGATCGTTTTCTATTATTATGATTGTTGTGCCGTCGAGTAACACCCAGTTTGAATTCCGCTGCATATCATGAAGTTGGGGTGTTACAGATTGGTATCAGAGCCTTAATTATAGAACGGTCTAATTGTGACCTAAACTATAACCACTTTTACACAAAAACATTTTATAGCCTTTCGCTCTCCGTGCCTTCCATCCTCGAGACGATTATGTGACTTCTAGGTAGTTTATCTTTGCACAAACATACTAGTATATTGCTATATACACTCGACATATTTGCAATCATTTTAGCTAAACGATGGATAAACATATGTGTGTATGCCTATTCTAAGGCATTACGCACAATCATATTTTCCCAATCATGTATCTACTCGTGCATTTTAGGATTACGAAACTTTATCCAAGACATTGTAACTGATTACAATGGTCTTTCCTACTTCCCAGATATTGTGAGATACAAGGGTCTCATTCATTTTTCAAGACACTGTGAGATATAGTGGTCTCTATTATGTTCTCAGACACTGTGAGTGATACAGTGGTCTCTATTACATTCCCAGATACTGTGAGTAACACAGTGGTCTTAATTACATCCCCAGAAAACTGTAAATGACACAGTGGTCTCATTTATTTATCAAGACATTGTGAGTACACAATGATCTCTCTATCATTTCTCAAGACATTGTGAGTTACACAATGATCTTTCTATCATTTCGCAAGACATTGTGAGTTACACAATGACCACTCCATCATTTCTCAAGAAATTGTGAGTTACACAATGATTTCTCCATCATTTCTCAAGACATTGTAAGTTACACAATGATCTCTCCATCATTTCTCAGACCTTGTGAGTTACACAATGGTCTAATTTACTTCACAGACATTGTAAGTTATACAAAGTCTCTAGAAATTATCTTATAAACCTTATATGATATTCTTTTTACATGAACCCGTCACAGTCTATCAATTTCCCTAATGGAAATACAAGAAATGGGATTTCTAAAGGACAAACTAATTCATCATCTACAAAAGCTGAAGTTCAGCAACTTTATCTACATTCATCAAAGTCCTATTTTGAAACATTCATTGTTAAAAGTTCGCGATTCTAGCCAAGTATGAACTATTTTAGAATTACTTAAAACTTCCTTTCCACACGTATCTACCCATACTATCTTTTATGCAATGGAATGTGAAAACATATGTTACAAGTCTTGTATGGGCGGGACTTGCAACTGAATGGTTTGATATAAGCCTTTGCTTAGTGGACATTTTCTCAAAAACCATGGACATATCACGAGTATACCTAATTTAGGTATTTGAAAAATTTATCGAACATCGGCTAAATATAGTCTAGTCACCTATATTTAACCTAAGGACAGTGGAACATAGTTGGACTAACTATGTTCGACTTAAATTTTTCAAACACTGGGAATAGTTATACAAGGGTTATATTCAGGTTAATTTCCTACTTGAACTCAATAAACCACCAGAATTCATTAAAAAGATCTAGAGACACGATAGTATCTTACCACTCAGCGAGATCTTAACACTTATTTATACTACCTAATTTCATTCTTGAAAGTTTTCATTTATGAAATAATCCTAACTACTATCTTGGGATAGTCATCAAATCTTCTCGTCATTTCTTAGAAGTACTAGCCTGATTAGGTTTCAAGGATATCATTCCGCCATAATCCTTTAAAATTCACTTATGATTTTAAATTAAACTTGACATCTCTACCTAAGAATAATGGTAAACTTACACTACACTCTTCTAATCATCAACATATCACATCATTATCTGAACCCCATTATAAGTCAGTATGTAAAACTTCACAGTATCACATTTCTTTCAAACACTAGTAGACATAAACACTATACGATATAGCCTTCATCCCGAAACCACCTAAGACATGATCAACTTTGGAAATGATTTGGATAACCACTTGTCACTAGCAAGACTTTCCTACAACGACAATTATCACATCATTACAAACCATTTCACATCAACAATATCTTACACCTTCGATTAACAACAGTTACCCTAACAACAACAAAAACTATTTGAGGCACTATATCGACGAAGTGTCGATTAACCATTTGTTGGACTAAGGTGTTCAGAGATCACCCATGAAACAACTAAGAAAACCATATAAATACAAATTTGGCTGCACGCTGCACACTATCGCAACAAAAAAAAAAAAAAAAAAAAAAAAAAGTTGAAAAGCGTTAAAATTTAACAAAAACTCCATGTTAGAAATTAAGGTTTTGTTGAAAGCCTCGATACAATAAGATATGATTCGTTTTGAGAATCGGATAAAGCCAAACTTGAGGTATATTGGACTCTATAAGATTTTAACAAAACCTTTTAGATTATCAACTTAAACCACCACCAAAAACTTAGAATGGTACATAACACATTCTATGACCAGAAACTTGAGAACGCAAAGATTAAAATTAGTAGCATACACCCACATTTTCCTAGAACACTTCAACATGGATAACACACAACTGAATTCCAGGACGGAATTCCCATTAAGGTGGCGAGACTGTAACAACCCGCATTTTCGGGTTACTTTTCATATTTTTGAAAAGTTACTATTCACTTTTACTATTCATCCCGTAAAAAATTTTATTTTTATTTTACCATCATGACAAGAAAGTTAATACTCGACAAGTCGTCCTGATGACGTACGTTGAATCCATTCAGAACCGATTTCACAAAACCGTGTCCGAAAATTACTTTAGGGTTTAAACGTCATTCGGGCATCCCGATGTGTCCATAAAACACTATAAATATTAGAAATATGTATTTCTACCATTTTACGACAATTCCACAAGTTTTGGAATTTTACGTTTTCCAGTTCTGCGTTTTACGCGAATTACAAGTTTTTGACCCGCGTTTCTAGCTTTAACAGCGTTTAAGCAACCCGATGGAACTTACCACTCATTTTTATATTTTATTAATGATTATATTGATAATCTTAATCATTTCTACAAGTTTCATATTTTTACGATACCCGGTTTTAAGTTTTATGACTTTACGACTTAAAGTTAGCAATTAACGAAACCAAAACTCACTCCGTAAATAAGATAATACAAAAACTAACATAGTCATCTTATCCTATTTAATATGGCCACCTATGGGGGGGGGGAGTCACCATGTAATGTGTCTTAATCTTATGCCTTGAACTACTAGATCATTACATGTGTTTAATCTTACTAACTAAGCTTCCTTAAAGTCTTGAAAGTAACCTCCTCATTTACACCTTCCTAACCTCCTCAAGGCACTATAAATACCCCCTCTCCCTCTCTTATAGTCGTTCATATCATAACACAAACACACCTTCCATAATTTGATTCATAACTCCAAGTTTATGCTACGAAGTTTCAAGTAACAAGTTACTACATCAAATCCCTAGCAAGTTTAAGTGATCCTTTTGAGTTTAGATCTACTCAAGTCACTTAGAACTTTATCACCAATCCTTCAAGATTACAAGGGTGCCAAGGTGTGGAAAGCTTGCTCAATCCAAGGTCTTAAGTGTTCAATCAAAGTCCTAATCCTTAGTCCTTACTAAGTTACTCCTTTCTTTAGAAAGCCAAAAGTTGTAAACAACTAGTCACCACAATCACTCCAATATCTTATGTTTATTATTCCTAATCTTGTCAATTTCATGCTATATATATGGTTACTATATTGATTCATGATGTACATATATTCAATCATATGTTTTAATTCATATATTGTCGTAAAAGTAACAAACTAGTAAACTATTCATATTCTACATATTTGAAGTCATTTAAACCAACTACATATGGACTTGGTAACTTACATATTATTTTAGACAAGATAAAAAGGTAAACATAGCAACTTGAATCACCCGAAACGGACAAACGAGTCAAAAGTTATAGTAAAAAGAAGTTAGGGAAAACCTAGAAACGCCAAAAAGACTTACTGCCTAATCTGTCTAAAATATAAGTTGTACTTCTGGTCCGAATCATCAAAAATTCAAAACACGAAAGTTGTCCGGAATGATATTTTATAGCTACCATAAGGGAACTCGGCCTAAAAAGACCAAACGATATCATTTTTTGCCTAAAATTTGCAAGACAGTTTTTATCGGCAAAAGTTGGATTTTCACAAGTTAAGAATATAGAAACTATGTTATTTTCATAGCTAGTTACATATTAAATTAACAAAACTTCATTCAACCTTTGGAATAGCGTTTTTAAAGTAACGGAAAAATGACCATTTTACCCTTTTCCGCCAATTTTTACCAAAACTTCTTTCTTGATCATGTTAATAAGTTATGATCACTAGTAATCGACGAGAACTTGTAAAAACTAGATATTTACTAAATACATGATAAACTTTATGATATAATAATCTTCATTCAAAACCTATGTTTTATCTACTAAGTGCTACAAAACTAGGGAGCTTCATGTGAGGGGTTTCATTTGAGTAAAACGTATCGACGAGTTCTTTGGATTTATGATTTAAAGTGTCCTAGCTCCTCGAACGTTTACTACATGACCTTTGAATTATGATGGCCGAACAGAGTAACGATATCTACAAACTAAATATGTTTTCACATACTAAACTGTTACTATGAGCAACAAACTATAAATGACTTCATCATGATCAACATAGAGACGTATATAGGCTGGTTTATGTTTTCCTAAACATTATTCCAAACCTAAGTCGCAACATTCCATTTTAGGTTGCACGTAGATATTTCCCGGCTATCCATCATATCCGTTAAAGCACTTAACATCATCAACTCTCGGTGAGTTCATAGCCCCACTTTCTATTACTTAATTGTTTTACAAACCCTTGGGGAGGATACATGCTATTTTTAAACTGAACACATTGCTTTGAAAGCTGTATGCTATACGAATGTATTATTTGCACTAAGTACCGCTGTTGCCAAACTTAAGTCCCTATTATCATGAACCATTAATCACTTGCGGGTGAACGCAAATAATGTGGAACGATCTATCGGGATTGACGAATCCCGTTTGTTTGACCAAGTCCGGTAAAAAAAAACGCACTTTATTTGAAGAAACATAGGTTTATTGGCAAATTACCTATTAGGGCAACTGTTACTATTATATCAATTTCTATTGACAAGCTGTTAACGTTTTCGGTATCATGAGCTTAGTGAAATACAAAAGTGGGCTCAAGTATCACATACTTGAGGCAGCCGTATCAAACAAAAGCGGGCTCAAGTATCACATACTTGAGGCAGCCGTATCAAACAAAAGCGGGCTCAAGTATCATATACTTGAGGCAGCCGTACCAAGTATCAAAGCCGACCAAGCAATAATAACTGTTTTGTTTTCAAACCATTGGTGTGAGTCTAATTAACTCACACTACCAACATAATGTGTTCAACCATCAAACAAACTCTATGAACTTCACTCAACCTTTGTGTTGACAGTTTTAAGCATGTATTTCAGGACCGTAATGTCGGAAGCTGGCACGGAAGGGCAAGGAATAGATCAAGAAGGCTATAATTATTTTATCATTCAGTAAAAGACATCAAAAGACTTTATATTGATGCATTTTGTAAACAATGGAACCAACTGGGACCTATTTTGTAAACTCTGATATATTTCTATGATTTGAATGATAAATCCCTTTTAAACGACTTCTTTAGAGATCGTTTTCTGTTATTATGACTGTTGTGCCGTCGAGTAACACCCAGTTTGAATTCTGCTGCATATGATGAAGTTGGGGGTGTTACACTAGACACATGCATGGCCACTTATATATATACTTGATAACACTGGTAGACAAATTAAACATTAGCACTTGCTATGAATACGTCAAGCAACTCCAGCCAGCTGAACCAAAATGTGTTCCTGTGGTGAGGAAGATGACTATGAATATGGGGGAGAGAGAGAGATAAAAAAAAAGCAGTTAATTTTTAAAAAGCCAAATGGAAGACAAAATATTAGTCTTTTTGCATTAGTCAACATCTTCCAACTGGCTTCATTGAATTCATATTCGTACATGTATAAGAGATCGAATAAATGTACTTAAATTGAACCTGGACCAATAACATGATGATCACATGTATTAATCAGGATGTCACCAACCAAAGTCTTAAAAAATGCTACTAGATAGAGTACAAAACTTTAACATATGAAGAAACCCTAGCCTTTCTAGTATTGTAAAAAGCATATACATGTAAAAACCCTAGCTAGCTTCTCTACTATTTCCCTCAACCAAAAAAACAAAACAGATCAAAGTGACCTCAAGTTTTCAATGGCTTCTCAATGGCAACAATTTTGTTGCATCAAAAGATGTGTATTTGTGTTGCTTTGCTTGAAGTGTCAACATTTCTTGGGTTATGCATGTTAAGATACATATATGCACTCTCTTATTTATAGATGGTTGAAGTGACATCTCTCAAATTTAGTTTAATGCAAATAATAACACTACAAGAATTCTGCGGAATAGCCACAGACACAATTTGTGGGTAAAAGACATAATTTCGTGGGTAATTGGGTAATACCCACGGACTACCCACGACTATATGAAAATGGGTAAAACCTCCGAGGCAAATTATTTGCCCGCGCAATATTCACTTTGTGGGTAAATCTACCCACGTCATTTTAGGTAGGTACTTGTATTTTGTTCATGAGTAAAGTTTTATGGGATTCTCTAGCTCACCATGAAAATACCCATAAAATACTCGCGGGTGATCTGTGGGTAACATTGCCCACATAATTATTTGTGTGTAAAAATCAAGGGTGAGTATTTAGTGGGCAAATTGGTGGGAATTTACCAACGATTTTGTGGTAATACAACTTGGGTAAGTTCGTGACTAAATTACCAACGATATTATGGAAACCGTGCCTTACATGCTCCCTTTATTAATGAATACTCATGGGTAAATAGATGAGAAAATTTTTCCTGAATTTATTATTTTATTTGCAAATTACAAGAGAATCTATTGAACCATACATCAAACACAAAAATTCTTATAATATGAAATATACTATTAAATATGTCTTTAAGAATAGAATATAGAATAAAATGATAAGAACGAACCATCATCCTAAGGATGTGTATAAGCTTATAGATAAAACTTATCACCTCGTGTTTTATAGATAAAACCATCATCTTCTCCACTTCCATATTTTTGGGAATGACTAGTGTTTTAATTTTGATGAGCACCTTTTTCCTTCCCTATTTTCACCATTCAGTATCATACAATATGAGGAGTTTGAAATTATTGTGTTGATATTTCTTGTTGTCTTTCTCTCCCACCCTTCATCCACAACTTGGAGGTTGCAGTTGTCTATTTCCACAATCCGAATTATAATCAACTCTTTTTAACCCAACATCATACACATTTCTTCTTTGTGCACCACATGTGGCCTCTGTATAAAATGTTTGTTCATCAACCCGAGCTTTTGTAGATGCTAGATTTTCCCCTTATTTTCCAGACAAAAATAAGAGTGTAATTAAAATCAGTTACACTATATATAAATTTCTAACAGACAGCGATGAATAACAATATGATTACATGTGAACATAATAGAAGTGAAAGCTGACATGTTGATCCTTTGAAAAATCCCCAAGTTTCCTAAATCCACCTTATTGTCTTTAATACCTATCAACTCATGGATCATGGCCTACAAATTTAACATATGACTGTTATCATTTCCAATATATTAACCAAATATTTAACCGGCTATAATGGATAAAGTTTCAAACAACAAAAATTGGAACCTGATCAGTCCATTGATTAAGTGATGGAGTTGTAGGATAGTCTCTCCTATCAATTAAAAACAACAAGGGGGAAATATCTGTACGTCTGAGATCGAAAAGGCCACTTTCCTGTACATCAGCTTCTGTTGCATCCAGATGTAAAAAAGAAAAAATTGGAAATTGAGCTTAATACCAAAAAAAATTCAAATGCAGCAGGGCTTATATGATGAAAAATAGAAGATAACCATTTCTTTATACGATACACTGACAAAAATTCTACAAGGAGAACTCTTCCAGACATAGTGACTAAATATTACAGGAGCCTCAATTACTACAATTAAGAAATAGCATATTGATAGAACAAGAGTGAGCTCACCAACGTTTCATGTGCAATCCTTTTAGCATCTTCAGATGTTCGTGAATATCGAATAACAGGTCTCCTTTTGAAAGCCAAAAAGATAGCTGCAAGTCCATTAACAATTCGATCACAGTAGTTTTGTAAATTTGTAGGATCAATGACAGCAAGAGGCATATACATATGATTTTATTGTGTGTTTAAGGTGAATGGTAGGTGTCAATTGCATCAAAATTTCTAAAAAATCCCTGCAAAATAAAATTATAACATTGCCATGCCCATTATAGTTAGAGATTGAAATAGTGAGTGCATGAAGCCTATTGAGAACTTCGAGAAATATTATTTCTGAAGACTGAATTTAGTATATTAAGAATAAACTGACGTGGACTTGTTGAACAACTTCATGCTCATCTGAATCAGCTAAGATATGAAGTTGAATACTATTCAGCGTATTCGAAAAGCTGCAATAAAATATACAATGAGCGCAATAAAATATTCAAGTAAAAATTCAAGTGGCGAAGAACATATGAGTTTGAAGATGAACGAGGGTAAATTGACAAAATGCCCTAATGTGCAAGTCACATGGGGCGATTTAACGGACATCTTTCACGGCGTAGTGAAGACAGTGTAACAAAGCGTGAATATCAATGGCATTTTTTGTAATTAAAGTTTGGGAGTAGCGAGGAGTGCAAAAATGAGAAACCACAGGGACAAAATTTGTAACTACTCTATATAAAATTAAACCATAAAAGTGCGTAAACATACTAGCTGGTCCATCAGCGATTTAGGGATGAAATTACATCCATTTACTTGTTAAACCATAAAAGGGTACGTAAACATACTACCATGGTATGATTTCCTCAATGATATCATGTAGATTAATAAGGCCAGCCAATAAGTTTACATAATGTTGGAAGGCATGCAGATACTATTTTAAGGCAAAGTAGGACTGCAAGACAACTTACAGTCTATTTTGAATCCAAATTACACCTCGTAGTAGTTATGAATGAAATATAAATATTATCAAACCATTAACATGAAAGCAATACCTTGAATTATTCCAAATAGAAGCTTTTTGTAGGTTGAGACAGTTTGTTCAAGTGTACCCTACATCATCAATTCTTTCTTTGAATTACTTTGTAATCTCTCGAGAACTTACTTTTGTCTAATCTGTTACAATGATGAAAAATGAAATGAAGTCACATAATGAAACTGTTGTCATCCTCTAAATTATAAATTTAGTAGTTATTACAATTTTTTCGAAACATGAAGTTGTTTCCTTCCTTATAGGAGTGAAAGATTATGTAAGTTATCAATGACAGTTTCAGGGGAAGTTTCATTGGTATCGCCAGTAATAGTTGAGTCATTTTGGATATCATTTGCTTGTCATTCACTAGCATGAGACTTACTCCCCCCTGCCCCAAGCCTTTGCCTTTGTCTAGCCATATTTACAAAGAAAATGAAACAACGATGTTTCAAACCTGATATAAATGTGAAAATTTTACCATATTATCAAAGGGAGACAACAAAATAAGTAACCATGGTTCAACCTACAATGGTTCATTCAAACAACATTTCATCTCCATAGTCGAGAGAGAATCGAAGTAAGAACAAACAACTTTTCTTGTCTCTAGGATAACGAACCTAAATCGCCAGCAACTTAACACAACCAAATTTAACGCAAGACATATATATACCGTAAAGTAAAGAGCATACCTTTAAACTTCAAGTACCTTTCCTAAACGACGAGTACTTGAGCAACAAATTGTATTCAGAGTTTTTATTGAATATTTATTTAAGAAACAAAACAAGGTTTTTTTCCCCAATTCACACTAATGTTAGTGTTTAGAAATCAAAACAATGTGTTCAAATTCTCAATACCAGTGGGTTCATAGATGAAATTAGTGACAAACACAATCAAGATTTGTTGGTGCATTGTACCCACACAATTACAATTATCAATTGTAATTCAATGAACCCTAGGTTACTAACATAAAATTTAAAACTAAAAATTACGCTAATTAACTATAATCATGCAATCAAACTCAATGAATCAAGCACCCTAACATTAAATTAAAAGGTTAATTTAGAGTTTAAATTAATTATCATAAATTAAGAACTAAAAGAGTGAATGGTGTATTAACATACCTTCTCCTGAAAGTCTATTGCATCCATAAACCGCAACATGCCTGCTCCACGATCCCTACATATCTAGGGCGCCAAATAAATTTACATGAGGCCGCGAAATTTTTTCACTCAATGGTAACCATGGTCAATAACTGCATTTCTGATACTAGACGACCCGTGCATAGCTAATGATAAAAAAATTTATTTTTATAAACCAAAAATAATAATGGTTTAAGTTTGTGGATTTGGGGATTAAATATAATGTTTGAACTTGGGTGGTTTAACTGGTTGAATCGGTCAAAAAACGGGTCAATGTAAATCGGGTCAATCCGACAGGTTGTTCGAACAAACGGGTCAACCTGTCGGTTTTGAAGTGTCCCGAGTCAACTCGGTTTTCGATGTGTATTAATAATTTCCTTTTAAAACATATGTGTATTAATAGTTGAAATTGCTCATAATTAATTGTTTCAACGATCCTTTTTAATTTTCCACATTACTTTCTTAACTTTTTACTTTTCACTTTGAACATTTTTTTTATAGATAGTATTGATATAAATGTGATGGTAACACGGAGTATTTTGGAAAATATAGAATTCCCCATAGTTTTATTATTACTTGTTATTGTATTTGTTACTATTATAATTATTGATACAAGGGGTGTTTGTTTCGGATTATATTACCGGCTTATTGCTTATTTGGTTTTGGGTTTATATTTCATAAGCTCATTTTTTGCAGCTTATATTAAAACTTTTTGGCTTATATAAGTTTATAATGTCATAATAAACTTATACAAGCCGAAAAGTTTCAAAATAAGTCGAGCTTATGAAACATAAGCCCAAAACTAAATAAGCCATAAGCCGGTTATATAAGTTAAAACAAACACCCTTTAAGAAATTAAGACTTTTTGTTTAACTGAAACATCTTTTATATCATTTTATTTGAGAACCATCGTTTTTGATTATTTGGCCGAATAATTCACGGAATTTAAATTCACCGCTACACTTCGAATTAGGTAAAACCCACCCTTATCGGAGGTTACTAAAATACTCATATGTATAAAGAATACACACACAAATTCATACTTATAAAAGGCATAGAAATATATTACTTATTTTATTTAAGTAGTTAATTACAATTTATCGCACAAGCTTTCTCGCCCTTGATGACCTTTCATGCCGAAAGCAACCCATGCCCTAATACTATATTTTGCTTGAGTAAATCAGGATTAAGAGTGGATTGACCCGAAGAGATGATAAAGATCAAGAAGCTCGGGGTAACACTTAAATAAGTCGTGTGTTACTATTTACATATAGTACATATTGAGGGTAATTTCGTGGGTATATTTGTAACCACGAATTGTCCCTAGGAAATTTCTTATAGCAAAATACCCACACAAACAATATGGTGGGTAAAGTCATGGGTATATATTCACTCTCAAAATACCCATGCAAACTCACCAACCAATAGAAATGATACTTGCATTTTGTGGCTAAACAAAATTTACCCACTAAATTACCCACATATATACCCACAATGACTCACAGTGTGGGTAATTTGTGGGAATTATTTTGGCGCCATTTATTTACCCACATATTGCACACCAAATATATTTATGTGGCTATTTTTGTGGGTAAACCCGTGGGAAATTCGAGGGAAGATAATATCGACTTTGTAAGTCGCTTATCGTGGGTGATGGGTGGGTATTAGGTGGGTAAATACCCTCAGAAGTATGGGTGTGGGTAATTTTCATGGGTATTCCATCAGATTCTTGTAGTGTAAAACCACAACTACTTTTTGAATGATTCTTTTCTTTGAAGCAACAATAAAGGAAAGCCTGTGGATAACCGTACTACATGTGACATTTTCAATGTTCAAAAGAAAATGGATAACAATATATCCTTTTAACCATAGTTGATAATCCGTTTATTTATTTTTAGATTTGAAGCACATATCAGCTCATTTGTATTCGTTGATTAACCTGGTTTGTTTATTTATTTTTAGATATGAAGCAAAGATCAGCTCATTTGTATTCATTGATTAACTTGGTTTGCTTTGTGATGCAGTTGGGAAAAAAAAAATAATAATAAATAAAATAAAAATGTACCAGTAAGGCTTGAATCAATTTTTTATTTAAAAAAATCAGGCTTGAATAAAAAATTTATTTAAAATTTACTATGACTTACTTAAGGTTGATGCAATGGTAACCGTAAATATTATGGTAATCTCACGATACATCAACACAACATCAGCTTTCTTTTTCCAACACTACATCCAACCACAATTTTCTAATAATGCAACCGCAACCACAACAAAAAATCTACCCCACAAAAACTAATAAAAAAATACACACGTAAGCTTGAAAAAGTTGGGGTGACCAGTCCCAATCGGTTGCGTTAATGAGATGGACGAAGCCAGGAGCAAATATGACCGGGTGCACAAGTTTATTTTAACCGTGATATAATAGAGTTTAAGATGCTACTAAATAAGACTTAAAACACATTTCGATGGACCGGAGTCATTTAAGATGTATTTAAGAACCAAACGATATTAAGCTAAGCTAACCCTAAAAAGCAAATCTAAATAAGCTAACAAGCTGCAAACTTAAAAAGAACACACTAAGGGTCTGCTGAGACCAAACAGCCTACCATGCCATTTGTTAATACAAATAAACCATACAAACATTTATTTATATTTTACGATCTTCTAATGTTTTGTCGATAACAAACGTAAAATCATTTTAACGAAATAATTAAATACGTAAAAGCTTTGAACCAATAGTTTACTAACACACTTTTACTAAACATATTAAAACCATCAAAACATGTTTAGTTATGTTTAGTAAATAAGTTATATAAAACCAAAGACATTTTTATGAAACACTAACAAGTAATATTGTTTACATCTTATAAAAATATATATGTGTTTACATCTTATAGAAATGTATATGTACTCTGTATATGTTGTATTGGGTAAATAATGGGTAAAAACCAAAGTCTATAACCCATGACACATGACCCATGATCCACTGACTAGGTACAATGAATCTTGTTGGGTAAGAACCAAAGTTCATAACCCATAACCATGGAACATGATCCATAACCCATGACCCATTGCATCACATCATGCATGAAGTCATGTTTGGTATGATGGTGTCAGCGGTATAGAATCATTCAATTCTTTAATTAATTGTCTTGTATAAACATTTAGGAGTCAAGTAATGGTCTGATAACAAAAATTTAATCCACACTCATTTTGCAGGTATTAAGAAAAGATGTCAGTGGAACTGAATTATTTCATTTGACAAAATTTATATGCCACATAATTTTCAACCATCCTTCTTATTTTATACCTTTTATATTTAAATAATATATTTTATTTTAATTACTTAAGTAAAATAATGTATTTTTAATACCTAACAAATAATTTTCCCTCTCATCATTTCTTTCAATCCAAATCCAAATCCAAATCCGATTCTAATCCCACCTACAAACCAAACGAACCCCAAATCTATTCCCATATATAACATAACTAAACAAGAGAATGCTTCTATCTCATGCACATTCTTATTTATACCAAACGGTGGGACTATTTTCCTTTCTTTAGCATGATTCGCTTTCTTTGTAATTCTATATTTTGTTACATTTTCGTTATATCGGATTCCTCATACCAAATGTGCAGAGCTATCATTAAGATATCATTACATGCAATAATTGCTTGTACTCAACAAATAAAATCACCACCGTTTATAAATATAGGGAAGTGTTACACCCACAAAAAACATCCACAAAATCATCCATAAAATAAAATGTCAGGATGTGATTGGCTTAATCATGAATATTTTTGTGGAAATACCCCCGAGCAACCTTATATACAACGGGTATGTTTGGCTGATAATTGGGGTTGAGGTGGGGGTTGTATTGGGGCTTATATTATAAGACGAAAGTTGAAGCTTATATTTTTATAAAGTTGTTTGAAGAATTAGTTAGAGCTGAAACTTATTAATGTAAAATCACATAAAAATATATCAAACAAATTCATATATATTTTTAGATTTTACGTGATAATTCATTATATTTTTAAGGGTATTCAAGTAATTTAACTATTCATAAGCCCCTATAAACCCCATATTTAGGCTGTGTTTGGAGAAGGGCTGATGGGGGCTTATGGGGCTTGTGCTTTTAAAATAAGCCGGCTTATAAAATAAGTCTCGTTTGTCATGCGGGCTTATGAAATCATAAGCCCCTAAAAAAAGCTTAAAACTTTAGCATAAAAGGGAAATTTAATCACTGAGACTTTTGAATAATAAATTACTTATTTACCCACAAAAATATCTAACATATACAAAAACTCATTTAATTATGTCATTTTTAGTAATTTTGCAATAATAAGACTAGCGTAAGCCGCATTTGCTTGAAACAAGTTCAAAAATACAAATTTCAACTTCAGAAATATAATAAAAAGCCCCAACCTCACCTAAGCCCCTACCCATTGCGCCAAACATACATCTTGGGCTTATGTAGGTTTGTGGCTTAGTTTATAAGCCATTAGCCTTTGTAAACCTGTGTGACAAACGAGACTTATTTTATAAGCCGACTTATTTTAAAAGCCCAAGCCCCGATAATCATCTACATGCCACTTTTAGTTTATGTTTGACGCAATGGGGTGGGGCTGGGGCTTTTATTATAAACCGAAGTTGAAATTTGTATTTTTGTAAACTTGTTTGACAAATGGGCTTAAGCTTAGGCTTATTATTGCAAAATTACTAAAAAAAACATAATTAAATGAGTTTTTGTATATGTTAGATATTTTTTTTGGTACATGAGTAATTTATTGTTTAAAAGCCTCGGGCTAAAGTTTTTAGCCTCTTTTATGAGGCTAAAGTTTTAAGCTCTTTTTAGGGGCTTATGATTTCATAAGTCCGCATGACAAATGAGATTTATTTTATAAGCCGGCTTATTTTAAAAGCAAGCCTCTATAAGCCCCTCATAAGCCCTTCGCCATGGGTGAGCAAAATCGAATTAAACCTGAACCGAACCGAGAAACCCGGCCAAACCGAGTCGACCGAAACCGAACCGACAAAACTCGGTTCTAACTCGGTTTAGATTTTTACCGAGTTTCGGTTTTTCGGTTTCGATGCGGAAACGAGAAAAACCGACAAAAGCCTAACCAAACTGAATCGAGAAAAACCGAGTAATTTTGGTTTCAATTTCAGTTTTGATTTGAGTTTTTTCCAAAGTTTCGAGTTTCGATTTTATAGGCCGGGTCCGTTTTGACCGATGCTCACCCTGGAGTTAAACCTAAAAAAATACTGGCCTAAAATCCAACTCACAAGTTTTGAAGTCCGTGACCTGCACGTGATCTCTTGGCTCCTTACATAAACTCGACTGTAAAACCTTCCCACATAAACAAACACTGCTTATGCTTTACCACCGCCACGTCATCACCGGCGATTTAACTTCCACCGTCCCGCCGCCGTTGCGTGAGACACATTCTTTATAATCCATCAATAGGTATCGGTTGTTATTTTAACCCTAATTACTGTGTATAAGTGTCTAGTTTCGTTTAATTAATTATACATTTATTTGAATCATTATTTTATAAAGCCTAATTATTGTACTTAGGGTTTGAAGTTATGTTTGTTTGAGTGTTTGTGTTGGTAATTGTTTATCGATGAAAATGCGGAAGAAGAATTAATTAGGAGATATTTGGAACGTTTAGGCGAACTTAGTGTTTAGCGTTTAGAATATAATGCTTGTTTAGCAACGAGCGTTTGGGTTTTGGAAATGCTCGTATTTGAAACACTAATAAAAGAAGCGTTTAGCCTTTAGGTTTTTACACTTAACTATGTAACTAAACGCTTTTATAAAACAAGTTTTTGCTAATAAATATCGCTTACTCTTACTGCTAGTTTAGTCAAACATAGCCTTAATGTTTGTTAAACAACTACGGTCGTTTTGCTGCATTGGGTCTACTAAGTCACTCTTCCTCTTGTCTAAAATTGAAGCAAATCTAACTGGATTTGAGTTTCCTGTGTTTGTATCTGATATACGACCCCAAATTGATTTGCGCTTTTAATCTAGATGAGATAGATGATGATATCAAATTTTGGTACTTGGAAAGTGTCATTGAGCAGATGTGTTTGATGGCAATACTTTATAAACTGCACACCAAATGTTCGATCAAATGCTTTAGTTTATCAATCAAAGTTACACTTTTGAATTATGTGTTTGTTGATGTCAGTGTTAGACGTTACTTGTTGATTATCTTCTATTTTTGTGTGATTTATCTAATCAATATCGTTTTTTATATCAGGTTATCTTGGTATACTTGAACGACCATTAGGTTGTTGCCAATCACGAAATTGAAGGAAAAAATGGACCGGATTGATACAGTGACAGAATTGCCTTTTAGAGTCGGATTCACGGGTCATGGTGGTCATATTCGAATAGACCCACTCCCTCCGTTGTCTTCTCAACAATCACTACCAGACTTTATACTTGTTAGTCTTTTATCTATTTACTTTCCGTTTATATATTTTTCAGGTGTTAAACTTAAATTGGATTATATTAGATTTTGAGTTCATAATTATTACATTGTAAACAATGGGTACGAAATTAAGGCTCTTATTAACTAGTAGCAGTAAAAGCTAATGATTAGTCGTTCTCACTATTACAATTGGAAAAAAGAGAGGGAAAGACGGGGGGTTTGGTTCACTTGTTGTATTTGATGGGATGATGAAAAAACAGTTAATAAAGAAATTGGCTGGTGAACATAGGGATAACAAAACAGTGTCTTGGCTTTAACTATCGCATCTTTCAAATATCGTTTTTTAAAACTGCAAGTTTCTTAGTTTAGATAATGTGCCCCGTGAGTAACTAGCTAGCTGCATTAGCGACTACTTACTAATTTTGACTTGTAATGCCTATGTTTATGTTTTCAGCCTCCTGCATTTGTCAGGGAAACACCAGAATCTATCAAAAAGTTTGTTGAGGATAAATATCTCCTCCCAAGGTTGGATCCCGATGAATTTTCTGCAGAAAAAGCTGGAAGGCAGTGGGAGTTTGACTGGTTTGACCAAGCAAAAATTCAGTTAGAGCCAACAATGCCACGCTCATTTGTTGTACCTGCGTGGGAATTACCTTTCAGGCGTTCATCAGACCTTGAGAAATGGGAACCTGCATCCGTGCAGGTAATTAATGCTTAAAGAATACTGTTTTCTAAAACTTACTCTACTACATACATTAGCTGGACCAACTTGGAAACCATGTGCATACCCTGAAATTATTTTGTAGTGTAAAAACAAAAATTACAGCGCACTATAGTTCCTTAAGGAAAATAAAGTTGAGTACCTTATATAACCTCATAACTATTTAAGTATACTTAACTAATTTGCTTGTGCAATATTTATTATGCGTGTCTTTTGTTTTAGCCTTAAAGATAGTAATTTGCTATATCATTAACATTACATTTAGTTCGCCATATCTAACAATAAGTCCTCTATCATTTTGTGGAATGCTACTACTTACCAAGTGTTGTAGAGAGAATAGGACAAGATTTGTGCAGGATTTTTTTTGGGGAGGGAGGGATTTCTAGAGAAGGAATGGAAGCAATCTCATGCGATACTCAAACCTTCTTTAGATCGAGGAGTATCACAAAAATGAATTTGGCCCCGTCATAAGTTTATATGGAGTTGACTTATTATGATGACTTGTAGGTTGATGTATCAGAACTCATGGTAGAATCGGACAATTCTATTGGCGTACGCATTAGTGGACCTCCAAAGGATTTTGTGAAGGGAAGCCTCAACAACCGGCCTTTTCGTCCAGGTGGTTTGGATGATTCTCAATCAATAGAAAGGACGTTTCCGGACGGTGCTTCTAATGGTGAATGGGTACAGGAAGTCCTCAATGGTGGTCCCGCTCAAGTGACCCCTCCTAGTTTTAAACAAGGAATGGATCTTGGAGAACTCAAGGTTTGTCGCCTATGACATGATATTGTTTGATTAACTATAGTATTAATATATTTGTTAAGAATTGGTGGTTGATTCCTTGGTTTTCTAATGTTGCTTAATTTTTAAAGGGACATCCACGTTCTTGGAATGTTCATGAAGATCAGAGAGGGCCAAATACAACTTCCCAGGTAAAGTTTGTCAGCCACTCATTGCAGTTATGGTCCATTTTCTCAATGGTGAAATTAAGTCACATTATTTTCTAAAATAGATGTCCACATTTACATATCGAGTTTATAGTTTTAAATTGTAGGATTATTAGGACATTAAACTACAACAAAGTACAATAACATCGCCTTTGAGATGTAAAATGTTTTTTCAAATTTTCAAGTTTAGCCAGGGTTAGTTCTTTAAAATTAAATTAACACTCTTTTTATGTGGATAGAGTGACATTCTTATAATATTTCAATCTGATATCTTTTTTCTGCTACAGAGTACTTTATCTGTTCAGTTTGATGACTTATTCAAAAGAGCCTGGGAAGAGGATGTTATGGAACTACCCATAGCTGGTATGTCTTATTTAGACATTTAAATGGTTACTTTTTGGCTGACTTTTAATGCAAATGACAAAATCAGAAGAATATATTGTTATGGAATATGATTTTTTTAGCTTATTTACTACATATATACGGGTGTTGATGTTGGAGGTTAATAATATTGATGGACATGCAGGAGATGCTTCAGAGTTAGAAATTGAAGTGATTGAGTCCGAGTCTTCAAAATCCATTCATTCAGAAGCTGAAAATAAGTTGGATCTTCCTGATGGTCCACGCGACTCTGAATCGTCTGTCATTGACCAAATTTTGTCCACTGGATCAGGAGGGTTGAGTAAAGATTTGGATGATTCGAGTGATGCTGGTCAACAACAGTCAAAGGAGGCAAAAGTATATTCCATTGAGAGCTCAAATGTTACCAATTTTTTTATGGCATCATGGTGTGTCCTGGTTGATGCTTTTTCTCAGGGTGGGTGCTTTTGGTTTGCAGGTGTGGGCGGTCACCGGAGGTAGTGATGGAATTGCAGATCATTTCAATGATCTTGTTCCTGATATGGCATTGGATTTCCCTTTTGAACTAGATGCATTCCAAAAGGAGGTAGCAATATTTTGTTATTGAATTGAATATTAGACATTTCATGGCATAATACATCATTATAGGTCAATTTTAAATCAATTAATGATCTCAAGTGATACCCATCAAGTGTATCTTGATATTATGGCTGGAACCAGATAAATGTAATAAAACATGTTGCTGGAAATGGTGTTCTTTGTGCATCTTTTTTTAACTGCACTAATCACTTCTAATGGTGTCGTCTGACAAGTTTTAATCATAGGAAGAAGCAATCGATATAATAAGGATGTATAAGGAATTTTACTCTACTGTTTGATTGTTATAATAAATCCTATATAATCAGATAATCATAAGCAAAAGGAGGTTACCTAACTCTTGAAGCTGATAATTGCAACTTGAAGCCTTAGTTAATAATCACTTTCAAATGCAGATCCAAACACCCTAGTGTCACATGTTTCTTACCATAATTGTTGCTAATGACCTTAGCACAAGTGATAACCACCAAGCCTGTTTTATATGTTTGTTTCCCATCTAAAAATGGACAACTTTTTTCTGCAGGCTATATACTATCTTGAGAAGGGAGAATCGGTTTTTGTGGCAGCTCATACATCGGCAGGAAAGACTGTTGTTGCTGAGTATGCATTTGCACTGGCATCAAAAGTACGACATCTCTTTCGATTAAACCCTGTTAATCTGTGTTCGTATGTGAACCACATGTAATTAATTTCTTTTGTATATGACGTGTGTTATCATGTACTTATAGTATGAAGTCTCAGAATAAAATTGCTTTTCTGCTTTTTTTTTTTTCAAATCTTCCCCCTTCTCCGCTTTTCTTAAACTTAAGAACACATCTTTTGCACTAGCGTATGACTCCCTCACAAAATGTCCAGTTGACCAGTCAAGGAGGGTATTGTGGAAATAGGTATCGGGTTCACTGAATAGGTGCTCACGCCTAGGGCTAGGTCCTTGGGGAAGGGTCATTCGGCACCCAAAAGGGGTGCACTGGGTCAGGGTTTTCCCTTAATGAAAACATTTTTTTTGCATCATTTCCATTTCTCCAGGCTTTAATGTGTAGAAGTAACGATACTTGTCATCTTATGCAGCACTGTACAAGAGCAGTATATACTGCTCCCATCAAAACTATAAGCAATCAGAAGTACAGGGATTTTTGTGAAAAATTCGATGTTGGTCTTCTCACGGGGGATGTTAGCATACGGCCAGAGGCTTCCTGCCTCATCATGACAACCGAGATATTAAGATCAATGCTGTACAGGGGCGCTGATATCATACGTGATATTGAATGGGTAAATTGAGTCGTATTATGCTGTAGCTTGTATCCAAAGGGGCAAGATGGTGGGTTGGGTAATTGGTCAAAATGGTTTTTTTGTTAAAACTGGTTAATTTTTGTTACATGTCAAACTGTATACACTAACTTTTTTCCATTTTGGATCTTAAATATAATAATGTAATAAATATGATTACAGAAACTAGACTATGAATATAATGATCTATTTCTTATATCTTTTATTTGAGTGATATGAGGTTGTAAGAACTTGAATACTTTGTGGGAAATTATCGACCCATTTGACATGTTATATTTTACGTAAGTTATAAATTATACCAATTTGAGCCGTTGGATTTTAACTACTACAGTATAAACCAAATCAATCCCCTTTGAAACTAATAGGTTGAAATTGTCATTTTTTCACATGTGATTGTTTTTTTTGGATGTAGTTATATGGTTAAACAATTATTTGTTTATTTTATTATTAATATTTTTTTTATACCTTTTGTGATAATAAATCTGCGACCTAATTAGTGTTGTTTTCACTACTGATCCTGGTTAACAGGTTATATTTGATGAAGTGCATTATGTAAATGATGTTGACAGAGGGGTTGTTTGGGAAGAGGTTATCATCATGCTTCCCAGGCATATCAATTTTGTCCTCCTATCCGCCACGGTAATTCAGTTCACATATAATCATATTATAAGATGTCCTGACACAAAATAATGTTAATTGACTACGTGGTTCTTCTCAGTTTATACCAACATGAACAATCGAACCGAAAAACGTTTAGATCTTAGGGGTACAGAATTTGTAACCTTGTTGACATTCAATTGAGGGTGTGCTTGGTTGAAAGTATTAAGGGGTAAGGAATGTCAATGATAATGATTAGTGGTGGTTGGTTAGCTATAATGCAATGAGTCATTAGTCATTACTTACTTTTGGGTAATTCACCATTCCTTTATAAATTGGGGGCAATGAACCAAGTAATGCTCTTTTATCTATATTTTCTTTTTTTTCCTTTTTTTTTTTTCTCCCCATGTTTACACCCACGTTTTATTTTTCAATTTATTTTCTGTTTGTGATCTTTTCACAAAATTGAGCAAAAGCAATGAAAGTACATAAACTTGATTCTCGTAAATAGATTCTGTGTGTGTTGATTCCAACAGCAATAACATTTGTGATCATGTATGTTTAAGCAACATATTAAACAATATGTAATAAATATAGAAATATCTTAACCAAATAATACACAGCCAATCTGTTTTTTATTTTCTTTTATATATTCGACATTCTTTTCATGATTGATTTTTCTAATTTACGAGTGAGTGTTGGTTTGAAAACTTTTAAAAGGTGTTTATGATTAAAACAGTGGTTAGTTTTGCTAATTAGTAAAACCAAGCACAATCAATTATAATGGAAATACTCATTATATTCCTTAGTATTCCCATTACTATTCCCATTTCCATTACTCAAAATGAACCAAGCACCCCCTGAATAGGGAGTCCCTGCATAGAACCATCCTTGCTTTTTGATAAACTGATGATCATTTGCATTTGCAGGTACCTAATACAATTGAATTTGCTGATTGGATTGGTAGGACAAAACAAAAGCAAATCCGTGTAACTGGGTAAGTTTTCATAAGAGATACCATAAGAAATTGAGTAAAGATTTATCTTTAGAATGCTCACTCTGGTTAGATACTTTTGAAATGGGTGGGTTGCTAGATTTGGGTAACGGGTCAAGACAAGTAGTTTTCTAATACTGGTCACAATGGGTCATACTCGTCATTAGACATGTTAAATGGGTGGGTCACGAGGTTTGGATAACAGGGAAATAAATAATTTTATAGTGCCAGTCACAATGGGTCATAACTTCTTGTACATGTTTGTGTGTTACATGTATTAAAAGTTGTATGTTCAATTATTCAGTAAGAAACAAGAATGAATTTTATATTATAGGTTACATAGCAGGTGATTTTGTATCAACAGGGACGTGTTAAAGTAGTAACCTATGAGTTACTTGCATATGCTCTTTTGATGATTAGTTTTAGCAGTTGGTTAGAAAACGATCAAACAATAAAAGATTGCATACATTTGGGTTACTAACTCATGAGTTCTGTCTTTTGCTGGATAAGTTTCGTTTCAAATTCAATCAATTTATTTTAACACTTCCCTGTTACCAAAAGGCTTAGACCAGTAGTAATGGTGACCCTATGGGTGACCAGATGCCCCTGCCACCTCAGCGCTTCTCTCTCTAAGACCAAATGCATGACCAATTGCCCTTAGTAAGGCTACTCCGGTCACAACCAAAAACATACCCCACAAAATTAATTAAAAAATACTGCACACACACAATAAATGAGGCTCATAAGGTTGCCTGGCCAATCAAATCAAGCAAAAAAAGGCTGGGAGAGGTTAGACCGACCTTGGTTGGGTCTCCATTACGACTAGCCCTATAGCGGTAACCGTGAGAAGCTCCAACCAAGTGGCTGTGGACTTGTGGGTTCAAATCCGCTGGGACAATTATGTGAGATCTTTCTGATGTATATATTGTGAGATGATTAGTTGCTTTTTTAAAAGAAAAATCAAAATATTAATAGATAAATAAATAAATAATTTACGTCTCGCGTAGTTTTGGCTTAATAATGATATCATATGGGGTATATGTGCTTCTTCCACATTTTCAATGAAAAAATATATTACGTATTAGTCTCATGGTAGATGTGGCAAAACAATAGGTTGGGTAATGGGTAAAAGTGGGTTCTGGTCAAAACAGGTACTCGTAACTTTTTAGTACGGGCCACAAGGATGAGTTGACCCCTAACACATCTTTGTCCATATTTTGAATTTTTTTTATGTATTCAATACGTTTTTAGTACGGGTCAAAAGGGGCCATGTTCAAGAGGTCACAACATGCATAAACTGAAACTTTGTACTGTTAAACTACTTTGAGGTAGGGGTGAGCATCGGGTCAAACCCGACCCGAACCGGCAAAAACCGGCCCGAACCGAAAACCGAAAAAGGAAAAAATCAAACCCGAAACCCGACCGAAAAATATATATCAAAACCGAAACTGAACGAATAACTCGGTTGGGTCGGTTCGGGTTTCGAGCGAAAAACCGACAAAAACCAAATCGACCGAACCGAACCGACCGAAAACGCAAAACCGAAATAAATATACAAAACCGAAACCGAACCAAAAAAGTCGGTTCGGTCGGTTTCGGTTTGTCGGTTTGGGTCGGTTTCCGGGTGGATTTGCTCAGCCCTACTTTGAGGTGGTTATGGCTAAAGCACAAAATTTTCTGCATATCCTAATCTATTAAAACATAGCAAACTCATTATTATAAGACACAACTAATCTGCTTGAATAAAATGGTATAGGAGGTTGTAAGCTGAATATGATTGGGTGACTTTTAACACGAGTGGGCCATTCAACCAATACATTTCTTCTAAAATTTGATGCATGCTAAATGAGAACCCAGTTTGAGCCAGTTTTGAGTAAATGGGTCTATGTAACCCATCTGTCTTAAAACTATGCAGAAATAATACATTAACTATAAATTCACGTATGTATTCTGTATTATTTTTGACAGGACTACCAAGAGGCCAGTCCCATTAGAGCACTGTCTATTTTATTCTGGAGAACTCTACAAAATCTGTGAAAATGAGAAGTTTATATTCCAGGGACTGAAAGCTGCTAAAGATGCCCATAAGAAAAAAACCATGAGCAAAGTTGTTGGTGGTTTTGGATCGTATCCGTCACTACCATCACCTCATGATGGTGCCCGGTCTCAAAACCCCAACAGTTTTATGAGGGGCAAACCGAACAAACAAACTGGTCCACAGAACTTAGGAAATTTTGTTGGTGCGGGTCGGGGAAACCAGGGATATGGTAGCGGTGGAAATAACAACTGGGGCTCGAGAGTTTCAGAAAAATCTGTGTGGCTATCACTCATTAATAAGTTGTCAAAGCTGTCCCTGTTACCTGTACGTAAAAATGCTTTATGTTGAAACCTATATAATTATTTTTTCATTTGGAATATAATTCGATTTTCAGGCAAGAATAACTTGATTATGGGATTATTGAATGTTGATTTCTTGCCTATTATAATAGGTTGTGATATTTTGTTTCTCAAAGAACCGTTGTGACAAATCGGCTGATAATCTACGTGAAACTGATCTCACAAGTCGCGCGGAGAAAAGTGAAATTCGCATTTTCTGCGACAAAGCATTCTCTCGTCTAAAGGGATCTGACCGGGACCTACCACAGGTAACCATAACATAAAAGCATATGTATATCTTGTTTGGTTCAATATTGACACCAAGCATAACTGGTACATACAATTAGGGTTGCTCAAAACTTGGTTTGGAGTGACAAATCTAAAGGACTAAACAGGGACCGGCTGGTTCTTGGTTCAAGATTATTTCAACAATTGGTTCTGAGTGCAGTCCAGTCCAGTTTTAAATGGAACCAATCGCTTTTTATTTGATTTTGTGAAACTATTAGAGACACTGTTTTGGTATCAAAGTCTTTAAATTTGAAGCAATTTGAAACTGTAACAAATTCGTTACAAAACTGTTAAGATTGTTTTGCTTCCTGTTTATACCTTTTTTAAGCTTTGGGTTCCAGTCTGCTTTGTATTCAACCCGATGTCTCCCAACATGAAATTTGCTAGGATTAAACCTTGTATCTTCATTTTGCAAATTAATAGATTGTGAGAGTTCAAGGTCTTCTCCACCGAGGGATTGGTGTACATCATGCAGGTTTGCTCCCAATAGTCAAGGAAGTCGTTGAAATGCTTTTCTGTCGTGGCGTTATCAAGGTAAGTTACTTGTACTGGTTGATATGTAATCGACCACTTGGAATTCATTTATGATGGTTTTTTTTTTTTAATCTGGTCACATATTGGCTACAAATGAGTACACCATCTGTTGGCTGACGAGCCTTAACGTGTTCCATTACTACTTCTTTTAGTCATTGTCTGGTTTGTTGATTACTTTTAAACATGTTGTTTTCCCTTTATGTAGGTTTTATATTCGACTGAGACATTTGCAATGGGAGTTAATGCTCCAGCTAGAACGGTGAGTCATCATAGCTATTGTTTCTCTTGTGAACGGTAAAATGAATAGTGGGTTGGAGGTAATTATGTTTTGCATGAAAGGGGCAAGAACTTCCTGAGCCTACTTACACTACTGTGTATTGACGTTAAAGGCGGCAGACCAATTAACGTAGGGAATTGATTTTGGTATTATTTTTTTTATCTCTAACGTGCCAATCGAAAGGTTGGCTCCACAAGAGACTGCTCAAATGGGTTGAAAGTCGTCCAAAGTGTATTTGTAATGCATAAAACTTCCCAAGTCACTTTATTCAAGAAGTTAACTCTCTGTTGAAATAATATGCTTTTCATAATCGTAGTTGACACATAATTGTTTATAAATTTTTTAAATGTGCACATAAGTATCTCAAGCCAACTGCGGAAAATGACTTGTTTGACCAGCGACCCATTCTGACCGACCCGGCTATCTTGCAATCTTAAAAGTGGACCCTTTTACTAATTTGAGGACTAGGATTACATTCTGCTTTGCAGACTTTCATACCTGTGTGAGTTGTGGCAGGTCGTTTTTGATACAGTAAGGAAGTTTGATGGAAAGGAATTTAGGCAATTATTACCGGGAGAATACACACAGATGGCAGGGCGTGCTGGTAGGAGAGGACTTGATAAAATTGGTACTGTTCTTTTGATGTGCGATGAAATCCGGAGGAGAGTGATTTGAAGCATGTCATAACGGGCAGTGCAACTAGGCTTGAATCTCAGTTCCGGTTGACCTATATTATGATAATGCATCTCCTCCGTGTTGAAGAATTGAAGGTACGCTATGTTCAACAACGCAAAAATTTGTTGTTTTCTTTACGTATGGTATAGACTGCTGTTTCAGGCCATTTTACATAGGAATGGGTCAATTTGGGTTTGTGTTTTATCTCGATGTCTCTTTGGGCAAATCAAAAAATTTAGCTAAAAGGGAATGGGTCAAATGGGTTGAGAGTTATCAAAACTTGAAAGTATGTTTTTATAGGATACAACCTCCTAAATTCTTTTATTCAAGATTTAGATTTTTGTTGAAATAATGAGTTTTTTATAAGGTTAACGCTTTCATTATTTACAAGAAATGTAATGATATGTTCAAAAAAGTGTTAGCTACCTGAACAACCTGTTTTGACTTAACTTTCATCTCTATTGAATCTGAATATTTGATTCTGTATATCCAAATAGCGAATATAGTCATGATTCATTGTGTGGTGTGTCACTTAGCTATACAATATTATAAAGCATTTATTTGTAGTGTCCGTCAGATAATAAGATAAGGAGGGTGAATCTTGACCTATGTGATTTTAGAGTGCCCCTTAAGGAGGGAACTCTTCAGAAAGATTAGTGGATCAGGATCAGCCTGCTTTGTGATTATTTTAGGTTCAGACTTACTTATTTTGGATAATCAAGTAAGTAGTTCCTAAAAGAAAACCCATCACCCATGTAAGTGTAAAATTACATAACTATCCATTTCTTTAAATGACAATCGAAAATGTACATAGCAGTTCCAGCTGAAATACTTGGAATAATTCTACCTCTTCTACCAAGAGTAGCCTTTTTAGTGCTAGCTGAACGTAAAGTAATGGCTTTTGTGCAATGTCGAAAGGGTCCTGGTGTGGGATCATTTTGATTGTTACAACTTTTAGCAGATGGTTTTAAATTGATTATAGAAGAACCTATTTCACCAAGTAGTGCAAATTTCTCCCTTTTTTTAGAATGACTCTGATACGAACCCAACCCATACTAAGTCGCATCAAGCCACAAAGCTAGGTGCAGAACTCACTTCAAAAAGCTAGCTCAAAGGAGGAGGGGACACCTAGATTTAATAAGCCACCAACCAATCCCATACTTGGCCGATGTGGGATCGTAACAATACCCCACGCTATGAAGAACCAACGTCCTCGTTGGTCACGGCTATGTTGGTCACAGATGGCGCCCTTCTTTTTTTGTGTCCAAGCCACCACTCTGAGTGTTGGAACCTCGAAAGGTAGGGATAGCTCTGATACCAATGATACGAACAACCCTTACTAAGTCGCATCAAGCCACAAAGCTATGTGTAGAACTCACTCCAAAAAGCTAGCTCAAAGGAGGAGGGGACACCTAGACTTAATAAGCCACCAACCAATCCCATACTTGGCCGATGTGGGATCGTAACAGGCTCCAGTGGCTACATTTGTGTTAAGCCTGGTCGCTCGGGCCTTTGTACCTTTTGATTATGGTATGGTATTGTCAGATCCGAACACAGGGCTACTTTATTTGTTTGACATATCTTCACTAGGTGTTTATGGAATTATTATAGCAGGTCGGTCTAGTAATTAGGGGGCGGCCGTTCAGTTGTCTATGATACTATCTGAATCTGAATTTCAAGTCGCGGTAATTAAACCGAAACACACCAAGGAACCCCCATAGTTTAGGGCACTTGACCACTAGCAAATATATTCACACAAACACAGAAAAATTTTCTCTTTTATTAATTATGAATAGCAACTTTGTGATCCTGAAATTCTGATGTGTTATATTGCCGAACAACTTAGGTGGAGGACATGCTGAAAAGAAGTTTTGCTGAATTTCATGCTCAGAAGAAGCTGCCAGAGCAACAGCAACTGCTTATGCAAGCTTGCTCAGCC
>OU343220.1:98499922-98614431 GCA_910596185.1 Chrysanthemum makinoi | reverse complement strand
AAAAAGTTTGAGTTTGATGGCATTGACATCGGTGTCGCCATAACGAACATGCCGCAAATTTCGATGAATTTAATGTGCTTGGCGGATCGGGCCCTACCATGGCCATCGAATCACGGTCTTTGATCATGGAAAGGTGATGTCCCTTCACGGTGAAGTTGTCACCAAGGTTGATAGCAACAATAGCACTCCTCCGGAGTTGGTGCTACGGCTCGGTTATCCCCACATGGGTTGATCGTTCGCCATGGGAAAAGGTAAATTGGTGAAAGGGTTGTAAACAACTTTGGCTTCTACGAGGTTATCAAATGGTGGGTTTGGTACTCTTGGTACACGATTTTCCAAAGGTATGAAAAGTATTCTTCTTCTTCTTCGAATCAAACGTTCGGGTTGGTAAGAGGTGTAATTGGTTCTATTCCCGCTGCTCGAGTCTTCATACAATGTCCTAGAATCCGGCAATATATAAACACACGACAAACAACGAAAACAGCTTTTCGGTCAGATGGGTAACCGGATCGGTTGCGATGGCGAATCGGTTAGACCAATTGGGTAATGGTAAAATCGTAACCGAGGTTGAAGGACAACCGATCCGGTTAAGGTTTCTAAGAGAAAATTTTGGTTGAATCGACTGAGGAAATTCAAAAACTTGCTAAAACACAATCAAATCCCGGCAGCGCGCCAAAAACTTGATGTGCTGGGTGGGTACTAGTTTTAAATTTATAAAAGGTGAATTACCAATATTACAATAACACATATGGAGCAAGTATACTCGTCCATATAGCAAGATTATGAAGGTAAGTCGGGATCGCTCGAGGATTTGAGTGAATCTAAACACAAGTTTGAATCAACATAGTCTATCCAAAACATATAACAAAGCAAATAGATATAATGAAATTCAGATGATTAAAACTACACTTGCTTAAACTAGTTTCATATCATAGATTAATGTGATTGTGTTAACCTCTTAACATGTTGGTTATGATAATTAGTTGGTGGACTAATCTATTGTTCTTACAAGTTAAACCTTCGTCAAGATTTTAGTTCATTAAAACAAGCATTACGTTTAACCAATCAATTCAAGATCAATTCAAGTTTCATAAGTCTACATACATAAACTTAAACACAAAAACATCCACTTGTTTTATCAAATTGCTTAAGAAATGGTCAATACAAAAGGTAACCGATCATAGACAAAAGGCTACAATTGATTCTCAACAACTAATCTTACGACCTTTTAGATGTTTCCAACCAATCCAATTTGATAATCAAAAAGCGTTTCTATTACAACCACACCTTAGTTCCTTTGTATAATCAAGAATAATGGGTAAAACAATCATCCATAGACAAAATGATTATGACTAGTTGAATAACAATAAGTTCTTTCAACCTCAACGATTACTATCAATTAGCCAAACTTGATTAACAAATGTCACTATGAAACTTTAGCACAATTGGATCTTAGAATTAACTTGAAATTGAATTAAAACATGTTAACACAATCACTAACTAATCATATGATAATCAACATCATTTAAGCAAGTGTATAAAGAAACTAGCCACTCATAGAAAACATGAACATAAACCTCGAACTTTGAAAATTAGAAAACATGATTAAAAGTCTTACAATGCTTGGAACAAGATTACAAATGATGAAGTAATGATTCCCAAAGTATTGGGGTAGACTTCTTGGTGATTTGGCCTCCAAATGTGGAACTTCTGGAACTCCAAACTTCCATGGACTTTTAAGGACGAATTTGAGAGCTTAAAGCTTTGTTTGATGGGTAGAGAGATTTATATTTGAAGTGTGTGTCTCATATGCTCACAAATGGCCTCTATTTATACTAATTCCAAAGCCTAGGGTATTAATTGCTGAACTTGGCCTCCAATGAGTAAGGAAGGGACTAGAATACACCAAGAGAAGGACCTAGAATCGTTTAGATGCAAAGGGGAAACTTAGTGATGAAGATTTGGCAGATGCAGCTTCTCCAACCGGATCGGTTATATGACCATCCGATCCGTTGGTCTTCTAGGGGCCAACCGTTCGGTTAGTGGTGGCAACCGAACGGTTGGTGATGGTCATATTGGCGTTGGTCATATTCCAACCGATCCGGCCATGCTTGTAACCGATCCGGTTGGATTCTCGAGTTACGGAAACTTGATCTTTTCTTCTCTTTATCTTGTAGAACTTGGTTCTTCAATCACTATGGTCTTCAAAGGTCCTTAAGATGCTGATTTAGGCTTCATTGAACTAAATCTTCCATTTGCTGAACATTTCTTTACTTTCCTTCCTTTTCCCTGCACTTGGTTATGAATACTAGAAAAACATCTTTCGATGCGTTTAAGCACTATAATTACGCAAATATAACCAAATAACATATATAAAAGCATACATAACGCTACTAAAAACATGCACAATCTGAGCGTTATCAGTACACCATGCCTTTCAGCTTCTCTATGAATGAGAGAAGCTCCTGGGCTCGCTTCTGCTTCTTCATTACATTGACCAATATCGCTGCGGCTTCTGTCAGATCTTCGGTTTGCAGCTTGGTTAATTTTGAAATACTTTCCACACAAGATTCAAATGGGTATAAAAGCTCCAACTCTCCAATAACATAATCCCTTTCAGCCACATGTGCCCTGATTTCTTGAGCCTTCTTCATCAACTCTGCTTCATCCACCATGACAACACTAACATCCCTTCGAAAACGAACAATCATCATATCTCTAACAAAACTAGATCCTGCAACACCAGCAAGTTCTTCACAGAATGGCATAGGTGTAATCATCCCTTTTTCAGTTTTTTTTGTATGTTTTATTTTTTTTCCCCCTTTGATTGCTATGTGTGTGTTTTAAATAGAAGGTTTAGTTTAAGTGATAATATAATTAGTGTTGTGTCAGTGTACAAAACTGATGCGTCCTTTGAGTTAACAGCCTCCCTAGCATTTTGTCTTCCACAAGAAGTAGCATTAAATAACCAACCTTTCACATACACGCCTTTTAATTTTCTCCCTTTTTATTATTACACATATTTCAGTTTGCTACTATCACGATTAAAAATGAGCCACGTCAAAAAAATTACGTGTATATATATGAAACCAGGAGGAAAAAAATAATAAAATAAATTACAAAAAATAATAAAATAAAATAAGATAAGATAAAACTGGAAACGTAAGAATTGCCGGATTTTCGTTAATTTTTTTATGTACACTTATTCATATTCTATGCTTACTTACTTGCAATATGTAACTTTTTATTGTTTTTTTTTTTTTTTTTTTTTTTCTTGCACTTTGCAGGTTTGATTTTTTTGGGGCATAACAATACAAGTAGAGGGAACATGGCATAAATTTACTCCAAACGTTCACACATTAAAAAGTAGTTCGCTAGGTATATTGTATGTTTGATTTACCCAAATGTGTATTGTATGTTTGTTTTAGCCAAATACATTTGTCAAGTTTTATAACTAGTTGGCCAGTTTACATATGTTTAAGTATTAGACAAACTGCATTAACTCAATAATTAATTAATAAAAGTACTGACCACTTGAGTACACGTATCACTAATAAAATATGACAGAATGCAAATTATATCCACTCAATCCCCACCCTTTTTTGCATACATCACAACTGGACTAAAAGTACTATTGTAGTTGCCATGAGTACACTATTTAGTTGTCCAAAGTATCATTTGCTAGCTATGCACTAGCAAACTCGTCATAAAAATAGTTTAAAAATTAGAAAGATGTAAATTAACATACCAAACCCCATCCCCTTATTGCATACATCACCACTTGACTAAAAGTACTACTATGTAAACTAGTTGCCATGAGTACACAATTTAGTTGCCCAAAGTACCATTTCCTAGCTATGCACTAGCAAACTCGTCAAAAAAAAGTATTTGAAAAAAATAGGAAGATACTATAAAAAACAAAGTGTGGGTGGGTACTTATTTGGGGTTGTGATCCACTTGTCCATTGGAAACAGACAATTGTCATAACTAGTTTGTCAGAAATTTCGTGTCTATATATGACGCTATGTAACAAAAACAATTTTTCGTATCTCTATTAGTGATAGTCTTAGAAAAGCAAACATAACGATGTCTGCTGGCATGGTTTTATGTGATGAATTACCAATGGTTGGTGGCTCAAAGTTGTTAAAAGATATTACGATCATGTACTACAGAGGTGAATTGGAAGTTGCTTTACGTGATGAAGCAGATCATAGGAGGAATGCTGTTGAAATTAGGGGCCGTGTCAACCGTAAACAACAAATGATAGTGGAAGTGGAGCTTTTATGAAGGTCGGATTGTTGGTTGCCAACTATTAATCACCTGTTAAGGATGCAAAATGAGGATCTGGCTGAGAGTTCCAAACTTCTGTTTTCTTGGTTTAGAAAACATGATCGTGTTAAAGAGCTAAATGGTTTAATTGAAAAGTTGGAGTCAATGGAGATTTGATGTGCTTTGGATTAATTACATGGGAGCTGCTGCCTTTTGTTTATTAGGGGATAGTTGTTACATTTTGGAGTCACTTATCTCATCTTTTTATAGTCTGTGTATGTCATGTTAACCTATGGATGTGATCCCTTTTATGTTACTAGTATATATTTGTGGAATGTTACTAGTATATATAATTTTGCGTAGTTATTCAACCTGTGTGGAGATAGTAAGTCACGTTACAAAAATAAAAAACTTACTAATAAAGTAGTAATATGAAGATGAAATTTTATTTAGTTAAAAAAAGTCATAGTGTGGGTGGGTACTTGTTTGGGGAATGCATGGCAATGAGACGATTCTAATAATGGTAGTAAGAATTTTTGTGTCTCGATAATAGAATATCATGACGTGTTGAGTTACATGCTTATTTATGTGTTAGAATAATAACCCTTATTATATCATTAAAAAAATTAAATAAACACAAAAATTAAAAAAAAAAGACAAAATTTGAAATGAAGACAAGTTGGGGATATATGCGCCAAAAAATTAGTAACAACTGCTACAAGTGTTAAAAAGTTAGTTTTTAGTAAAAATTAATTTGGATTCAATTGGGGATACAAACTCATTAAGAGTTACAATCTTGCCGCGAAAGGAGGCTACTGGGTTTGAACAAATCTTAAGTATGTTCATACGTAAATCCCCAAGCACTGCTAACGTCGATCTAACCACTGCTAACGTCGATGTAAACCGCTAGTGTCGCAAAAGCCACCGCTAGTTTCCACGCAAAAATCATATTTGTTTGTGTTTACGTAATCATTTATATTCAAATAGCAAAAAGGAGAGAAAATCTGCATGTAAAGATTCACATTCCTTCCCAAGTAATTTTATTTCAAATATAGCAGAAAGTTTAGGAGGCTAGGCACGTGCCTACCCACAAAACACTTAATGAAAAATTAATGATAACGCTGCGGCACTAGTAAAAACTCGCTATAAATACGCGAGGTAAATCAAGGAGAAAGTCCAGAAAAAGCAAAAAAGGAACCATTCCTTCACCTACAAAAAAGATCTGCAAATCAGGCAACCGAAATTTTTTAGAAACACCGAAGAGAAGTTGAAGATGTTATTCAGAAAAAGAACACGGTGGTACACAGTACAAAAAGAATACATACGGACGTCAACAATAGCTCGTTGCCCACGCACAGCCATTTCCAAAAAGCCCATACATAGCCTAAACCTTTACCCCCCCCCTAAAAAAAATAAGCACAAAGCTGAAGCTGCGACAACTGAAACATGTTCTAAAATGACCACTAATAACAATTAGTCATTCTAAAATGACGACTATTAACCCATCTCTCGACCATTCACAGACACCTTCACCCAAAACCCATGTCCATTCAAGTTGTGGTAGTCTGCCAAGACCATATGCATACCAAAGGTGGGAGTTTAAACCTATTAGACTCTCATTAGAAATATGGGATCTTGAAGTGTGAGGCATTTCCTTCGTAAGCCTCCGCTCGAGAGCGGAAGAAGGAAATAAATCATGGGAATTGGGTCATGGAGTGATAATATATGTTCGGCAGATGGGTCCCGTAGGGAAGGGCGACAAAAGGAAGTTAGGGGCAACGAAATACGTAAACCAGCCCCTAACTAACAAGAAACTTCCCTAAGAAAGTCAAACAACAGAGGACGAAAACTATGCCTTCTTCCTTCTTGGTGCAGCCGCCCCCATTCAAGTGTGCGTCTACTAATTCAGGCATATCTGGTTGGATAGACAGGGTCTAAGGAAAAATGACCTGCCGGGAGTCGGATAAAATAAGCCGCTGGTGGAAAGCTACATTACCAAAAGCCCTTCCTGTACCGCCAGATGGCGTATTTAGATCGAAAACCCCGAAGGCCCATTGAAGTTGAAAGGCCTATCTAATTCTGCAGGGAATCCCATGGGTTGAATACACCAGGGCCACGAGGAAGCAAGCCACCAGAACTCCTTCAAGAAAAGGATAAAGGCAAAAGACCCGCACCGGGAAAGCCAGCGGAAAAAAGAGTGTCAGCAATAGACAAACCAGTGGTAGTATAAGTCGCTACCAATGCTAATGTACTTGTCACTGCTTGTATGATTGTGTGGGATGAATATGTAATATTCTAGAATGTCTTCGGTAGGATGTTTTGTATTAGATAAGTATGGTAAGCATAGTTATCATGTACGATTTATCAGTTTTTGTAAAGGACTCTTAGCCTATTAAAGGAGGTCCTAGGTTTGAGTTAGATATAAGTTTTGGTGATATCCAGAGTCCATACACTTGAAGGTTGTAAACCCCAATACTATTCAGAGTATTCGTGTATTAACAACATATCAAGGTGTTTAGTGAGAATAATTGTTCGTTAATTGTTATTCTTCTTAAGGTGAAGCACTAGATTCCGCATAGTGTTTAATAGGTTGTGTTCGTTTAGTCAGC
This sequence comes from Chrysanthemum makinoi, assembly GCA_910596185.1. Classification (NCBI taxonomy): domain Eukaryota; kingdom Viridiplantae; phylum Streptophyta; class Magnoliopsida; order Asterales; family Asteraceae; genus Chrysanthemum; species Chrysanthemum makinoi. The sequence goes on along the minus strand of OU343220.1, from coordinate 98,607,553 downwards.
TTCTATAGTAGATCCTTCGCTAAACTGGGATCAAAAACAGATTTTTATGTCAAAGGACGAAACAATTTTAAAGACCATCACTTATTCTAAAAACATCAACATCTTCACTTGGACGAAGCACATAACGCATCAGTTATCAGATGTGTAGAGTTACATTCGTTTGAGTGGATTATTTTGAGCTTTATGCGACATATGTAGTCGTTTACCACTGCTTGTAGTAAACTTACAACTGCTAGTTAATTTGTACTAGTGTTGAATGTTAAACATGTTTTTTTGGAAGTGTGCATTGTCCCTAGTTGGTAGTTATTAGTAGCTTGTAGAATACGAAATGTACGTCTAGAAGGAGTCGTGGGTTTATAAAAGTAGTCCGTAGGGAAAACAAGTTGCCCTAAGTACAAAAGTTAGTTGCCAAATTTATTTTGGGTAACAACTGCTTGTTGCCCAGATTAAATAAACATGGATAATGGGATAACAGAACAGATGAAATAGTAAATACGTTGACATACAACGTTTGATACAGACAACCAACTACATATTACGATTACTACATGGTTACAACTTTAATTGTTACATATTATATAACCACTTGATTGATAACATTCAGCGACTACGAAAAATCTAAACAATCCAATGCTTCCTTCCCACAAGCATGTACTAAAACCACAAACCTTCATTCCCATTTAGCCTGATCCGTAACTTCAAACCGAACAAACCTGTTGAAAATGGCATTCATATATCGTTAACCAAATCAAGTGATAATGTTTAAAAGGAACATGAATAGAATGGTAAGTTATAAATAAAACACACTATAGACAAAGACGGTATGTATGATTTAACAAAAGAAGAGATTCTTTGTATGGGGCGATGTAGAAAGATCCTGTATCTCTAAAATTTGCATGTGACAAATAACTCAAGTTCTTTGTTGTACAGAATAGCGAGTGACCCAAATGGTTGGCGTGTACGCCTCCACTATTGGAGCCTGATCCATTGTAAACCCAAGAAAACGAACAGATAATATGGTGGGGATGGCAAAGAGGCTTCTAAATGATCTTATGGCAAAACCATTCACGTCCAACAACCATCCACAAAACAATGGCATATCTTCATCAATGATCATACTAGAAATCACTAGAGAGGTTCCAAGATCGAAAACATAGAATGGAACTGGGATTCATTTTTTAAAATCAAGTAGGTCTATAACTTTAAATTGGTTGGTTACCAAATCAAACGAAATCAACATATAAATCTTGTATGTAACACCGTCCTCGTTAGTTAACTTTTCACCCTCCAATAGATAAAATGACCTACAACTGCCTGACTTTGACGTTTCAATTTGATAGTTTCACGAGGGGGTGGAAATTTTCAAGGCATGTCCACCTTCACGATCGTCGGGTCAAGAGTGTCCGGACGGACGGCAAAACCAAAACAAATCTTTTTACATTCAATTTGATGCGTGTAAAATGGGACATGTACTGCAAGTGATTTTTGGATTGTCGGGTTCCAAATAACAGACATTAGATTAGAGCCATAAATAAAACACGAAAGACCATTAGAATTGCCAACTGCAATCATAGATGAAAGCATTAAATCTGTTTGAAGTACCGTAGCGGTCAGCTGCTCATCAAAAGCTAACATAAAACCTTGTGACCTGATCAAATGTTAGCGTAAAAAAACACTCATCATTACGACGAACACCGTAATTAAAGATGAAGAATCCACAATCTATACTAGCCTTCCATAACTTGCAAACACTATGTAGCCGAGTATAGACTTAGTAGGTAGCCTGTGAATGATATCTAGTTGAACATACAGTGGGATATAGTCGGACATTTTCTTAAACAAAATCAGAAAGATTGGGATATGAAGTGAATAGACCAAAAGAAGAAAGAAAGATTTTGTTAAACAAATTAAGAAAGATTTGTATTGAAGAAAGAGATTGGGAACAGACGACATTTAAGGACATGTACCGTGATGTACTATAGGGCAACCAAATATTAAATTCTGGTATATACCAAAAATTAATAAAGTATACATAACCCATATAGAAGTGGTTTGCAAAGCATAGGCCTTTTTGTATATGTGCACGGGTATTAACTAAAGAAATTCCGTTGAGTTAAAAAACTACTATAATAATCGAATAATATATAATAGAAGTAAAATACCTACAGATATGTTGAAAGAAAAATACTTCACAAGTCAACATTAGACAATAATTATGGGTCAAACGGACATTAAGGATCGTACCTTGAAAGACCGCTATCAATTTATGTATTCAACCTTGTGCTTCCAGAAGTATTCAAGCATCCGTTCACGGTAAGCTAAAGCTATTTGAAGAGAGTCGTCTACTTCCGAGAGCTGGTTACGAGCAATCTGTACAAAATAATGCACACCCATACTCCGCAGTCACCATATAAGTCCGATTGTTCTGGTACTTTTGGACACTTGTATGTGATTGTATAATCCCCCGGTGATATGCCCTTACTATGCAGTACCCCAGCGTTTGTTACGTACGATTTAAGCTGTGTTTGTAACTTTCTCTTGGAACCTCGCAACCATCGTTCACGTCCCGAGGCTGACCCAAGAGAGTCATAAATGTAAACAACTCCAGGCGGATATGGAGCTCACGAGTAGCCGTGTTTTGTATTTTCATTCATGGGAAAATACACCGATATATAAAACAAATACGAATAGTATAAGCCGTTTATAACAGTAGTGGTATATGTACGATAAGAGTCTGCCAAAATGACCTTTGCAACATCTCGCCAAGCCACAGGGAATGTTGTGCCATCTGAATAAGTGGTAGGCATGTTGCCACCTAGGATTTGATTGCAGAAAGTACACCCTGCCAAAGCCCAATCTGCATCAGCTGGTCTAAACAACCACATCAATTCATCCCATGCATCCAAGTGTCTGCGACATATAAAGCAAATCAAAACTGTAAACATTCGGTTCATAAGTAACAAAATAAAATGATAAACAAGTGTAGTAGACCAGCTCGGCATCGTTTACTCACTAACTCATTAAGCCACCCGCCGGTGCAATCTTCAACACATGCCAAGGCTACCCAAAAATTCCTATAAGCAATAACCGCACCGGAGCCCCAAGGAAACCTATAAAGTAATGGTTCTTTAAGCTTCAAATACTTGCGAAGGTAATCAGGAACAGTAACCTTCTTCTTGTTGCATTTCGGGTGTCGTAAAAGTTCCTAAAAAATAAATATATTCAATAACATACACCCAATGATAATGATGTTAATGGATTAACAAACAGAACCTACCTCTACAAACGGTTCAATTGTGGGCGAATAGAAGCAACTAACTGGACACGTTCTGGGGTTTCCAGATGTTTCCTGAAAACAAAGTTGAAAAATAAGCAGAAAAACATAAAATATTCGTTTCAATTACAATTTAATAAGGTGCTGTACATCTGAAACGGCAACCAGGATAATAGCCTCGTTAATGACACCCTGCGATCTTGTAAGACGGCGACAAGGAGTAGCTGATGTTTTTGATACCCCATTTGCCGAATTGACAGACCCAAGCAACTTCACGTAATTTTGTACAATGCGCCTTCTTTTTCTGAGGTTGTCGTTCAGTTTTACTCTCTTTCTTTTTTTGGTATTCATATCGGAGAAAAGATCTTCCAACAGAGGTTTGTCATTAGGACCTACCACATTTGCAAATGACACTTTGTTGGCTTTAACCTGAGATTCAGGGGCTTTAGCGTCTTTCTTTGTTGGTGTATCTTCTAGGCTAACCACAGCAACATCATTGTTACTAGATTCAAGGCCAACAAACGAATCTTTTTCAACCACATCCCCTTGTTGATCATCACAATCCATTAAATCTAAAGACGGAACACACAATTTTTTATTGACGCTTTTGTTGACATTATCTTGGGAGGAAACAGTCCCAACAATAGGTGTGTCATTTTGGGAAACCACATTTACATATGGCAGGTTGTTGTCTTTAAACTGAGATTTGAGAATATAGTATGTTACAAAATAGCAAATTAAAGTATTTTATTTATCGGCGATGTTTTACTGATAATGTAGATACCTCGTGAGCTTTGTTGGTGGGTGTTCCTACTTCTGTCTGCACACAAACAATATTGTTAACGGGTTCATGTTGGCAAGGCAATTGTTTGAACCACATCTTGATGTTCATTATCACAATCTATTGCATCTACTATCACCCGAAACTTTTTCATCGTTTATGTAAGATGACCAATCATTACCACAATCCGTTTCCTGCTGAATTTTAAATATATATACATAAGTAGGGACATATGCTATAGCTGATATTTAAACTGTAAGTGGAATATAACGTATAATAATGGGGTCACCGGGTATTTTATTTTTCTCGTTAGGTGCAACTGGTTGAAGTTGAGTACTACTTTCACCTCTATATTGCATAACAGGACATTTTTAGGTCATGGCACAAGCTTCAACAAGAATACCAAGGTTACATGGTTGCGTTTCTTTAAGCCCATCATCATTGCCAATGTCCGTTGCATGGTCCGCATAGACAACCTTATCCCCGTTAGGGCCTACAATATGACACGATGTGGCCTGTATCGACCAATGTTTGATATAAGTGTAGACACGAACGATTATTTGAGTTTGGTATAAACATTGGAGGTAAACTGAAAAGTAAATACAAACCTTTGGATCATCAGGAGTAACGTCAGAGTTGTTTGTGGTGGCACAACTTTAGATTGTTCGGATCAACAGCAGATCATTATTAAGACCCAATAGTTGTTGTACTTTTGAAAGTCTTCTTTTCACACTCCTAAACACATCAAGTACAAACGTGTGTTTCGACCGAATGAATGCCGTTTTCTATCATCAAAACTTTTTTCCAAATCCGTGACTCACTAAATAAACCCCTCGTCGAATGAGTAGTTCCCGTTTGTGCAACATTTAAATTGAAAGCGTCCATGGACAAGTTTAAATTGAAATCGTCCGCGAATGCATTCGAATGCTCTGCAGTCTTGTCACCGCCGTCTGCCTCTCTGGAACAGACAAACCATCTACAAATTGGGCCGGCAATACATCATGGTTGCTTCATTTCACTTGTGTTGCAGAAAGTTCAAGAATGGGAGTTGAATCCTAACAACAACAAAATTTAAAATTACTGATATACTGTGAACAAATTCAGGTACAAGTTTGTGGGGTCAGCAATGTAAGAAGGTGTGATGCATACCGGTCCAAAGAGGTTACAACAGTCCGCTTTCCGAAACTTTGAAAGTCCTGACCAAGCAAGACCACGTGGAATGACCTTATTGTCTTTCACCCACCAAAGTGAGATTTTAGGGTAAGTCTCCAAAATCCAAATCTGTAATAACCACAACTGTCATCTTTAAAACGTGTACTTATGCAGCTATCGTTTTTGTAAATATTTCAAGGTTTACCAAAGTAAAGGTCACCTGTTTAGGATGAAACAATACCTTTATTGGTTACTATTTTAAAAATAAATTACAAACTAAAATGTGTTATAACATTGTTGTAATCTAAATTACGCGTAACTTTATATTACTTGTATACAGAACAAAACACCATCATTTCATAACAATAAAACAACAACATTAATTTTAGGTACTTTTGAAATGAAAAAGCAATAGCACAACAAAATTGAATCAAAAGCTTTTCATAACCTGTTTTTGTAAAGAAATATGTTATCAAAGCTAGACATTCATACATTAGTACAAACTACTAAGAATTCTAACCTTGAAAGCCCAAGCGAACCCGTATAGATTGTATGTGGCAATGAACTTTGGGTTCTTTTTCAATTTTAACAAATGATCTTTTCTGTGTATATGAACAATATTGATAGTCCTTTGATAAAATTTATGCCACATATATTCACCCCAAGGAAATGCATTCCATGCTTCAAAATCGTCAACCAAGCTCAATAAGTGTTTATGGATGCAATTCCTGTCTTCTTTTCCCATAAACACCGTGTCCTGCAGCTACCAGCAGACACACCCTAACAAGATCCTCATCGAAAGAGATAACCACCTTTTCTCATCCTTTTTTCCATCATTAACAAGGGCCAAAAGATCAATTGCATGTACATTTGTTATACCATTACTCTTTTTTTAGGAAATACACGATCGAAAAATGTGCTAGATCGTTTAATCGGTTTTGAAACTTTGCCAAATCGAAATCCTGTTATCAGACAAAATTCTTTCCGGCCAAACCTTAACGAATGATCCCCAATTTGGAATTTTAGTGGAGGGGAATCAAAGGAGATGTTAGAAACATACACCTGGTGTTGCAAAACATAATGCATCAGAAGGCAGTCATTATCGCACGACTTTATATCCAACCATGCACCAAAAATTGTTTGCCTGAACAACCTTTCGCGGTTTTCATTCTTTGACAAACAGAGTTTAATATCTGGCAGCAACTTCAATGTAGAACGAACTGCGATTTTACAATTGTACAACTTTAATTTTGTCATATGGAATTATACAGTAAAATTAATTAGGGTTTAGAGGGTTCTGTGAATAAGATGTGGTTTGTGAGTGTGTGCGCGTGATGTAGAAGAAGATGTTGTGTGACTACTTCTTGAGTTATTATTATTAGTTTTATAATACAACCAGTGTAAAATGACCATATTCTCCTCGTGTATAAATACAAGTTGCCCAATATCATATAGTTGCCCGAAAATACATTTTGGTTGCCCAAAAAACAATACCTTACAACATGACATATACTCTCCAAATAATACTTCTGGGACACGCGGCACTCCATGGTTGGCTACAAGAAAATCGCGGGCAACCTGGTCCATTTTCATATGGCAAAAAAGTGTGGTCCGGAAAGTGATAAGCCTCATGGCGCGCGGTCTATTTGACTAAATTTCCCTTATTTTATCATTCAGTAAAAGACATCAAAAGACTTTATATTGATGCATTTTGTAAACAATGGAACCAACTGGGACCTATTTTGCAAAATCTGATATATTTCTATAATTTGAATGATAAATCCTTTTTAAACGACTCCTTTAGAGATCGTTTTCTATTATTATGATTGTTGTGCCGTCGAGTAACACCCAGTTTGAATTCCGCTGCATATCATGAAGTTGGGGTGTTACAGATTGGTATCAGAGCCTTAATTATAGAACGGTCTAATTGTGACCTAAACTATAACCACTTTTACACAAAAACATTTTATAGCCTTTCGCTCTCCGTGCCTTCCATCCTCGAGACGATTATGTGACTTCTAGGTAGTTTATGCTGCACAAACATACTAGTATATTGCTATATACACTCGACATATTTGCAATCATATTAGATAAACGATGGATAAACATATGTGTGTATGCCTATTCTAAGGCATTGCGGCACAATCATATTTTCCCAATCATGTATCTACTCCTCATTTTAGGATTACGAAACTTTATCCAAGACATTGTAACTGATTACAATGGTCTTTCCTACTTCCTAGATATTGTGAGATACAAGGGTCTCATTCATTTTTCAAGACACTGCGAGATATAGTGGTCTCTATTACGTTCTCAGACACTGTGAGTGATACAGTGGTCTCTATTACATTCCCAGATACTGTGAGTAACACAGTGGTCTTAATTACATCCCCAGAAAACTGTAAATGACACAGTGGTCTCATTTATTTATCAAGACATTGTGAGTACACAATGATCTCTCTATCATTTCTCAAGACATTGTGAGTTACACAATGATCTTTCTATCATTTCGCAAGACATTGTGAGTTACACAATGACCACTCCATCATTTCTCAAGAAATTGTGAGTTACACAATGATTTCTCCATCATTTCTCAAGACATTGTAAGTTACACAATGATCTCTCCATCATTTCTCAGACCTTGTGAGTTACACAATGGTCTAATTTACTTCACAGACATTGTAAGTTATACAAAGTCTCTAGAAATTATCTTATAAACCTTATATGATATTCTTTTTACATGAACCCGTCACAGTCTATCAATTTCCCTAATGGAAATACAAGAAATGAGATTTCTAAAGGACAAACTAATTCATCATCTACAAAAGCTGAAGTTCAGCAACTTTATCTACATTCATCAAAGTCCTATTTTGAAACATTCATTGTTAAAAGTTCGCGATTCTAGCCAAGTATGAACTATTTTAGAATTACTTAAAACTTCCTTTCCACACGTATCTACCCATACTATCTTTTATGCAATGGAATGTGAAAACATATGTTACAAGTCTTGTATGGGCGGGACTTGCAACTGAATGGTTTGATATCGCCTTTGCTTAGTGGACATTTTCTCAAAAACCATGGACATATCACGAGTATACCTAATTTAGGTATTTGAAAAATTTATCGAACATCGGCTAAATATAGTCTAGTCACCTATATTTAACCTAAGGACAGTGGAACATAGTTGGACTAACTATGTTCGACTTAAATTTTTCAAACACTGGGAATAGTTATACAAGGGTTATATTCAGGTTAATTTCCTACTTGAACTCGATAAACCACCAGAATTCATTAAAAAGATCTAGAGACACGATAGTATCTTACCACTCAGCGAGATCTTAACACTTATTTATACTACCTAATTTCATTCTTGAAAGTTTTCATTTATGAAATAATCCTAACTACTATCTTGGGATAGTCATCAAATCTTCTCGTCATTTCTTAGAAGTACTAGCCTGATTAGGTTTCAAGGATATCATTCCGCCATAATCCTTTAAAATTCACTTATGATTTTAAAGTAAACTTGACATCTCTACCTAAGAATAATGGTAAACTTACACTACACTCTTCTAATCATCAATATATCACATCATTATCTGAACCCCATTATAAGTCAGTATGTAAAACTTCACAGTATCACATTTCTTTCAAACACTAGTAGACATAAACACTATACGATATAGCCTTCATCCCGAAACCACCTAAGACATGATCAACTTTGGAAATGATTTGGATAACCACTTGTCACTAGCAAGACTTTCCTACAACGACAATTATCACATCATTACAAACCATTTCACATCAACAATATCTTACACCTTCGATTAACAACAGTTACCCTAACAACAACAAAAACTATTTGAGGCACTATATCGACGAAAGTGTCAGTTAACCATTTGTTGGACTAAGGTGTTCAGAGATCACCCATGAAACAACTAAGAAAACCATATAAATACAAATTTGGCTGCACGCTGCACACTATCAAAAAAAAAAAAAAAAAAAAAGTTGAAAAGCGTTAAAATTTAACAAAAACTCCATGTTAGAAATTAAGGTTTTGTTGAAAGCCTCGATACAATAAGATATGATTCGTTTTGAGAATCGGGAAAAGCCAAACTTGAGGTATATTGGACTCTATAAGATTTTAACAAAACCTTTTAGATTATCAACTTAAACCACCACCAAAAACTTAGAATGGTACATAACACATTCTATGACCAGAAACTTGAGAACGCAAAGATTAAAATTCAGCGCATACACCCACATTTTCCTAGAACACTTCAACATCGGATAACACACACTGAATTCCAGGACGGAATTCCCATTAAGGTGGTGAGACTGTAACAACCCGCATTTTCGGGATACTTTTCATATTTTTGAAAAGTTACTATTCACTTTTACTATTCATCCCGTAAAAATTTTTATTTTTATTTTACCATCATGACAAGAAAGTTAATACTCGACAAGTCGTCCTGATGACGTATGTTGAATCCATTCAGAACCGATTTCACAAAACCGTGTCCGAAAATTACTTTAGGGTTTAAACGTCATTCGGGCATCCCGATGTGTCCATAAAACACTATAAATATTAGAAATATGTATTTCTACCATTTTACGACAATTCCACAAGTTTTGGAATTTTACGTTTTCCAGTTCTGCGTTTTACGCGAATTACAAGTTTTTGACCCGCGTTTCTAGCTTTAACAGCGTTTAAGCAACCCGATGGAACTTACCACTCATTTTTATATTTTATTAATGATTATATTGATAATCTTAATCATTTCTACAAGTTTCATATTTTTACGATACCCGGTTTTAAGTTTTATGACTTTACGACTTAAAGTTAGCAATTAACGAAACCAAAACTCACTCCGTAAATAAGATAATACAAAAACTAACATAGTCATCTTATCCTATTTAATATGGCCACCTATGGGGGGGGGGAGTCACCATGTAATGTGTCTTAATCTTATGCCTTGAACTACTAGATCATTACATGTGTTTAATCTTACTAACTAAGCTTCCTTAAAGTCTTGAGAGTAACCTCCTCATTTACACCTTCCTAACACCTTTCTAACCTCCTCAAGGCACTATAAATACCCCCTCTCCCTCTCTTATAGTCGTTCATATCATAACACAAACACACCTTCCATAATTTGATTCATAACTCCAAGTTTATGCTAAGAAGTTTCAAGTAACAAGTTACTACATCAAATCCCTAGCAAGTTTAAGTGATCCTTTTGAGTTTAGATCTACTCAAGTCACTTAGAACTTTATCACCAATCCTTCAAGATTACAAGGGTGCCAAGGTGTGGAAAGCTTGCTCAATCCAAGGTCTTAAGTGTTCAATCAAAGTCCTAATCCTTAGTCCTTACTAAGTTACTCCTTTCTTTAGAAAGCCAAAAGTTGTAAACAACTAGTCACCACAATCACTCCAATATCTTATGTTTATTATTCCTAATCTTGTCAATTTCATGCTATATATATGGTTACTATATTGATTCATGATGTACATATATTCAATCATATGTTTCAATTCACATATTGTCGTAAAAGTAACAAACTAGTAAACTATTCATATTCTACATATTTGAAGTCATTTAAACCAACTACATATGGACTTGGTAACTTACATATTATTTTAGACAAGATAAAAAGGTAAACATAGCAACTTGAATCACCCGAAACGGACAAACGAGTCAAAAGTTATAGTAAAAAGAAGTTAGCGAAAACCTAGAAACGCCAAAAAGACTTACTGCCTAATCTGTCTAAAATATAAGTTGTACTTCTGGTCCGAATCATCAAAAATTCAAAACACGAAAGTTGTCCGGAACGATATTTTATAGCTACCATAAGGGAACTCGGCCTAAAAAGACCAAACGATATCATTTTTTGCCTAAAATTTGCAAGACAGTTTTTATCGGCAAAAGTTGGATTTTCACAAGTTAAGAATATAGAAACTATGTTATTTTCATAGCTAGTTACATATTAAATTAACAAAACTTCATTCAACCTTTGGAATAGCGTTTTCGCAAGTAACGGAAAAATGACCATTTTACCCTTTTCCGCCGATTTTTACCAAAACTTCTTTCTTGACCATGTTAATAAGTTATGATCACTAGTAATCGACGAGAACTTGTAAAAACTAGATATTTACTAAATACATGATAAACTTTATGATATAATAATCTTCATTCAAAACCTATGTTTTATCTACTAAGTGCTACAAAACTAGGGAGCTTCATGTGAGGGGTTTCATTTGAGTAAAACGTATCGACGAGTTGCTGGATTTATGATTTAAAGTGTCCTAGCTCCTCGAACTTTTACTACATGACCTTTGAATTATGATGGCCCGAACAGTAGTACGATATCTACAAACTAAATATGTTTTCACATACTAAACTGTTACTATGAGCAACAAACTATAAATGACTACATCATGATCAACATAGAGACGTATATAGGCTGGTTTATGTTTTCCTAAACATTATTCCAAACCTAAGTCGCAACATTCCATTTTAGGTTGCACGTAGAGGTTTCCCGGCTTATCCATCACATCCGTTAAAGCACTTAACATCATCAACTCTCGGTGAGTTCATAGCCCCACTTTCTATTACTTAATTGTTTTACAAACCCTTGGGGGGATACATGCTATTTTTAAACTGAACACATTGCTTTGAAACTGTATGCTATACCTGAATGTATTATTTGCACTAAGTACCACTGTTGCCAAACTTAAGTCCCTATTATCATGAACCATTAATCACTTGCGGGTGAACGCAAATAATGTGGAACGATCTATCGGGATTGACGAATCCCGTTTGTTTGACCAAGTCCGGTAAAAAAAACGCACTTTATTTGAAGAACCATAGGTTTATTGGCAAATTACCTATTAGGGCAACTGTTACTATTATATTAATTTCTATTGACAAGTCAGTTAACGCTGTATCATGAGCTTAGTGAAATACAAAAGCGGGCTCAAGTATCACATACTTGAGGCAACCGTATCAAACAAAAGCGGGCTCAAGTATCACATACTTGAGGCAGCCGTATCAAACAAAAGCGGGCTCAAGTATCATATACTTGAGGCAGCCGTACCAAGCATCAAAGCCGACCAAGCAATAATAACTGTTTTGTTTTCAAACCATTGGTGTGAGTCTAATTAACTCACACTACCAACATAATGTGTTCAACCATCAAACAAACTCTATGAACTTCACTCAACCTTTGTGTTGACAGTTTTAAGCATGTATTTCAGGACCGTAATGTCGGAAGCTGGCACGGAAGGGCAAGGAATAGATCAAGAAGGCTATAATTATTTTATCATTCAGTAAAAGACATCAAAAGACTTTATATTGATGCATTTTGTAAACAATGGAACCAACTGGGACCTATTTTGTAAACTCTGATATATTTCTATGATTTGAATGATAAATCCCTTTTAAACGACTTCTTTAGAGATCGTTTTCTATTATTATGACTGTTGTGCCGTCGAGTAACACCCAGTTTGAATTCTGCTGCATATGATGAAGTTGGGGGTGTTACACTAGACACATGCATGGCCACTTATATATATACTTGATAACACTGGTAGACAAATTAAACATTAGCACTTGCTATGAATACGTCAAGCAACTCCAGCCAGCTGAACCAAAATGTGTTCCTGTGGTGAGGAAGATGACTATGAATATGGGGGAGAGAGAGAGATAAAAAAAAAGCAGTTAATTTTTAAAAAGCCAAATGGAAGACAAAATATTAGTCTTTTTGCATTAGTCAACATCTTCCAACTGGCTTCATTGAATTCATATTCGTACATGTATAAGAGATCGAATAAATGTACTTAAATTGAACCTGGACCAATAACATGATGATCACATGTATTAATCAGGATGTCACCAACCAAAGTCTTAAAAAATGCTACTAGATAGAGTACAAAACTTTAACATATGAAGAAACCCTAGCCTTTCTAGTATTGTAAAAAGCATATACATGTAAAAACCCTAGCTAGCTTCTCTACTATTTCCTCAACCAAAAACAAACAGCATCAAAGTGACCTCAAGTTTTCAATGGCTTCTCAATGGCAACAATTTTGTTGCATCAAAAGATGTGTATTTGTGTTGCTTTGCTTGAAGTGTCAACATTTCTTGGGTTATGCATGTTAAGATACATATATGCACTCTCTTATTTATAGATGGTTGAAGTGACATCTCTCAAATTTAGTTTAATGCAAATAATAACACTACAAGAATTCTGCGGAATAGCCACAGACACAATTTGTGGGTAAAAGACATAATTTCGTGGGTAATTGGGTAATACCCACGGACTACCCACGACTATATGAAAATGGGTAAAACCTCCGAGGCAAATTATTTGCCCGCGCAATATTCACTTTGTGGGTAAATCTACCCACGTCATTTTAGGTAGGTACTTGTATTTTGTTCGTGAGTAAAGTTTTATGGGATTCTCTAGCTCACCATGAAAATACCCATAAAATACTCGCGGGTGATCTGTGGGTAACATTGCCCACATAATTATTTGTGTGTAAAAATCAAGGATGAGTATTTAGTGGGCAAATTGGTGGGAAATTACCAAAGATTTTGTGGTAATACAACTTGGGTAAGTTCGTGACTAAATTACCAACGATATTATGGAAACCGTGCCTTACATGCTCCCTTTATTAATGAATACTCATGGGTAAATAGATGAGAAAAGTTTTCCTGAATTTATTATTTTATTTGCAAATTACAAGAGAATCTATTGAACCATACATCAAACACAAAAATTCTTATAATATGAAATATACTATTAAATATGTCTTTAAGAATAGAATATAGAATAAAATGATAAGAACGAACCATCATCCTAAGGATGTGTATAAGCTTATAGATAAAACTTATCACCTCGTGTTTTATAGATAAAACCATCATCTTCTCCACTTCCATATTTTTGGGAATGACTAGTGTTTTAATTTTGATGAGCACCTTTTTCCTTCCCTATTTTCACCATTCAGTATCATACAATATGAGGAGTTTGAAATTATTGTGTTGATATTTCTTGTTGTCTTTCTCTCCCACCCTTCACCCACAACTTGGAGGTTGCAGTTGTCTATTTCCACAATCCGAATTATAATCAACTCTTTTTAACCCAACATCATACACATTTCTTCTTTGTGCACCACATGTGGCCTCTGTATAAAATGTTTGTTCATCAACCCGAGCTTTTGTAGATGCTAGATTTTCCCCTTATTTTCCAGACAAAAATAAGAGTGTAATTAAAATCAGTTACACTATATATAAATTTCTAACAGCAACGCGATGAATAACAATATGATTACATGTGAACATAATAGAAGTGAAAGCTGACATGTTGATCCTTTGAAAAATCCCCAAGTTTCCTAAATCCACCTTATTGTCTTTAATACCTATCAACTCATGGATCATGGCCTACAAATTTAACATATGACTGTTATCATTTCCAATATATTAACCAAATATTTAACCGGCTATAATGGATAAAGTTTCAAACAACAAAAATTGGAACCTGATCAGTCCATTGATTAAGTGATGGAGTTGTAGGATAGTCTCTCCTATCAATTAAAAACAACAAGGGGGAAATATCTCAGACGTCTTGAGATCGAAAAGGCCACTTTCCTGTACATCAGCTTCTGTTGCATCCAGATGTAAAAAAGAAACAATTGGAAATTGAGCTTAATACCAAAAAAAATTCAAATGCAGCAGGGCTTATATGATGAAAAATAGAAGATAACCATTTCTTTATACGATACACTGACAAAAATTCTACAAGGAGAACTCTTCCAGACATAGTGACTAAATATTACAGGAGCCTCAATTACTACAATTAAGAAATAGCATATTGATAGAACAAGAGTGAGCTCACCAACGTTTCATGTGCAATCCTTTTAGCATCTTCAGATGTTCGTGAATATCGAATAACAGGTCTCCTTTTGAAAGCCAAAAAGATAGCTGCAAGTCCATTAACAATTCGATCACAGTAGTTTTGTAAATTTGTAGGATCGATGACAGCAGGAGGCATATACATATGATTTTATTGTGTGTTTAAGGTGAATGGTAGGTGTCAATTGCATCAAAAATTTCTAAAAAAATCCTGCAAAATAAAAATTATAACAGTGCCATGCCCATTATAGTTAGAGATTGAAATAGTGAGTGCATGAAGCCTATTGAGAACTTCGAGAAATATTATGTTACGAAGACTGAATTTAGTATATTAAGAATAAACTGACGTGGACTTGTTGAACAACTTCATGCTCATCTGAATCAGCTAAGATATGAAGTTGAATACTATTCAGCGTATTCGAGAAAACTGCAATAAAATATACAATCAGAACTGCAATAAAATATTCAAGTAAAAATTCAAGTGGCGAAGAACATATGAGTTTGAAGATGAACGAGGGTAAATTGACAAAATGCCCTAATGTGCAAGTCACATGGGGCGATTTAACGGACATCTTTCACGAAAGTAGTGTAACAAAACGTGAATATCAATGGCATTTTTTGTAATTAAAGTTTGGGAGTAGCGAGGAGTGCAAAAATGAGAAACCACAGGGACAAAATTTGTAACTACTCTATATAAAATTAAACCATAAAAGGGTACGTAAACATACTAGCTGGTCCATCACTGATTTAGGGATGAAATTACATCCATTTACTTGTTAAACCATAAAAGGGTACGTAAACATACTACCATGGTATGATTTCCTCAATGATATCATGTAGATTAATAAGGCCAGCCAATAAGTTTACATAATGTTGGAAGGCATGCAGATACTATTTTAAGGCAAAGTAGGACTGCAAGACAACTTACAGTCTATTTTGAATCCAAATTACACCTCGTAGTAGTTATGAATGAAATATAAATATTATCAAACCATTAACATGAAAGCAATACCTTGAATTATTCCAAATAGAAGCTTTTTGTAGGTTGAGACAGTTTGTTCAAGTGTACCCTACATCATCAATTCTTTCTTTGAATTACTTTGTAATCTCTCGAGAACTTACTTTTGTCTAATCTGTTACAATGATGAAAAATGAAATGAAGTCACATAATGAAACTGTTGTCATCCTCTAAATTATAAATTTAGTAGTTATTACAATTTTTTCGAAACATGAAGTTGTTTCCTTCCTTATAGGAGTGAAAGATTATGTAAGTTATCAATGACAGTTTCAGGGGAAGTTTCATTGGTATCGCCAGTAATAGTTGAGTCATTTTGGATATCATTTGCTTGTCATTCACTAGCATGAGACTTACTCCCCCTGCTCCAAGCCTTTGCCTTTGTCTAGCCATATTTACAAAGAAAATGAAACAACGATGTTTCAAACCTGATATAAATGTGAAAATTTTACCATATTATCAAAGGGAGACAACAAAATAAGTAACCATGGTTCAACCTACAATGGTTCATTCAAACAACATTTCATCTCCATAGTCGAGAGAATCAAGTAAGAACAAACAACTTTTCTTGTCTCTAGGATAACGAACCTAAATCGCCAAAGAACTTAACACAACCAAATTTAACGCAAGACATATATATACCGTAAAGTAAAGAGCATACCTTTAAACTTCAAGTACCTTTCCTAAACGACGAGTACTTGAGCAACAAATTGTATTCAGAGTTTTTATTGAATATTTATTTAAGAAACAAAACAAGGTTTTTTTCCCCAATTCACACTAATGTTAGTGTTTAGAAATCAAAACAATGTGTTCAAATTCTCAATACCAGTGGGTTCATAGATGAAATTAGTGACAAACACAATCAAGATTTGTTGGTGCATTGTACCCACACAATTACAATTATCAATTGTAATTCAATGAACCCTAGGTTACTAACATAAAATTTAAAACTAAAAATTACGCTAATTAACTATAATCATGCAATCAAACTCAATGAATCAAGCACCCTAACATTAAATTAAAAGGTTAATTTAGAGTTTAAATTAATTATCATAAATTAAGAACTAAAAGAGTGAATGGTGTATTAACATACCTTCTCCTGAAAGTCTATTGCATCCATAAACCGCAACATGCCTGCTCCACGATCCCTACATATCTAGGGCGCCAAATAAATTTACATGAGGCCGCGAAATTTTTTCACTCAATAGTAACCATGGTCAATAACTGCATTTCTGATACTAGACGACCCGTGCATAGCTAATGATAAAAAAATTTATTTTTATAAACCAAAAATAATAATGGTTTAAGTTTGTGGATTTGGGGATTAAATACAATGTTTGAACTTGGGTGGTTTAACTGGTTGAATCGGTCAAAAAACGGGTCAATGTAAATCGGGTCAATCCGACAGGTTGTTCGAACAAACGGGTCAACCTGTCGGTTTTGAAGTGTCCCGAGTCAACTCGGTTTTCGATGTGTATTAATAATTTCCTTTTAAAACATATGTGTATTAATAGTTGAAATTGCTCATAATTAATTGTTTCAACGATCCTTTTTAATTTTCCACATTACTTTCTTAACTTTTTACTTTTCACTTTGAACATTTTTTTTATAGATAGTATTGATATAAATGTGATGGTAACACGGAGTATTTTGGAAAATATAGAATTCCCCATAGTTTTATTATTACTTGTTATTGTATTTGTTACTATTATAATTATTGATACAAGGGGTGTTTGTTTCGGATTATATTACCGGCTTATTGCTTATTTGGTTTTGGGTTTATATTTCATAAGCTCATTTTTTGCAGCTTATATTAAAACTTTTTGGCTTATATAAGTTTATAATGTCATAATAAACTTATACAAGCCGAAAAGTTTCAAAATAAGTCGAGCTTATGAAACATAAGCCCAAAACTAAATAAGCCATAAGCCGGTTATATAAGTTAAAACAAACACCCTTTAAGAAATTAAGACTTTTTGTTTAACTGAAACATCTTTTATATCATTTTATTTGAGAACCATCGTTTTTGATTATTTGGCCGAATAATTCACGGAATTTAAATTCACCGCTACACGACTCGAATTAGGTAAAACCCACCCTTATCGGAGGTTACTAAAATACTCATATGTATAAAGAATACACACACAAATTCATACTTATAAAAGGCATAGAAATATATTACTTATTTTATTTAAGTAGTTAATTACAATTTATCGCACAAGCTTTCTCGCCCTTGATGACCTTTCATGCCGAAAGCAACCCATGCCCTAATACTATATTTTGCTTGAGTAAATCAGGATTAAGAGTGGATTGACCCGAAGAGATGATAAAGATTAAGAAGCTCGGGTAACACTTAAATAAGTCGTGTGTTACTATTTACATATAGTACATATTGAGGGTAATTTCGTGGGGTATATTTGTAACCACGAATTGTCCCTAGGAAATTTCTTATAGCAAAATACCCACACAAACAATATGGTGGGTAAAGTCATGGGTATATATTCACTCTCAAAATACCCACGCAAACTCACCAACCAATAGAAATGATACTTGCATTTTGTGGCTAAACAAAATTTACCCACTAAATTACCCACATATATACCCACAATGACTCACAGTGTGGGTAATTTGTGGGAATTATTTTGGCGCCATTTATTTACCCACATATTGCACACCAAATATATTTATGTGGCTATTTTTGTGGGTAAACCCGTGGGAAATTCGAGGGAAGATAATATCGACTTTGTAAGTCGCTTATCGTGGGTGATGGGTGGGTATTAGGTGGGTAAATACCCTCAGAAGTATGGGTGTGGGTAATTTTCATGGGTATTCCATCAGATTCTTGTAGTGTAAAACCACAACTACTTTTTGAATGATTCTTTTCTTTGAAGCAACAATAAAGGAAAGCCTGTGGATAACCGTACTACATGTGACATTTTCAATGTTCAAAAGAAAATGGATAACAATATATCCTTTTAACCATAGTTGATAATCCGTTAATTTATTTTTAGATTTGAAGCACATATCAGCTCATTTGTATTCGTTGATTAACCTGGTTTGTTTATTTATTTTTAGATATGAAGCAAAGATCAGCTCATTTGTATTCATTGATTAACTTGGTTTGCTTTGTGATGCAGTTGGGAAAAAAAATAATAAATAAAATAAAAATGTACCAGTAAGGCTTGAATCAATTTTTATTTAAAAATCAGGATTGAATAAAAAATTTATTTAAAATTTACTATGACTTACTTAAGGTTGATGCAATGGTAACCGTAAATATTATGGTAATCTCACGATACATCAACACAACATCGCCTTTCTTTTTCCAACACTACATCCAACCACAATTTTCTAATAATGCAACCGCAACCACAACAAAAAATCTACCCCACAAAAACTAATAAAAAAATACACACGTAAGCTTGAAAAAGTTGGGGTGACCACCACCAATTCGGTTGCGTTAATGAGATGGACGAAGCCAGGAGCAAATATGACCAGGTGCACAAGTTTATTTTAACCGTGATATAATAGAGTTTAAGATGCTACTAAATAAGACTTAAAACACATTTCGATGGACCGGGGTCATTTAAGATGTATTTAAGAACCAAACGATATTAAGCTAAGCTAACCCTAAAAAGCAAATCTAAATAAGCTAACAAGCTGCAAACTTAAAAAGAACACACTAAGGGTCTGCTGAGACCAAACAGCCTACCATGCCATTTGTTAATACAAATAAACCATACAAACATTTATTTATATTTTACGATCTTCTAATGTTTTGTCGATAACAAACGTAAAATCATTTTAACGAAATAATTAAATACGTAAAAGCTTTGAACCAATAGTTTACTAACACACTTTTACTAAACATATTAAAACCATCAAAATATGTTTAGTTATGTTTAGTAAATAAGTTATATAAAACCAAAGACATTTTTATGAAACACTAACAAGTAATATTGTTTACATCTTATAAAAATATATATGTGTTTACATCTTATAGAAATGTATATGTACTCTGTATATGTTGTATTGGGTAAATAATGGGTAAAAACCAAAGTCTATAACCCATGACACATGACCCATGATCCACTGACTAGGTACAATGAATCTTGTTGGGTAAGAACCAAAGTTCATAACCCATAACCATGGAGCATGATCCATAACCCATGACCCATTGCATCACATCATGCATGAAGTCATGTTTGGTATGATGGTGTCAGCGGTATAGAATCATTCAATTCTTTAATTAATTGTCTTGTATAAACATTTAGGAGTCAAGTAATGGTCTGATAACAAAAATTCAATCCACACTCATTTTGCAGGTATTAAGAAAAGATGTCAGTGGAACTGAATTATTTCAGTTGACAAAATTTATATGCCACATAATTTTCAACCATCCTTCTTATTTTATACCTTTTATATTTAAATAATATATTTTATTTTAATTACTTAAGTAAAATAATGTATTTTTAATACCTAACAAATAATTTTCCCTCTCATCATTTCTTTCAATCCAAATCCAAATCCAAATCCGATTCTAATCCCACCTACAAACCAAACGAACCCCAAATCTATTCCCATATATAACATAACTAAACAAGAGAATGCTTCTATCTCATGCACATTCTTATTTATACCAAACGGTGGGACTATTTTACTTTCTTTAGCATGATTCGCTTTCTTTGTAATTCCATATTTTGTTACATTTTCGTTATATCGGATTCCTCATACCAAATGTGCAGAGATATCATTACATGCAATAATTGCTTGTACTCAACAAATAAAATCACCACCGTTTATAAATATAGGGAAGTGTTACACCCACAAAAAACATCCACAAAATCATCCATAAAATAAAATGTCAGGATGTGATTGGCTTAATCATGAATATTTTTGTGGAAATACCCCCGAGCAACCTTATATACAACGGGTATGTTTGGCGCAATGGGCTGGGGTTGAGGCTGGGGTTGGCGCTGGGGCTTATATTATAAGACGAAAGTTGAAGCTTATATTTTTATAAAGTTGTTTGAAGAATTAGTTAGAGCTGAAACTTATTAATGTAAAATCACATAAAAATATATCAAATAAATTCATATATATTTTTAGATTTTACGTGATAATTCATTATATTTTTAAGGGTATTCAAGTAATTTAACTATTCATAAGCCCCTATAAACCCCATATTTAGGTCAGAAGCTGGAGAAGTGGGGCATGGGGCTTGTGCTTTTAAAATAAGCCGGCTTATAAAATAAGTCTCGTTTGTCATGCGGGCTTATGAAATCATAAGCCCCTAAAAAAAGCTTAAAACTTTAGCCTCATAAAAGGGGCTAAATACTTTAGCCCGAGACTTTTGAATAATAAATTACTTATTTACCACAAAAATATCTAACATATACAAAAACTCATTTAATTATGTCATTTTTAGTAATTTTGCAATAATAAACACAGCGTAAGCCCATTTGCCAAACAAGTTTACAAAAATACAAATTTCAACTTCAGCTTATAATAAAAGCCCCAGCCTCACCCAAGCCCCTACCCATTGCGCCAAACATACATCTTGGGCTTATGTAGGTTTGTGGCTTAGTTTATAAGCCATTAGCCTTTGTAAACCTGTGTGACAAACGAGACTTATTTTTGTAAGTCGACTTATTTTAAAAGCCCAAGCCCCGATAATCATCTACATGCCACTTTTAGTTTATGTTTGACGCATGGTGGGGTGGGGCTGGGGCTTTTATTATAAACCGAAGTTGAAATTTGTATTTTTGTAAACTTGTTTGACAAATGGGCTTAAGCTTAGGCTTATTATTGCAAAATTACTAAAAAAAACATAATTAAATGAGTTTTTGTATATGTTAGATATTTTTTTTGGTACATGAGTAATTTATTGTTTAAAAGCCTCGGGCTAAAGTTTTTAGCCTCTTTTATGAGGCTAAAGTTTTAAGCTCTTTTTAGGGGCTTATGATTTCATAAGTCCGCATGACAAATGAGATTTATTTTATAAGCCGGCCTATTTTAAAAGCCCAAGCCCTATAAGCCCCTCATAAGCCCTTCGCCATGGGTGAGCAAAATCGAATTAAACCTGAACCGAACCGAGAAACCCGCAAAACCGAAGTCGACCGAAACCGAACCGACAAAACTCGGTTCTAACTCGGTTTAGATTTTTACCAAGTTTCGGTTTCGGTTTGGGTCGGTTCGAGCAAAAAAACGAGAAAAACCGACAAAAGCCTAACCAAACTGAATCGAGAAAAACCGAGTAATTTTGGTTTCAATTTCAGTTTTGATTTGAGTTTTTTCCAAAGTTTCGAGTTTCGATTTTATCGGCCGGGTCGGTTTTGACCGATGCTCCTGGAGTTAAACCTAAAAAAATACTGGCCTAAAATCCAACTCACAAGTTTTGACGTCCGTGACCTGCACGTGATCTCTTGGCTCCTTACATAAACTCGACTGTAAAACCTTCCCACATAAACAAACACTGCTTATGCTTTACCACCGCCACGTCATCACCGGCGATTTAACTTCCACCGTCCCGCCGCCGTTGCGTGAGACACATTCTTTATAATCCATCAATAGGTATCGGTTGTTATTTTAACCCTAATTACTGTGTATAAGTGTCTAGTTTCGTTTAATTAATTATACATTTATTTGAATCATTATTTTATAAAGCCTAATTATTGTACTTAGGGTTTGAAGTTATGTTTGTTTGAGTGTTTGTGTTGGTAATTGTTTATCGATGAAAATGCGGAAGAAGAATTAATTAGGAGATATTTGGAACGTTTAGGCGAACTTAGTGTTTAGCGTTTAGAATATAATGCTTGTTTAGCAACGAGCGTTTGGGTTTTGGAAATGCTCGTATTTGAAACACTAATAAAAGAAGCGTTTAGCCTTTAGGTTTTTACACTTAACTATGTAACTAAACGCTTTTATAAAACAAGTTTTTGCTAATAAATATCGCTTACTCTTACTGCTAGTTTAGTCAAACATTGCCTTAATGTTTGTTAAACAGTTATGGATCATTTAGGGGAAAGTGAGAGTGTGTGGGGTTTGGTAGTTTTTGCTAACAACTACGGTCGTTTTGCTGCATTGGGTCAACTAAGTCACTCTTCCTCTTGTCTAAAATTGAAGCAAATCTAGCTGGATTTGAGTTTCCTGTGTGTTTGTATCTGATATATGACCCCAAATTGATTTGCGCTTTTAATCTAGATGAGATAGATGATGATATCAAATTTTGGTACTTGGAAAGTGTCATTGAGCAGATGTGTTTGATGCCAATACTTTATAAACTGCATCAAAGTTACACTTTTGAATTATGTGTTTGTTGATGTCAGTATTAGACGTTACTTGTTGATTATCTTCTATTTTTGTGTGATTTATCTAATCAGTATCGTTTTTTATATCAGGTTATCTTGGTATACTTGAACGACCATTAGGTTGTTGCCAATCGCGAAATTGAAGGAAAAAATGGACCGGATTGATACAGTGACAGAATTGCCTTTTAGAGTCAGATTCACGGGTCACGGTGGTCATATTCGAATAGACCCACTCCCTCCGTCGTCTTCTCAACAATCACTACCAGACTTTATACTTGTTAGTCTTTTATCTATTTACTTTCCGTTTATATATTTTTCAGGTGTTAAACTTAAATTGGATTATATTAGATTTTGAGTTCCGCAATTATTACATTGTAAACAATGGGTACGAAATTAAGGCTCTTATTAACTAGTAGCAGTAAAAGCTAATGATTAGTCGTTCTCACTATTACAATTGGAAAAAAGAGAGGGAAAGACGGGGGGTTTGGTTCACTTGTTGTATTTGATGGGATGATGAAAAAACAGTTAATAAAGAAATTGGCTGGTGAACATAGGGATAACAAAACAGTGTCTTGGCTTTAACTATCGCATCTTTCAAATATCGTTTTTTAAAACTGCAAGTTTCTTAGTTTAGATAATGTGCCCCGTGAGTAACTAGCTAGCTGCATTAGCGACTACTTACTAATTTTGACTTGTAATGCCTATGTTTATGTTTTCAGCCTCCTGCATTTGTCAGGGAAACACCAGAATCTATCAAAAAGTTTGTTGAGGATAAATATCTCCTCCCAAGGTTGGATCCCGATGAATTTTCTGCAGAAAAAGCTGGAAGGCAGTGGGAGTTTGACTGGTTTGACCAAGCAAAAATTCAGTTAGAGCCAACAATGCCACGCTCATTTGTTGTCCCTGCGTGGGAATTACCTTTCAGGCGTTCATCAGACCTTGAGAAATGGGAACCTGCATCCGTGCAGGTAATTAATGCTTAAAGAATACTGTTTTCTAAAACTTACTCTACTACATACATTAGCTGGACCAACTTGGAAACCATGTGCATACCCTGAAATTATTTTGTAGTGTAAAAACAAAAATTACAGCGCACTATAGTTCCTTAAGGAAAATAAAGTTGAGTACCTTATATAACCTCATAACTATTTAAGTATACTTAACTAATTTGCTTGTGCAATATTTATTATGCGTGTCTTTTGTTTTAGCCTTAAAGATAGTAATTTGCTATATCATTAACATTACATTTAGTTCGCCATATCTAACAATAAGTCCTCTATCATTTTGTGGAATGCTACTACTTACCAAGTGTTGTAGTTTGGGAGAGAATAGGACAAGAGAGAGATACACAATTTGTGCAGGATTTTTTTTTGGGAGGGGAGGGGATTTCTAGAGAAGGAATGGAAGCAATCTCATGCGATACTCAAACCTTCTTTAGATCGAGGAGTATCACAAAAATGAATTTGGCCCCGTCATAAGTTTATATGGAGTTGACTTATTATGATGACTTGTAGGTTGATGTATCAGAACTCATGGTAGAATCGGACAATTCTATTGGCGTACGCATTAGTGGACCTCCAAAGGATTTTGTGAAGGGAAGCCTCAACAACCGGCCTTTTCGTCCAGGTGGTTTGGATGATTCTCAATCAATAGAAAGGACGTTTCCGGACGGTGCTTCTAATGGTGAATGGGTACAGGAAGTCCTCAATGGTGGTTCCGCTCAAGTGATCCCTCCTAGTTTTAAACAAGGAATGGATCTTGGAGAACTCAAGGTTTGTCGCCTATGACATGATATTGTTTGATTAACTATAGTATTAATATATTTGTTAAGAATTGGTGGTTGATTCCTTGGTTTTCTAATGTTGCTTAATTTTTAAAGGGACATCCACGTTCTTGGAATGTTCATGAAGATCAGAGAGGGCCAAATACAACTTCCCAGGTAAAGTTTGTCAGCCACTCATTGCAGTTATGGTCCATTTTCTCAATGGTGAAATTAAGTCACATTATTTTCTAAAATAGATGTCCACATTTACATATCGAGTTTATAATTGTAGGTTGTAGGATTATTTAGGACATTAAACTACAACAAAGTACAATAACATCGCCTTTGAGATGTAAAATGTTTTTTCAAATTTTCAAGTTTAGCCAGGGTTAGTTCTTTAAAATTAAATTAACACTCTTTTTTATGGAGTGGATAGAGTGACATTCTTATAATATTTCAATCTGATATCTTTTTTCTGCTACAGAGTACTTTATCTGTTCAGTTTGATGACTTATTCAAAAGAGCCTGGGAAGAGGATGTTATGGAACTACCCATAGCTGGTATGTCTTATTTAGACATTTAGATGATTACTTTTGGCTGACTTTTAATGCAAATGACAAAATCAGAAGAATATATTGTTATGGAATATGATTTTTTTAGCTTATTTACTACATATATACGGGTGTTGATGTTGGAGGTTAATAATATTGATGGACATGCAGGAGATGCTTCAGAGTTAGAAATTGAAGTGATTGAGTCCGAGTCTTCAAAATCCATTCATTCAGAAGCTGAAAATAAGTTGGATCTTCCTGATGGTCCACGCGACTCTGAATCGTCTGTCATTGACCAAATTTTGTCCACTGGATCAGGAGGGTTGAGTAAAGATTTGGATGATTCGAGTGATGCTGGTCAACAACAGTCAAAGGAGGCAAAAGTATATTCCATTGAGAGCTCAAATGTTACCAATTTTTTTATGGCATCATGGTGTGTCCTGGTTGATGCTTTTTCTCAGGGTGGGTGCTTTTGGTTTGCAGGTGTGGGCGGTCACCGGAGGTAGTGATGGAATTGCAGATCATTTCAATGATCTTGTTCCTGATATGGCATTGGATTTCCCTTTTGAACTAGATGCATTCCAAAAGGAGGTAGCAATATTTTGTTATTGAATTGAATATTAGACATTTCATGGCATAATACATCATTATAGGTCAATTTTAAATCAATTAATGATCTCAAGTGATACCCATCAAGTGTATCTTGATATTATGGCTGGAACCAGATAAATGTAATAAAACATGTTGCTGGAAATGGTGTTCTTTGTGCATCTTTTTTTAACTGCACTAATCACTTCTAATGGTGTCGTCTGACAAGTTTTAATCATAGGAAGAAGCAATCGATATAATAAGGATGTATAAGGAATTTTACTCTACTGTTTGATTGTTATAATAAATCCTATATAATCAGATAATCATAAGCAAAAGGAGGTTACCTAACTCTTGAAGCTGATAATTGCAACTTGAAGCCTTAGTTAATAATCACTTTCAAATGCAGATCCAAACACCCTAGTGTCACATGTTTCTTACCATAATTGTTGCTAATGACCTTAGCACAAGTGATAACCACCAAGCCTGTTTTATATGTTTGTTTCCCATCTAAAAAATGGACAACTTTTTTCTGCAGGCTATATACTATCTTGAGAACGGAGAATCGGTTTTTGTGGCAGCTCATACATCGGCAGGAAAGACTGTTGTTGCTGAGTATGCATTTGCACTGGCATCAAAAGTACGACATCTCTTTCGATTAAACCCTGTTAATCTGTGTTCGTATGTGAACCACATGTAATTAATTTCTTTTGTATATGACGTGTGTTATCATGTACTTATAGTATGAAGTCTCAGAATAAAATTGCTTTTCTGCTTTTTTTTTTTTCAAATCTTCCCCCTTCTCCGCTTTTCTTAAACTTAAGAACACATCTTTTGCACTAGCGTATGACTCCCTCACCACAAATGTCCAGTTGACCAGTCAAGGAGGGTATTGTGGAAATAGGTATCGGGTTCACTGAATAGGTGCTCACGCCTAGGGCTAGGTCCTTGGGGAAGGGTCATTCGGCACCCAAAAGGGGTGCACTGGGTCAGGGTTTTCCCTTAATGAAAACATTTTTTTTGCATCATTTCCATTTCTCCAGGCTTTAATGTGTAGAAGTAACGATACTTGTCATCTTATGCAGCACTGTACAAGAGCAGTATATACTGCTCCCATCAAAACTATAAGCAATCAGAAGTACAGGGATTTTTGTGAAAAATTCGATGTTGGTCTTCTCACGGGGGATGTTAGCATACGGCCAGAGGCTTCCTGCCTCATCATGACAACCGAGATATTAAGATCAATGCTGTACAGGGGCGCTGATATCATACGTGATATTGAATGGGTAAATTGAGTCGTATTATGCTGTAGCTTGTATCCAAAGGGGCAAGATGGTGGGTTGGGTAATTGGTCAAAATGGTTTTTTTGTTAAAACTGGTTAATTTTTGTTACATGTCAAACTGTATACACTAACTTTTTTTCCATTTTTCTGGATCTTAAATATAATAATGTAATAAATATGATTACAGAAACTAGACTATGAATATAATGATCTATTTCTTATATCTTTTATTTGAGTGATATGAGGTTGTAAGAACTTGAATACTTTGTGGGAAATTATCGACCCATTTGACATGTTATATTTTACGTAAGTTATAAATTATACCAATTTGAGCCGTTGGATTTTAACTACTACAGTATAAACCAAATCAATCCCCTTTGAAACTAATAGGTTGAAATTGTCATTTTTTCACATGTGATTGTTTTTTTTGGATGTAGTTATATGGTTAAACAATTATTTGTTTATTTTATTATTAATATTTTTTTTATACCTTTTGTGATAATAAATCTGCGACCTAATTAGTGTTGTTTTCACTACTGATCCTGGTTAACAGGTTATATTTGATGAAGTGCATTATGTAAATGATGTTGACAGAGGGGTTGTTTGGGAAGAGGTTATCATCATGCTTCCCAGGCATATCAATTTTGTCCTCCTATCCGCCACGGTAATTCAGTTCACATATAATCATATTATAAGATGTCCTGACACAAAATAATGTTAATTGACTACGTGGTTCTTCTCAGTTTATACCAACATGAACAATCGAACCGAAAAACGTTTAGATCTTAGGGGTACAGAATTTGTAACCTTGTTGACATTCAATTGAGGGTGTGCTTGGTTGAAAGTATTAAGGGGTAAGGAATGTCAATGATAATGATTAGTGGTGGTTGGTTAGCTATAATGCAATGAGTCATTAGTCATTACTTACTTTTGGGTAATTCACCATTCCTTTATAAATTGGGGGCAATGAACCAAGTAATGCTCTTTTATCTATATTTTTCTTTTTTTCCTTTTTTTTTTCTCCCCATGTTTACACCCGCGTTTTATTTTTCAATTTATTTTCTGTTTGTGATCTTTTCACAAAATTGAGCAAAAGCAATGAAAGTACATAAACTTGATTCTCGTAAATAGATTCTGTGTGTGTTGATTCCAACAGCAATAACATTTGTGATCATGTATGTTTAAGCAACATATTAAACAATATGTAATAAATATAGAAATATCTTAACCAAATAATACACAGCCAATCTGTTTTTTATTTTCTTTTATATATTCGACATTCTTTTCATGATTGATTTTTCTAATTTACGAGTGAGTGTTGGTTTGAAAACTTTTAAAAGGTGTTTATG
The DNA here is from genome assembly GCA_910596185.1 of Chrysanthemum makinoi. NCBI lineage: Eukaryota > Viridiplantae > Streptophyta > Magnoliopsida > Asterales > Asteraceae > Chrysanthemum > Chrysanthemum makinoi. Next base: position 98,578,577 of record OU343220.1, on the reverse strand, counting down.
ATTAAAACAGTGGTTAGTTTTGCTAATTAGTAAAACCAAGCACAATCAATTATAATGGAAATACTCATTATATTCCTTAGTATTCCCATTACTATTCCCATTTCCATTACTCAAAATGAACCAAGCACCCCCTGAATAGGGAGTCCCTGCATAGAACCATCCTTGCTTTTTGATAAACTGATGATCATTTGCATTTGCAGGTACCTAATACAATTGAATTTGCTGATTGGATTGGTAGGACAAAACAAAAGCAAATCCGTGTAACTGGGTAAGTTTTCATAAGAGATACCATAAGAAATTGAGTAAAGATTTATCTTTAGAATGCTCACTCTGGTTAGATACTTTTGAAATGGGTGGGTTGCTAGATTTGGGTAACGGGTCAAGACAAGTAGTTTTCTAATACTGGTCACAATGGGTCATACTCGTCATTAGACATGTTAAATGGGTGGGTCACGAGGTTTGGATAACAGGGAAATAAATAATTTTATAGTGCCAGTCACAATGGGTCATAACTTCTTGTACATGTTTGTGTGTTACATGTATTAAAAGTTGTATGTTCAATTATTCAGTAAGAAACAAGAATGAATTTTATATTATAGGTTACATAGCAGGTGATTTTGTATCAACAGGGACGTGTTAAAGTAGTAACCTATGAGTTACTTGCATATGCTCTTTTGATGATTAGTTTTAGCAGTTGGTTAGAAAACGATCAAACAATAAAAGATTGCATACATTTGGGTTACTAACTCATGAGTTCTGTCTTTTGCTGGATAAGTTTCGTTTCAAATTCAATCAATTTATTTTAACACTTCCCTGTTACCAAAAGGCTTAGACCAGTAGTAATGGTGACCCTATGGGTGACCAGATGCCCCTGCCACCTCAGCGCTTCTCTCTCTAAGACCAAATGCATGACCAATTGCCCTTAGTAAGGCTACTCCGGTCACAACCAAAAACATACCCCACAAAAATTAATTAAAAAAAAATACTCGCACACACACAATAAATGAGGCTCATAAGGTTGCCTGGCCAATCAAATCAAGCAAAAAAAAAGAGGGGGGGGGGCTCGAGAGGTTAGACCGACCTTGGTTGGGTCTCCATTACGACTAGCCCTATAGCGGTAACCGTGAGAAGCTCCAACCAAGTGGCTGTGGACTTGTGGGTTCAAATCCCGCCTGGGACAATTATGTGAGATCTTTCTGATGTATATATTGTGAGATGATTAGTTGCTTTTTTAAAAGAAAAATCAAAATATTAATAGATAAATAAATAAATAATTTACGTCTGGCGTAGTTTTGGCTTAATAATGATATCATATGGGGTATATGTGCTTCTTCCACATTTTCAATGAAAAAATATATTACGTATTAGTCTCATGGTAGATGTGGCAAAACAATAGGTTGGGTAATGGGTAAAAGTGGGTTCTGGTCAAAACAGGTACTCGTAACTTTTTAGTACGGGCCACAAGGATGAGTTGACCCCTAACACATCTTTGTCCATATTTTGAATTTTTTTTATGTATTCAATACGTTTTTAGTACGGGTCAAAAGGGGCCATGTTCAAGAGGTCACAACATGCATAAACTGAAACTTTGTACTGTTAAACTACTTTGAGGTAGGGGTGAGCATCGGGTCAAACCCGACCCGAACCGGCAAAAATCGGCCCGAACCGAAAACCGAAAAAGGAAAAAACTCAAACCGAAAACCGAACCGAAAAATATATATCAAAACCGAAACTGAACCGAATAACTCGGTTCGGGTCGGTTTTCGGGTTTCGAGCCGAAAAAAACCGACAAAAACCAAATCGACCCGAAACCGAACCGAACCGAAACCGACAAAAACCGAAATAAATATACAAAACCGAAACCGAACCAAAAAAAGTCGGTTCGGTCCGGTTTCGGTCGGTTTGTCGGTTTGGGTCGGTTTCCGGGTGGATTTGCTCAGCCCTACTTTGAGGTGGTTATGGCTAAAGCACAAAATTTTCTGCATATCCTAATCTATTAAAACATAGCAAACTCATTATTATAAGACACAACTAATCTGCTTGAATAAAATGGTATAGGAGGTTGTAAGCTGAATATGATTGGGTGACTTTTAACACGAGTGGGCCATTCAACCAATACATTTCTTCTAAAATTTGATGCATGCTAAATGAGAACCCAGTTTGAGCCAGTTTTGAGTAAATGGGTCTATGTAACCCATCTGTCTTAAAACTATGCAGAAATAATACATTAACTATAAATTCACGTATGTATTCTGTATTATTTTTGACAGGACTACCAAGAGGCCAGTCCCATTAGAGCACTGTCTATTTTATTCTGGAGAACTCTACAAAATCTGTGAAAATGAGAAGTTTATATTCCAGGGACTGAAAGCTGCTAAAGATGCCCATAAGAAAAAAACCATGAGCAAAGTTGTTGGTGGTTTTGGATCGTATCCGTCACTACCATCACCTCATGATGGTGCCCGGTCTCAAAACCCCAACAGTTTTATGAGGGGCAAACCGAACAAACAAACTGGTCCACAGAACTTAGGAAATTTTGTTGGTGCGGGTCGGGGAAACCAGGGATATGGTAGCGGTGGAAATAACAACTGGGGCTCGAGAGTTTCAGAAAAATCTGTGTGGCTATCACTCATTAATAAGTTGTCAAAGCTGTCCCTGTTACCTGTACGTAAAAATGCTTTATGTTGAAACCTATATAATTATTTTTTCATTTGGAATATAATTCGATTTTCAGGCAAGAATAACTTGATTATGGGATTATTGAATGTTGATTTCTTGCCTATTATAATAGGTTGTGATATTTTGTTTCTCAAAGAACCGTTGTGACAAATCGGCTGATAATCTACGTGAAACTGATCTCACAAGTCGCGCGGAGAAAAGTGAAATTCGCATTTTCTGCGACAAAGCATTCTCTCGTCTAAAGGGATCTGACCGGGACCTACCACAGGTAACCATAACATAAAAGCATATGTATATCTTGTTTGGTTCAATATTGACACCAAGCATAACTGGTACATACAATTAGGGTTGCTCAAAACTTGGTTTGGAGTGACAAATCTAAAGGACTAAACAGGGACCGGCTGGTTCTTGGTTCAAGATTATTTCAACAATTGGTTCTGAGTGCAGTCCAGTCCAGTTTTAAATGGAACCAATCGCTTTTTATTTGATTTTGTGAAACTATTAGAGACACTGTTTTGGTATCAAAGTCTTTAAATTTGAAGCAAACCCATGCATGTATATGAGTTTGGTACCATAATGATTTGAAACTGTAACAAATTCGTTACAAAACTGTTAAGATTGTTTTGCTTCCTGTTTATACCTTTTTTAAGCTTTGGGTTCCAGTCTGCTTTGTATTCAACCCGATGTCTCCCAACATGAAATTTGCTAGGATTAAACCTTGTATCTTCATTTTGCAAATTAATAGATTGTGAGAGTTCAAGGTCTTCTCCACCGAGGGATTGGTGTACATCATGCAGGTTTGCTCCCAATAGTCAAGGAAGTCGTTGAAATGCTTTTCTGTCGTGGCGTTATCAAGGTAAGTTACTTGTACTGGTTGATATGTAATCGACCACTTGGAATTCATTTATGATGGCTTTTTTTTTTTTTTTTTTTAATCTGGTCACATATTGGCTACAAATGAGTACACCATCTGTTGGCTGACGAGCCTTAACGTGTTCCATTACTACTTCTTTTAGTCATTGTCTGGTTTGTTGATTACTTTTAAACATGTTGTTTTCCCTTTATGTAGGTTTTATATTCGACTGAGACATTTGCAATGGGAGTTAATGCTCCAGCTAGAACGGTGAGTCATCATAGCTATTGTTTCTCTTGTGAACGGTAAAATGAATAGTGGGTTGGAGGTAATTATGTTTTGCATGAAAGGGGCAAGAACTTCCTGAGCCTACTTACACTACTGTGTATTGACGTTAAAGGCGGCAGACCAATTAACGTAGGGAATTGATTTTGGTATTATTTTTTTTATCTCTAACGTGCCAAATCGAAAAGGTTGGCTCCACAAGAGACTGCTCAAATGGGTTGAAAGTCGTCCAAAGTGTATTTGTAATGCATAAAACTTCCCAAGTCACTTTATTCAAGAAGTTAACTCTCTGTTGAAATAATATGCTTTTCATAATCGTAGTTGACACATAATTGTTTATAAATTTTTTAAATGTGCACATAAGTATCTCAAGCCAACTGCGGAAAATGACTTGTTTGACCAGCGACCCATTCTGACCGACCCGGCTATCTTGCAATCTTAAAAGTGGACCCTTTTACTAATTTGAGGACTAGGATTACATTCTGCTTTGCAGACTTTCATACCTGTGTGAGTTGTGGCAGGTCGTTTTTGATACAGTAAGGAAGTTTGATGGAAAGGAATTTAGGCAATTATTACCGGGAGAATACACACAGATGGCAGGGCGTGCTGGTAGGAGAGGACTTGATAAAATTGGTACTGTTCTTTTGATGTGCCGCGATGAAATCCCGGAGGAGAGTGATTTGAAGCATGTCATAACGGGCAGTGCAACTAGGCTTGAATCTCAGTTCCGGTTGACCTATATTATGATAATGCATCTCCTCCGTGTTGAAGAATTGAAGGTACGCTATGTTCAACAACGCAAAAATTTGTTGTTTTCTTTACGTATGGTATAGACTGCTGTTTCAGGCCATTTTACATAGGAATGGGTCAATTTGGGTTTGTGTTTTATCTCGATGTCTCTTTGGGCAAATCAAAAAATTTAGCTAAAAGGGAATGGGTCAAATGGGTTGAGAGTTATCAAAACTTGAAAGTATGTTTTTATAGGATACAACCTCCTAAATTCTTTTATTCAAGATTTAGATTTTTGTTGAAATAATGAGTTTTTTATACGAAGTTAACGCCTTCATTATTTACAAGAAATGTAATGATATGTTCAAAAAAGTGTTAGCTACCTGAACAACCTGTTTTGACTTAACTTTCATCTCTATTGAATCTGAATATTTGATTCTGTATATCCAAATAGCGAATATAGTCATGATTCAGTGTGTCTGGTGTCCACTTAGCTATACAATATTATAAAGCATTTATTTGTAGTGTCCGTCAGATAATAAGATAAGGAGGGTGAATCTTGACCTATGTGATTTTAGAGTGCCCCTTAAGGAGGGAACTCTTCAGAAAGATTAGTGGATCAGGATCAGCCTGCTTTGTGATTATTTTAGGTTCAGACTTACTTATTTTGGATAATCAAGTAAGTAGTTCCTAAAAGAAAACCCATCACCCATGTAAGTGTAAAATTACATAACTATCCATTTCTTTAAATGACAATCGAAAATGTACATAGCAGTTCCAGCTGAAATACTTGGAATAATTCTACCTCTTCTACCAAGAGTAGCCTTTTTAGTGCTAGCTGAACGTAAAGTAATGGCTTTTGTGCAATGTCGAAAGGGTCCTGGTGTGGGATCATTTTGATTGTTACAACTTTTAGCAGATGGTTTTAAATTGATTATAGAAGAACCTATTTCACCAAGTAGTGCAAATTTCTCCCTTTTTTTAGAATGACTCTGATACGAACCCAACCCATACTAAGTCGCATCAAGCCACAAAGCTAGGTGCAGAACTCACTCCAAAAAGCTAGCTCAAAGGAGGAGGGGACACCTAGATTTAATAAGCCACCAACCAATCCCATACTTGGCCGATGTGGGATCGTAACAATACCCCACGCTATGAAGAACCAACGTCCTCGTTGGTCACGGCTATGTTGGTCACAGATGGCGCCCTTCTTTTTTTGTGTCCAAGCCACCACTCTGAGTGTTGGAACCTCGAAAGGTAGGGCTAGCTCTGATACCAAATGATACGAACCCAGCCCTTACTAAGTCGCATCAAGCCACAAAGCTATGTGTAGAACTCACTCCAAAAAGCTAGCTCAAAGGAGGAGGGGACACCTAGACTTTATAAGCCACCAACCAATCCCATACTTGGCCGATGTGGGATCGTAACAGGCTCCAGTGGCTACATTTGTGTTAAGCCTGGTCGCTCGGGCCTTTGTACCTTTTGATTATGGTATGGTATTGTCAGATCCGAACACAGGGCTACTTTATTTGTTTGACATATCTTCACTAGGTGTTTATGGAATTATTATAGCAGGTCGGTCTAGTAATTAGGGGGCGGCCGTTCAGTTGTCTATGATACTATCTGAATCTGAATTTCAAGTCGCGGTAATTAAACCGAAACACACCAAGGAACCCCCATAGTTTAGGGCAAACCCCCATAGTTTAGGGCACTTGACCACTAGCAAATATATTCACACAAACACATAGAAAAGTTTTCTCTTTTATTAATTATGAATAGCAACTTTGTGATCCTGAAATTCTGGTGTTATATTGCCGAACAACTTAGGTGGAGGACATGCTGAAAAGAAGTTTTGCTGAATTTCATGCTCAGAAGAAGCTGCCAGAGCAACAACAACTGCTTATGCGAAAGCTTGCTCAGCCTACAAGATCCATTGAGTAAACTTACTTTCTAGATTCTTCAACCTCATGATCATGATTGTTGCAATTCCTTATGCATGCATATAGCATTCTATGGTGGGCGCTATCGGAGATGCAAACTTTGACCAATTTACTTATGCGTATGTAGTTTGGGCTATGTTATCTCTAACGGGAAATTCTTGGTACGGGTCAGCTTGGTTGGAAAATATTAAAATCACATATTTCAGGACAAGCCGTGGCTGTATCCACCCATTTAACCACTCCATTGTGGTTATTTGTTTTGCCTTAGCAAAATGCAAGCTTGGATTAATAGATTTTTCACCTCTTAAAATAATGCAAGTTTGGGTTTTGACATTCTTAAGTTTTGGACATGTATTATACTTTGAAATTCTGGAAGCAGTCCTTTTACCCTTGGGTACTTTAACCTTGGATAGAGGTGAGACTGTCTGCATAATACCTCCCCCATACCCTACTCTGGCGGGATTGGGTAATGTTGTACTATACTATGAAATGATGTTTGTTTTCTGGATTGTTCACTAGACTAATTGTTTTATGAACCGTTGTAACTTTCAATAAATTAATTATTTGGGTATTTTCGGGCAAAACATCTATAGCATGATGAATGTTGAATGATTTTATAACGGTTTTATAAAGAGTTGGATGGTCTTAATAAATAGTTTTTGGTAAGTTAAGTGATTTTATAAAGATTTAAAAGGTGGATTGCTTTTAGTGAATGATTATTGTAGTAGATGAATAGCAGTTATTTTCTTTTTTATGATGAGATTTTCCCTATACTATTTTACCTTTATTATACGTAGTAGATGAATTGCAATTTTTCTCCTATAAGCTTGGCACTTGTATTTTTTTACTTTTTCTGAGTAATTATTCTATGTAGGTGCATAATGGGTGAGCCAGCAGTTGAGGAATACTTCGAGTGGTACTCGGAGGCTGAGATGTATGGCAACCATATTACTGAGAGGATCATGCAGTCTCCAGTTTCTCAGGCTTTCCTTCAGCCAGGAAGGATGGTGGTTGTTAACTCACAATCTGTGAGTTCTTCCTCACTTCATGTTTGTTATAATCTCTCAATCCTTTTTTTTCCCTAGGCATTTATAGGTGGCCATTGAACTCAGTTATTTGAAATTGGGTCAATTTGGGATAAATTTTATTGAATCGTGCCAAACTGGTAAAACTATAACTTTAGGTAAAATGAAACATGTAGGCTATGTAGTTATCTCGGTCGAAAATCACATATCGTTCAAGGAGCGATATTTGAAATATCGGTTATCGCGGTGAGATATCGGTGAGATATCGGTTTTTTATATTATCTAGAATATTAATTATATATTTATATATATATATTAAAATCATAACAAATTAAACAAAAAAAACCATAATATAAATACCCCTAACTTCCCACTATCTCATTTTCACTCTCTCATTACAAAACACACACACATATTCCTCCTTTCTCTCTCTCTATATATTTTCCGGCCAACCCATTAGGGTTCCTCCGCTTCATTTCCTACCAACTTTCCGGCGAAATCCAACATTTACACCACCTATCCTAGATGATAGATCAAGGTCTCATGGTTCTATTTTCGTGCCACACGCATTTTGAAACACCTTAACGCGCCCTAGATCGAAGTTTTTAAGATTCAAAGTAAAATGAAAGTCAACATATCGCCATATCGTTCATCTCGCCGATTTCAAAATATCGCCCAAATATCGCGAAATATCGCCGATATTATCGGATCTGATATTTTGGGGCGATATTTTGAACCGATATTTTTTTTAGGGGCGATATACGAGATCTCAATGATATATCGGCGATATATCGTCCGATTTAACTACATAGCATGTAGGTAATGCGTATGGTTTGGATGGGTTGACCCGCAAACGATTTGTCATTTCTTTTAGATTTGTAATAAATATTTACTAACCAAAAGGCTTGTAGCCTAGCAGAATCCGTGAGATGCTTCCCAATCAAATGGTTGCGGGTTCAAGTCGCGTGAGATAATTGTAAATATATATTTACTAAGAAAACTTGGTCATTATTATTATAATTATCTTTATATTTGCAAAATCTATATCTATACTACTTTATAATGCATTTAGGCCTTCTAAAATTAGAAGGCTTAAAAATTCAGACTTTTTTACTTGCTTATTATGGAAAGAGTTTTTCTAACCAAAAATTAAGATAAGGAGCTCCAATCATGAGATGACATGTGTCACTTCTTAACAAACTCCAAACCTAACTTCTAACAAACTCCAAACCTAACTCCTAACCACTAAAAATTAAGATAAAGAGCTCCAATTATAAAATGACATGTGTCATTTCTCAACTAAAAATTCATCTTTATTTTTAAATTAAAATATCTTTTTATCTACTTATTTTTTTTATAATCTAATTTCACCATATTTTCTAAAATTTTATGCTCTTTAATTCAACATCCATTTTGATATATTTTTATGAGTTTTTAGTTTTTATATTTTTAATGGGTTTATTTTATTTTAATTCAAATTTTACAACTTTAACCTTTATTTCATTTATTTCAATCAATATAATCTTGATTCGTAACAAGTAGGGTTGGATCAGTTGGTAAACCCCTTGCCTCTCAACCGAGAGGTCAGGGGTTCGATCCTCACTCCCTACAAAAGGCCGGAGGTCCTTTCTACCTTTGGTAGAACTGGAAGCAGCCTCTCTACCTTAGGTAGGGGTAAGGCTGTCTACATCTTAACCTCCCCCATACACCGGAAACGGTATTGGGTACCCATAACCCGTGGAAGACGGCATTGGGTGTTACTTTACTTTTTTTTTATAATCTTGATTCGTCAAAATCATATACTTTTGGGGTAGTGTTTGACGCGTAAGAGATTGCGAGGGTATTTCTATATGCAGGAATAATGATGTCGCGGGAAAGCTACGGGAAAGTTAGAGGTAACCCAAACAAACACTTACAACTAACACATATACATTCGAAGTGTTGTGAAACGAATTCACTAAACGGGTAAGCAAACACATATAACTATACTTATCGCCGCCGCTGTGCACGGGTATCCGACTAGTAATTAATTAAAGAGGTAACTTCTAAGCATTTAAATACACTTCGGGTCTCTTTGAACCTCTGTTGTAAAATCGCCCAGGCGGCCGATTAATCCCCGCATAATCACTGATCGCTCACTAAGCGCCTTGATTTATCATAATCGGCCTATTTAATCGGTTTGATCAAAGATCACTTAAAAATCGGTCAACAAACCGATTAATCGGACAAAATCGAACAAAATCGAACAAAATCGATCTAATCGGATTAATCAAACAAAATCGTTTAAAAATGGGTCAACAAAATCGCTTAAAAATCAGATAAAATCGCTTAAAAATGGTCAACAAACCGATTAACCGGTCAAAGATCTCTTAAAAATGGTCAACTAACCGAGTAATATCTATGTTTGACTTTGAACTTTGAAGAATTATGTATTGTGTTTATATTTGAACATTTGAAATATTTGAACTTTGATGCACTATACTTATCTCATACATATAATACAATATAATATCTAAAATTACAATTTTGTGCATAAAAATTCCAATCTGATTAATCCCCGCCTAACCGATTAATCACTAGGCCCTACCCTACCGCCTCACTAGCGCATAGAGATTTTTACAACCTTGCTTTGAACCCACTCAACTTTGACCCGTTCCATTTTTAACCAAGTATAGTCGCTTACCCATTTGACCCTTTAGAGGTCAAATCTAACTTGAATAAACCCATTTCTAGGTAAATCTATTAAAAGTGCCACCTTCAAAGAAGCAAGTCCACATGCTTAAAATCGTTATCTTTACAATAAATTTTATTCTCGTATTTAGTATGTTACATGTTTGTAGAATCTTCTTAAAAAATGGACAAATTTGAAGTTAGTGAATCAGCCGATCACAGTTTGGCCTGTACCCATTTCCACTCGTCACCCAATCCACTCGTAATATATGTATTGCTAATTAAATTGACAATCTTTTTGCTAATAGATATTTATGCTATTGACAGGGCCAGGACCATTTACTTGGGGTTATATTAAAAGCACCTTCTTCAACTAATAAACAATACATTGTTATGGTGCTTACACCATCTTTGCCATTAACATTACAAAGTAGTGACGCTGCACAAGAGAAAACAAATGCTGGTCTGCAAATATTAAAGCCAAAATCAAAGCGTGGTATTGATGATGATTATTATTCTTCTGCCACTGCACGTAAGGGGTCAGGTGTCGTCAAAATCAAACTGCCTCACCGTGGTAATGCTTCTGGTGCAAATTATGAGGTCAGAGAGATTGATACAAAAGAATTTTTGTCTATATGCAATGTCAAGATCAAGGTTGATCAAGTTGGGCTTCTGGAAGATGATAGCAGTGCAGCTTATTCAAAGACGGTACAAAATCTCTTAGATAAGAAAGTTAATGGGAATAAGTACCCTCCACCTCTTGATCCAGTCAAAGGTATAATTTCTCACATTTTCCTTTTCATGATGTTAGTGGTAGCAATTTCGAGCCATGTACTTATGAATGGGTCTATTGGGGCTTGTTTTAATCTCTACAAGTGAAATATCTAATCCTTAAAAATCTATTTGAAATGAAACTGGTGAAACGGGTAGGAAAGTCAGCCGACCCCTTAATCATATTTTATTCAGTAATTGAATTATTATTAGAATAATAATAGTCTTTGACTCTTTGTAATCATGTCTCACTCACTATTTATTTATAATAACAATATGAATAAAAAATGTGCATTTGGGTCAGCCTAACCTCACTCAACAAGCTACCCGCTTTTGCCACCTTGACATTTTATGCATGAAAAGATGTTTTTGATAAACATTCTGCCTTGTGATTCTTACGGCTTATGTTTCTTCGTGCTACCTTGTCATAGGTGTTTTCCAATCACTTCTCTTTTTCTTGCTATCTTGTAACTGGCATTGACATCAATGCCTGTCCATTGGTGTACCTGTTATACTCCTGAGAGATTTTTTTCTTATCCATGATTGCTGACTGAAATCGAGTGAATTTGGTCCATCTGCGATATGAGTTTCTTTTGAACAATTGAAACAAGCACACTCCCTATTGGCTGTTCTAAGATTTTTTGATCAGGCTATAAGTACCATAACAATTTTTCTGTGGAATCCAAATAATTCTTTTGTTCTTTTATTTCTCCCACTGTTAAACACATTCCCTCTTGCCTTGAGTTTCAGTTTTGATACCATACATGCAGTTTAAAGTGCTTAGGTGTTTCCTAACTGATAGTTGAGATGCATATATGTTGAGATGCATCCAACAACACCAACCAATAAATTGAACTGCAAAAACCACAGTTTTTTGTTTATTGAAAAAGTATCTATCGCAAGGTGGAGATGTTTAAAGTGCTTAGGCATTTATTGTGATTAGTCACTTCTTGGTTTGTGGCTTAACAAAATAATCTCTCAGATTTGAAGGTGAAAGATATGGATTTAGTGGAAGCTTACTACAAATGGAACAACCTATTGCAAAAAATGTCACAAAGCAAGTGCCACAATTGTGTTAAGTTAGAGGAGCACATCAAAATCGCTAGAGATATAAAAAAGCATAAAGAGGAAGTTAATGACCTCAAATTCAAAATGTCAGATGAAGCTCTTCAACAGATGCCTGATTTTCAGGGCCGTGTATGTTCAATATCACTCTCTTCTTTTTCTTTATTGCATCATTTCTTTTTGAACGGCTTTGTGCATCGTTATATGTTCAGTGTCAGATATATAAATATATATGTTGTATCATGGGCAGATTGATGTGTTAAAGGAGATTGGGTGCATAGATAATGAACTTGTGGTTCAGATCAAAGGTCGTGTTGCTTGTGAGATGAATTCAGGAGAGGAATTGATATGCACTGAATGCTTATTTGAAAATCAGTTGGATGATTTAGAACCTGAAGAAGCTGTGGCATTGATGTCAGCTTTTGTTTTTCAGCAGAGGAATGCTTCTGAACCTTCTCTTACCCCGAGACTTTCACAAGCCAAAGAAAGGTCTCTCTTTCACCCTCTCTCTGCACATTTATACAAGGGGGTTGGGAAGCAGTCCAAATGGGGGGAAATTTTAAGATGTGTCAAATTTGGTATGATAGAGCATTTGACCCGTCAACAATTTTTTGTCCATTTGTTTTTCATAAATTATTAAATGTAGTGTTTGAAGGTAGTCTGTTAGTAGTATGGGTTTATAAGATCTTAGGGTAACTTGTATTATTTTTATTATTTTTTGTATCATAGCGGTACTACTTTTTGTGGATAAAAATGATGATATGATGTTGCAAACGCCACCTGTAATCAGAATGTAACCTGTTTCCAAATAAGTTGAAATTGCCACCTATAAACACGTTTAAATTTCAAATGATCTAAGTTTACAATTTGTATTGCATTTTTTCGTTTTGGTTTCGACCATGTAGTTTATGCGATATATATGTCTTATCAATTGAACTTTTGAATGCGAGGTAGGTTGTATGATACTGCTGTAAAACTTGGGGAGCTTCAAGCAGATTTCAAGATACAGATTGAGCCTCAGGAGTATGCTCGAGAGAATCTCAAGTTTGGACTTGTTGAGGTCGTTTATGAATGGGCAAAGGTTCTTTCTCGCTCTCCCACTCTCTTACACACACACACACACACATTAAGGAAAACCATGTATTCAGATGATAAATGTTTTTGGCATTATGCAGGGAACTCCATTTGCAGATATATGTGACCTCACAGATATCCCTGAAGGCCTAATAGTAAGAACAATTGTACGGCTAGATGAAACATGCCGTGAGTTCAGAAATGCTGCAGCAATAATGGGTTACTCTGCCTTATACAAGAAAATGGAAGTTGCTTCAAATTTAATAAAACGGGATATCGTCTTTGCTGCTAGCTTGTACATTACTGGGTTGTAATAGCTAAAGGAATTCTGAGGAAAAGTGTATGTTGTAAAATAATCCAAGACCATTTTTTAATTCATTGTAGGTGTATCATTCACTAGTTTAGTAAATTTAACAATAACTAGGTTGAATATAAGTGTCGAGTGATGTGATTGATGATGCCACATTAGCAACGGGTTGATAAACTTCATCTCCACGTTGATCGAAAATTGGCTTGCTTCATAAGAAGTTTTCATGGCCCAATGACCTTTTTTAACCGTTGACGTATTTTGGTGGATTCCAATCGAAAAAAAATCAAAAGAGGATGTTGACAATTTAAATGAAAGAGTTAATTACACAAATGGTCACTGTGGTTTGTTGGATTTTTCACTTTCAGTCACTAATTTTTTTTTGGACTGATTCAGTCATTGTGGTTTCTTGTTATTACGGATCCAGTCCAAATCCGTATGAAATGACCAAAAAGCTCTTGTCACCTACTTTTTCAAATGAGTTAATTACATAAATGGTCACTATGGTTTCAAATGACAATTAAGTAACGACCGTTAGTCCTTTATACTAACGGTCGTTAGTAAATAACCGAAAATTTGGTTTTCTTACGTTTTTGCACGTTTTCGTCCGTTTTACACGTTTTCTTCCGTTTTTACTCGTTTTCGTCCGTTTTTACCCATTTTCGTCCGTTTTTACACGTTTTCATATGTTTTGCCGTTTGTTTTACACGTTTCCGCTTACATGTTATCGTCTCGTTTTTACACATTTTCGTCCGTTTTGCAAATTTTTGTCCATTTTTACACGCCATTCGTTTTGCATTTTGTCGTTTTACCGCGCTTAGTTTTTTATTTTTCCGTTTTATTTTCGTCCGTTTTCACACATTTTCGTATGTTTTTACACGTTTTGGTCCGTTTTTACATTTTTTGTCTGTTTTTACACGTTTTCCTCCGTTTTTCCATGTTTCGTCTGTTTTCATTCGTTTTTGCACGTTTTCGTCCATTTTATCACGTTTTCTTCCGTTTTTACTCGTTTTAGTCCGTTTTTACACGTTTTCGTCCATTTTTACTCGTTTTCGTCTGTTTTTACACGTTTTCGTCTGTTTTTACGCGTTTTCGTCCGTTTTTACATGTTTTCGTATGTTTTTACACGTTTTCATTCGTTTTTACATGTTTTCGTCTGTTTTTACATGTAAAAATGGACGAAAAAGTGTAAAAACAGATAAAAAAATGTCAAAACGGATGAAAACGTGTAAAACGGACGAAAACGTGTAAAAACGGATGAAAATGAATGAAAACGGAAGAAAACGTAAAAACGCATCAAAAGTGCAAAATGAATGAAAGCGTGTAAAATGGACGAAAACGTGCAAAAATGGACGAAAATGAGTAAAAACACACGAAAACATGTAAAAACGGACGAAAACGGTAAAACAGAAAACGTGCAAAAACGGACGAAAAACGCGACTAAAACGACAAAACATGTAAAAACAAAAACATGTAAATACTGGAAGAAAACGTGTAAAACAGACTAAAACAGTAAAACAAACGAAAACGTGTAAAAACAGACTAAAATGTGTGAAAACGGACGAAAACGTGTAAAAACGGATGAAATTGAGTAAAAACGGAAGAAAACGTGTAAAAACGGACGAAAACGTGCAAAAACGAATGAAAACGTGTAAAAATGGACGAAAACGTGCAAAAACGGACGAAAATGTGTACAGACGGACGAATACATGTAAAAACATACGAAAACGTGTAAAAACCGACGAAAACATGTAAAAACGGACGAAAACGTGTAAAAACGGACGAAAACGAGTAAAAACGGAAGAAAACGAGTAAAAACGGAAGAAAACGTGTAAGAATGGACGAAAACGTGCAAAAACGAAAGAAAACGTCAGAAAACCAAATATTTGGTTATTTACTAACGACCGTTAATATAAAGGACTAACAGTCGTTACTTAATTGTCATTTGAAACCACAGTGACCATTTATGTAATTAACTCATTTGAAAAAGAAGGTGACAAGGGCTTTTTGGTCATTGCATACGGATTTGGACTGGATCCGTAATAACAAGAAACCACAATGACTGAATCAGTAAAAAAAAACGTTTAGTGACTAAAAGTGAAAAATCCAACAAACCACAGTGACCATTTGTGTAATTAACTCTAAATGAAATTTAAAACGTAATCTCTTGAACTAGTTGATCGGAAAAAAAACGTTTAGTGAAGGATGCCGAAAGAGTAAAGACGAAAGCATTAGTGAAAGGTGCTAAACGTTCGTGTCAAAAGCATTAGTGAAGAATGCTAAAGGTGTCAAGACGAAGGCATTAGTGAAAGGTGCCAAGCGTTGTGTCAAAGGCATTAGTGAAGGATGTCTAAGAATCAAATCAAGTGGCATTAGGGAAGAATTCCTAGGTCGTATAATCGATGAGGTGCATCGTTATACATATAAGTATTTGTTTATTTCCAAGGATGGTGATATCCTTGATGGTGTTGTAACAATGAGTGGATATCCTTAAGATTAGGTGTTGTGTTGTGATGGGTAGTAGTTCCTCAATAGTAATGGAACTAGGTGCTTAGCCTAGTACCTAATAAAGGGTAGACGACGTTGTGATAGGTGTGGTTCACCTTGGAGTTAAAGAACCCGGTGGTTAGCCTAGTACCGGAAAAAGAGTAGGCGACGTTGTGAAGGCTTCTCCTCCATAAGGAGATTGGTGTCGTGTAGTGTTTACGAACTCTCGAGTAGGTGACTCGAGGAGTGGAGTAGGGCAAGGAAGGTGTCCTTGTGGCCGAACCACTATAAATACTCGTGTCGTGGTTATGTGCTTCTTACTCTTTATCTTTCATTACACGTTTATATATTTATCTATCAACGTCCAACATAAACAACCAAATAGATTGGCACAAGTTGATCTAAATATTTAAAAGGGAGTTTTAAATTGGTAAAACTATTCAACCCCCCTTCTAGTTTTCCACAATTGCTATCAGAGCTTCGTTACCAAGTTTCTTAGAGTATGTTGTAGTTTAAAAACTTGATACGATCCGTGTATGTTTGAAAACTACAAAGAAGGATTTTTTTTTCAAGTCATATTTAAAAAATCATTATAATGTTTATTGTTGGACAATGATAGAATATTCTAGCATTTTCCTTGTTTAGTATTGTCCTTCTCACAACATTAATCTGGAGATTCCAAGAAGATCACAAAGCATTTCATCTAAATACTTCTTTTCTTAAAAAGAATATTTAGCAAAGTATTGTCCTCCTCACAACATGAATCTGGAGATTCCAAGAAGATCACAAAGCATTTCATCTAAATACTTCTTTTCTTAAAAAGAATATTTAGCAAATGTATGATCGCTAATAATTTATTTTTGATTTTATTATTGTTAAAATCTTAGTTGCATGATTTATATCTATTAGTAATTGCTTAAGTAGTTATCTATATTAAAGTCATCATCAAGAATAGTATTCTTCGACTAATTTGTATAGACTACACTACCAACTCGTAATAATGATATCTTGGTTATTCGATAGCCTCCATCATTACTCATCACAAAGGGCTTATTGACACCTCATCTATGTCAATAAATATCCATGTGAAACTTCTTATATTATGATAAAATGGGATTTTATTATAATTTTTGAAAAACTTTCCAAAAATTATGACTAATTCTTAAAAAGTGAACCACGTCTAATAGGAATAGTATTAAATCTTCAAAACCTCAAATCATAAGTTTTAGAGCCTTAACATCAAAACACTAGGCGTTTTAGAACTCTCAAACCAAAGTTATCAAGGAATGTTTGGGCTGATTTTTGCTGTCATGCCGGATCCCTGCGTTTACACTAGCCGGATCCCAAATGAGAGGGATCCGCGGGATCCGTGCAACAGAAGACAGCATAAGTTAAAGATTGATCACTATGGATGTTCCACAATTATATTCACCTCAAAGACTCACGAACAAAAACTCAGTTACTGTTCAAAGGAGCAATTTGATCATTTCTCTCAAGCTTAACAATCACTTGTGTAAGTATTATCTTCACTACATTGTTAATTTAATTCCTTGATTTCTAGGATTACAATTTCTTCATCTTTAAGAGTTGGATTCAAATGGGTTTATCATAATTTGTCACCACATTGTTTTCTAAGATAATCTAAATCAAAGAATTAACATTGTTAATACAAATTAAACACATTTCTTGAATTTAACAAAGATGATGAGAGCAAAATTGTGATCAAACCATCTAGGTTACTATTCACAATTAACACCACATTGTGGTTGTATTATTTAGGAACAATCATGCCAAGCAACAAACAACAAGATTACCAAGACACCGCTCACTACATACCCATGTACCATAGGAAAGAGGGACTAAGTCCGGACGATAGGAAAGCCTTTAAGATGCTTGAAAGGAGACTCTTTCACGAAGGTAAAGTTGTTGAACCTTCATTTCTTGCCAATACCGACATAAGGGAAGTTTTTGGAACTATTAGGTTTGATTATCTATTGGACATAGACGAACAAATTTTCCCGGTCTTTGTACTTGAGTTCTACAAGACCATGAGAATAGTTAGAAATGAAGATGGGTCCATCTCGATCGTTTTCACCATCAATGAGCAAGAGTTTAGTCTTTCACTTGTAGAGTTTGGAAGAATTATAAGGGTTCCATACCAAGGGGTTTGCATGTACTCCAATGAATGGTCTTTGGAAGAACTACACTCAATGGTTGATCATCATGCTATCTACCACTCCATGATCCCGGAAGCAACCACGGTGAGGGACACCGTGTTCATGCCAAGAGCATCACCATCAAGAGTCACTAGGAACTCGAAGGTGATCTATAGGGATCCTTTCCAAATGGAGCTTTCGGAAATGTATGCATTGTATAGGAAATGGGAGAATGTAGTGAGGGAGAATGTGGTGTGTCTAGTTGGAAACAAGGATCACCCCAACGCTTGTCTAAGCTTCATGATCTATTTCCTAGTGACCGAGACTCATTTCAACGTTGCTTACTACATGATCAAAAGAATGGAAAGTGTAAGAAGCATGGACAAAATGGTACTCCCGTACGCAATGCTCCTAACCCGTCTTGCTAAATTCATCTTTGCATTAGATCCTTCTCCACAATCCTATGACCATCTTTTGCAACAAAGTTATGGTACCATTAACCGAGGGTAGAACAACAAGGTTTATGGTGGAAGGCAAGATGCCTCACCCACCCACGGATTCCTTAGATGAAAGGGAGAGACAAGGAGGAGGTGAAGGAAGTAGTAGCAACCCACTAGGAAATACCGATCTTGACCCCTTGGACTACATTAACCAATTGCCAAACATTCCTAATGAATCACCCGAATGGCAACAAACCAAGGGAATCTTCAAGTGCTTCGCCAATTTCTTGAGGAAGAAGAAGTGAAGATGGTATGATAAAGAGTGGAGGACGGGTGAGGACGTGAAGGAGAAGAAAAATGAGGTAAGGTCATAGGACCTTAATCTGTAAAGAACAATTTCAAACAATGGTTTGTAACACTTTAAACTATGCTTGTAGTATGTAGGTATCGCCATATCTTGGCACTAAACAATTTTAACTTAGGAACTTGAAGAATGAGATTTTACGACCCCTTGAGTGGTCATCGTCACTCATTCTAGGAACTTTAGCTCTTCCTACTTTGCTATACCTTATATGTGTTGTGCTCTTGAATTTAGTCCCTATAGAAACAAATAGGAAAGGCATTTGCTATAAAGTGAAAAGTTGCACATTTGCTAAAGGCTTTCTGATCTGCAGTAGGCGGATCCCTACATTATAACTGACCGGATCCCTCCCAGCAGGGAACCGTGGGATCCATGACCACTGATGCACAACTCAGACTTGCTTACACCAAAATTACTCACTAGATCACATCACACTAGCCAAACATAAGATCTTAGAACCAACTAAGTCTTCCACAAACACTTGAAAGCTTCACACTTACTCATAGCTCATCTAGGATCATATTCAAAATGTTGTTGATTTATCAACTCTTTAAAGCTCACCATATTTTCCGCTCCAACGTTCACACATTGCTTCTCACATCTCATAACTCTTAGTTTGAGACACTTTTCAATTTTAGCAATTTGAGTGTAGTCACCATTTACTCATAAATAAGCTTAAGACTAGTTTTTCAATTTTCTCTATTTTTTAAGATTTTAGTGAATTTCCCTTGAGTCATCATCTAGCTTCTAAGAATAGTTATCACCATTTTTCCATTTAAAATCAAATGGAATCTTTGTCAAACACTTAGTTGGACTACCTAAAGTAAAATTTTCTTACCCAAAACCATCATTAAGCATCCTCACTCTTTATGGTTAAGCATTTAAGATATGGTTAAGCATTTAAGATATCCATCAGCTAAAGACTTCAAAATTAAGTCAAAACCTCGAAATCCATAGATAATAAACCTTACAAAAGCATAATCATTTCACCTAGAACCTGCCTGACAGCCGGATCCCTGGTCTATAACCAGACGGATCCCTGCTGAGAGGGATCCGCGGGATCCGTGGCTGCAGAAAGCCTTAATCAACTTCCATGTTCAATTTTAAGTCACCTTTTGGGTATCTAACCACTTTTCGCCTTCATTTATTATCCTCCTAGAGTTGATCAATATCCTAAGTGCATGCTTAATCCTATTAGTGGCCAAGAATTTAATTACCTAATTCAAATTATCCTTTATAAACCAAACAAACTTAGGGTTAAGGCACCACTCTCACTTACTTCTAAAAAATCAGCAACTAGAAGTTTATATTAGCATCATCATCACTATGACTAAGGCTCTTAGCAACAACTCTTCAACCATAGGATCATCCAAAAGAAAGGGTAAAATGATCCATGAAATCTCATCCACCGAAACATCTCCCATTAGAGATAATAATGCTAGAATCCCACCTCATCAAACTCATCCAACAAGTGCTAAGAGAACCGCAAGGATTAGTATCAAACATTTCGGACTAGAAAAAGGATCATCTAGTTCAAAACCAAACATGGCTAGTTCTAGCAAGCCATCAAAACCCTCATTCCTTGAGCATGGACTACACCCCTTAAATGAGCCTCTTCCTCACCCAAACATCTACTCATTGGATCATTCACCACCAAGAGCCACTCACTCACCAACCTTTTCATTGAATAAGGAACCACTGACAACACCAACTAGTCCATCATGGGAGACAAGGAACAACCTTGATCATATGGAAGAATTTCCATTACCACCCTCACTTTTTAGAACCTCATACCACTTCTCAAAATGAAGACCCACAATCACACATAGAACCTCCCCAAAATATCCATTTCCCTCCAATTCCAAACCAAGACAATAATTTTCCAAATTTTCTAATCACTCAAGGACTTGTTCAAGAAGCACGAAATGAGTTACATTTCATGTTCAATCATCTTCTTGCAAAGTTGGATCAAATAAACAAGTATACTCATCCCTAGACTCGAGCACTTTGTTGCACTCTAGGCTTTAGTAACTTATTAGTAGCAAATGTATGGCTAGGTCATTCTCTTAGTTTTAGAGATTATGTTTGATTATCTCTTGGTTTTATTGAATGATTACTTATATGCCATGTTACTTTGTGTTTATGCTTGCTAATTATATACTCATCTCACCTCATTATTAGCATTGTTTGGCATATCTTCATTGCTGAAGAATCTGTCACCAGACAGCCGGATCCCTCCAAAATGCCTAGACGGATCCCTCCACAAAGGGAACCGTGGGATCCGTGGTACAGAAGAACAATTTTCTACTAACTTGAGCTTTATTTGCAGGAAATTATGCACTATACTCTTGTTTTCTAACATTTATTTTGTAGATTTTCAAAATACACATTAAGACTTTGACACCATAAAGCTAGGGGGAGCTTTGTGTCAAACCATACATTGCAAATCCATTTGCAACTTGACCCTTATTTGGATTACTCTTCATGACACCCCATTGCAAAGTTGCAATCTTCAAGGAGGTGCATTTTTCGTCACAAGGATGAACCAATTGCAAACATAATTGCAATACATTAGCTCACTTATTTTTATGTACTTGACGCCCTCACAAAGGGATGGACTCGTCAAAGGGGAGTTAAGACGAGAACCATTCCCGTCACTTACTCACTTTACATCTTTTCTTTTTACATATTTTTTAAAACTTTGTGTTAGTTTCTTTTCGACGCTCTTTTTGTTTCGACAAAAAGGGGGAGAAGAGAGTAAAAACTCCAATTCGAACTTTTACGAATTTTAAGTTTTTCCTTAAAATAATTTTATGTTTTGTCATCAACAAAAAGGGGAGATTGTTAATACAAATAAGCCGTAAAAACGTTTATTTATATTTTACGATCTTCTAATGTTTTGTCGATAACAAACGTAAAATCATTTTAACGAAACAAATAAAATACGTAAACTATTTGAGCCAATAGTTTTCTAACACACTTACGTTTTCACATAAAACACTAAAACAAGTATAAGTGATTTTATGATTTAGTAATACATATGTACAACAACCAGTGTTTACATATTTGGGTAAAAATATACTTAAAGTAGTATATACTAAAATGGGTAAAAACTAACAAATGGTATTGACCCATAACCCATGGTTTTATCCAAACCATTTGACTAGGTACATTGAACTCTTGAGATACATTGTATCTAATAAGAAACCCATGGATCAACCCATAACCCATGACCCATGACCCATAACCAAAATACCCATGGGTAAAGAGGAGCGTCCCACGGATCCCTAGCTTTACGCTAGCCGGATCCCTTATGGGAGGGATCCGTGGGATCCGGGGAACAATGAACTTTCTCCTCTATAAATAGTGAGCCATTTCTTCCTTTTGGCTCACCACTTCACACATACTTTCTTCAAGTATTGTACCTCTCTAACCACTGATCCTAAGAGATCTTTCTATGTAGTTTGTCTTTTGTTTTTGTGTGATTCTCTAGGTTCCTATTAAAGGCGAGATCACCACTTCTTGAAGTCGAGCAAACTCAAGTCCATGAGTTGCCATGCTTCGTCATCATCAAGACAACTGAGGTTCTCTTGTTGATAGTTCTTTCTTTCTCCGTAGATGTTGTGTTGAAGGCATTAGTGAAGGATGCCGAAAGAGTAAAGACGAAAGCATTAGTGAAAGGTGCTAAACGTTCGTGTCAAAAACATTAGCGAAGAATGCTAAAGGTGTCAAGACGAAGGCATTAGTGAAAGGTGCTAAGCGTTGTGTCAAAGGCATTAGTGAAGGATGTCTAAGAATCAAATCAAGTGGCATTAGGGAAGAATGCCTAGGTCGTATAATCGATGAGGTGCATCGTTATACATATAAGTATTTGTTTATTTCCAAGGATGGTGATATCCTTGATGGTGTTGTAACAAGGAGTGGATCTCCTTTAAGATTAGGTGTTGTGTTGTGATGGGTAGTAGTTCCTCCATAGTAATTGAACTAGGTGCTTAGCCTAGTACCTAATAAAGGGTAGGCGACGTTGTGATAGGTGTGGTTCACCTTGGAGTGAAAGAACCCGGTGGTTAGCCTAGTACCGGAAAAAGAGTAGGCGACGTTGTGAAGGCTTCTCCGCCATAAGGAGATTCGTGTAGTGTTTACTTAACTCTCGAGTAGGTGACTCGGGGAGTGGAGTAGGGCAAGGAAGGTGTCCTTGTAGCCGAACCACTATAAATACTCGTGTCGTGGTTATGTGCTTCTTACTCTTTATCTTTCATTACACGTTTATATATTTATCTATCAACGTCCAACATAAACAAACAAATAGATTGACACAAGTCGATCTAAATATTTAAAAGGGAGTTTTAAATTGGTAAAACTATTCAACCCCCCCTTCTAGTTTTCCACACGTTGTGTCGTCTATCCTTAATAATAACGATTGTTTATAAATTAAAGTTTTTCGACTTTAGGTACGTTCTATACGGTTTAATACGTTTTTATCAATTTTCGTCTGTATTTATATGTTTTTATCCGTTTTCGTCAATTTTATACTTTTTTGTCCGTTTTTCATATGTTTTCGTCCATTTTAATACGTTTTCATCTGTTTTTTTTTACGTTTTTATCCGTTTTCATATATTTTCTTACATTTTTATACGTTTTGGTCTCTTTTTACACGTTTTTGTCCGTTTTTATATATTTTCTTACGTTTTTATGCGTTTTCATCCGTTTTTATACTTTTTCTTACATTATATATGTTTTTATACGTTTTCATACATTTATATCCGTTTTTGTCCATTTTTATAATTCTTCGTCCGTTTTTATACGTTTTCTTACGTTTTTATCCGTTTTCGTCCGTTTTTATTCCCTATCCTCCATTTTTATACGTTTTATTACGAATAAAAACGTATGAAAATGCAAGAAAAACGTATAAAACTGACGAAAACGTATAAAAACCGTAAGAAAACGTATAAAAACGGATGAAAACATATAAAAATGGATAGAATGGATAAAACGTATGAAAACGCAAGAAAAAATAATAAAAAAACGTATGAAAACGTATAAAACGGACAAAAACGTATAAAAACATCTGGAAATGTAAGAAAACGTATGAGAATGTAAGAATAACGTATAAAAACGGACGAAAACGTATACAAATGAACAAGGACGTATAAATACGTATAAAAACGGATGAAAAGGTAAGAAAAACGAACGAAAATGTATAAAAACGGACGAAAACGGATAAAAACATAACAAAAACGTACAAAACAGATGAAAACGTATAAATACGAACGAAAACGGATAAAAACGTATGAAAATGTAACTAAAGTCGAAAAACTTTAAATTATAAACGGCCGTTATTATAATGGATAGACGATGCAACGGTCTTTAACCAAAAGGGCTAACATGTAAATGATAACGGAACTCACTTAACACCAGTTAAAAAATGGACCATAAGTGTTATTTTTTGCTGAAGGACTTTCATGCAACTTTAAATTTTTAAAAACTTTGAGTGAAACTTTGGTTAAACCACAGGGACCATCCATGTAATTTACTCTTTATAAATTTAAATCCATCTAACAGGTGGGGTGAATGAATTAGGCTTTATATCTACGAGTTCTATGCAATACATATACTTAATTCTATGCAATGAAGAAAGTTTTGTAAACATAAGAATTAAGTTTCATGTAAGAAATATAAAAACTAAGAGATATTTAAAAAAATCATTTACAGTTGGATAAAAAAGTCGAAATATCCAAGAAACATAGTCCAATGCTCATTATTTTTGAATTTTACGTTCTCCAAAGATATGTTTTTGAATAAAGTGCATATTTGTGAGCAAAGATAAAAATTGCATATTAATTTTAACGAGCGTGGGAACCCGCGCGATGCTGCGGGATTTGTTTTGTAAATTTGTTGTTGAACGTAATGAATGTTATTATATGCGACGGTTATGTTTAACTAAGATATTTTATTTTGATAGTCGTTATTTTGATAAAGGTTTAGCTTAGTACTTACATTTTTTGTTAACAAAGGTATAGGGGTGCAAGATTGTTTAAGGCCAGTTTATTGTCGGGTTGTTTTGCTTTTGTCATTATTTATAAGAGAACATAATTTTTTATATACTAAATGTGTTATTGTGTTATTTTATGTAAACTTTTTAGACTTCTTTAAGAAATTTGGGCTGTCTTTCTTTTTTAAAATAAATACCCTACAAAAAGCCCAAGAGTAATATACGTAGCATATGTTTCCTTAACAAATAATAGTTGACTCCTATGACCTTTGGGATAAACTATTTGACAACCATCTTAAAACTCACTCTTTCCGAAATCAAACATTTTTACTTTCATACCTCTGCAATTAATCCCATCAGGTGAGTAATTAAGACCCCTTATGTTTAATTCATGTAAATCTATTTCTTTCGGTATGGATCTTAATTACTGTACATCATTCAATTTTAATTTGGATAAAAACTTATTGTGTCAATCGTCGCTGTATTTGTTCAAGGTAATTGTATTGTTTGTTTTTTCCTTTTTGAAGATACTTCTAGGTGCCTATAGCCTGCAATTTGTTACTGCATTCGAATCTTTCATTGGAAAGAGGGGTAATGGGATACTGTTTTAGTTAGGTAAGTTAAGTCTTTTTTTTTGTAATGTTTTAGAAGCTGTGGTGATTTGTTGTTGGTTTGTATATTGGGTGCAATGGTTAGGTATGTTTAATAGATATTTTGGGAATAATGCCTTTGTATCATTTAGGTATGTGTTGGATTCATTGAATGTTATATGGAATACATATTGTAAGTTAGGTTGTTTATGTGAGATGCGGACACGCAATGATTGTAGATTGGGTTATCTCATTCTGATATAAATTTGTGTGTGCTTACGTTGCATTACGCAGCACATGCTGTATATGTCGTACCTAATGTGCATATGCTGATGTATATTTTCGTCTGTGCAGTTGATGGCTCCTCGTTTTCCCAAGTTGTCAAAAATTTCACAACAGATTGGTGATAATCGTATTGACAGCATTCTTCATGCTGTATTCTCTCATGAAAAAAGGGCCTATAAGTCTGATCATAAAAACTACTGTGAAATGATTGAAGAAGTTCAAAGTCGGATTGATCATAGGCACGGTATAATAATGGAGTTGAAGAAGCTTGAGAGAGACTCTGTTGTTGATGAATATTTGGCTGCTTTAAAGGCCGCAGAGCATGAGGATCTTGCTGAAGTATCGTGGCTACTTCAGAGGAGCTATGCTGCTGCGTTACGTGCTGGTGAGAAATCCAGACTTAAGAAGAAGGTTAAGAAATCAATATAATGTTGCTGCTTTAACTGTCTTTGGTATAATGAAGTGGTTTAAAGTGGGGTACTCTTTTGTTTAAGCTAACTGTCTAGATGGATTAGATGTGGGTGTTGTTTTTTGAGTAGGTTGCTCTTAGTATGTAGGTTGTCTTTTGCGGATAGTTAGCTTGAATTTTCAACGATCTTATGGTATGAAGTGTGGTGTATATGTGTTTAGGTTAGGTATGTTAGTAGTGTCTTTTGTTGTATGGATGTTGGGTGTACGTTGTTCCTCATGCTGTCGGAATCCAATGTATGTTTATGCTAATATGAATGTAAATATAAGATTTTATGCTAGTATGGTGAAAATGTTGTTTTGGTTATTCTTTATTAAGTTCAGCATTTTTGTGTATTGTATGTGTTGGTAGATGAAAATGATTATCTGGTGGTAATTATTGTTATGTATATTAGATTGGATACATATATATATTTACTTCATTGATCATTTTTATCGATGAGTTTGATACATTGGTGATACAAAAATGTGTTTGTTAATGCCGTTGGTGTAGGCATATTACAAAAGCCATCGATACATAGTCCATAGTTTTCAAAGTTAGTATTCCAACATTATTGTTACATAAGACATATATTTACAGTAGTGCCGTTGTTATAGGGTTGGTGTGAGACCAAGTGGATGAGCAAAAGTGTGGCTGTGAGATCAAACCTGCAATTAATCATATAAAATTTAGGAAAATTAGGAGAGGCGGTATTAGTTTTTCCATATGAATGGTGCATTATATGGTTACTTACCTCTCTAGGACTACCTATTATTTTTTTGTTTTCTTGGTGTCACCTGCCTTATCTTGGAAAAGTGGTCGTTTAGTGGTTGTTTGTTCACTTGGCTGGGCGGCACTTTTGGTGGCTAATATGTCTGATGTTATGACAGTTGGTGGTGGTGTTTTAGTGCCTGTCATAAAATAAAATTTTGTATGTCAGTCAGCGTTAACTTTTTTTTTTTTTTTCCCTTGTTTACCTGAAGAAGATGTGTCTGGATTATTGGATTGCTCAGTGGTCTCTATATTCTGGATGTATTTTTGTTGAACTTCCTGTGCTGCTGTTCCTGTTTATCAAAAATAGTGTGTTAATATAGTAAATATAATAATGTTGTTTTTGTTGATTACTGAATGTTTACCTGAGGATGTTGCTTCAATTTGTTGTGCCATATCTGGCTTGTCCAAAATTCTGTTGAGAACAAAATCTGGTGGTTCTTGTTTGGAAGTTGTATTGTAGTGAAACTGGAAAATGTGTCTTTTCCCGATGATTGCTTTTAGTTTTTCTGGAAATACTTTTGGATCAGGGTCTTTGATTGATGCGAGGAATGTGTTGCAGTCTTCCCCAACGATATCGTCTGCTGCTGGTGTGAAGAACGTCATCATGACTGTTTCTGAACCATCTGTTATGTATCCTTTAAAGTTGTATCTGTTTGTATAAATTGCGGCTGTTAGATACATTTATTTATGCCCTTTTTTTTTCTTCAGTAGGTTGGTTACCTGTTTGTTGGAGATGTAATGGGACCATGAACTCTGCAGTTGTAAATGTTGTCGTCATGTGTAAGCTTGATAGAACAGCTGCTGCAAGATTTGTAGTACCATTCAAGTGATGTGTTCAGGCCAGTTATAGTTCCTTCGCAGGTAAATCGAACCCCCTGCATATGTTTTTGTTCAAATTATTAGCTTATAAATAATGGTTTAAAATTGAGTTTATAAGTATGATGTTTGTTACTGTTACTTACTGCATAAGTGTGACGGCTTTGTTTCAGAAGCATGGCAAAAGGGATCCTGTTTCTAAACTTTTCTTTTTCCTTGTCTTGGAATGGTTGCCTTACAATTTGTAATGGCGGAGTTAGGTTAAATAGCGCTCTATACCTGTTATGTGTGCACATAGTTGTAAAAAGGGAAAGTGTTATATGATTTTTAGTTAACAGTAAATATGATAATCAACTTTGAGCATGTATCTAGTGTGTACTATTAACAGTAGATTTAGTATGTAGACTTACTTTAGGTTTTGTATCTCGATTTTGCGATGAAAGGCTTGGTTTCTATTTGGGTTGCCGATTTTTTCTTTGTCAGTGGATTTTATGTAGCAACCTATGTAGTCTTTTTAGAAGATGGCAAAAAAAAGTTTTTAATAAAGAAGTTTATATATAACTAATATAAAGATTACATGATGCATTACCTGTAAGGACTGGATGTGGTTTTTTGGTTTTGTCTTTTGTATCTACGACTCTGTCAGGCAGTTGATTGTAAGAAATGAAGTCAAAATAGTGTTCTGGAAATCCATGATCTTGAAGTTCGTCAAACTTTGTGAATCTTGTAAATGAAAGTGATGTCTTGTTTTGTAGCGTTTGCTGCCAGTTCTCTGTAGGAATGCATGTAAACCCTGAAATGCGATATGTTTTTCCTGGCACCACAATTGGGGTAAAGTGTTGGATCTCACTGGCTTCCATATTTGCCTGTATTGCATCACCCTGTTCACATTTAATATTAAAAGTTCATAATTATTTGTATATTTAATATTTATTTATTTTTTATTTTTTTTTGGTGGTATTTATTATTTTTGTTCCTTTTAAATTATAATATATATAAAATACCTGTTTGTCCAATAATATTGCTCGGAAACCTTTATCTGTTGTATCTGGTGGATCTCGATGTATCCATGCTCGATACACTTTTGCTTCTAGTATCTTGTTCCTATCTCCTGGCTTTAGATCTTTAATATGCGCTTCACTCATCCTGTAGATACTAACATAAGATATTTATCAGCTTTTATATTATAAGAAAATGTATAACATAATAAAATGTAGTGTAATAATAATATGAATTGTTAGCATGAAGAATCTGTAAATTACTGTTTCTGTAAGTAAATGTTTGCTAAAAACCTTTTGTGTTAGAGATTTTGTTTAAAAAATCTTTATAAACTATATTCATTGTTGTATTTGGTGAGTGTTCAGGGTGAGGTGTGATAAGGATTTTTAAACCGTAAGGTGATGTAGCACGCGATAAAGCAACATATAGCTGGCCGTGACCAAAAATTGGTTGCGGAAGGTAGATGCCGATTTTGCTTAGAGATTGTCCTTGGCTCTTGTTAATTGTCATAGCGTAGCAAAGTTTAACCGGGAATTGCTTCCTTTTGAAAATGAAAGGGTAGTTTGGATCTTTGTGGGTCAAAGGGATTCTTGGAATATAGACTTTTTCTCCAATTCGTGTGCCTGTAATTATTTCTGCCTCAATTAGTTTTGACATCAGATTTTTTACAATCATTCTTGTTCCATTGCAGAGCCCGCCACCTAAATTGACGTTTCTGAGCAGCATGATTGGAGCTCCAATTTTTAAATGAAGAGTGTTTGGTGGTAAACCTGGGAATTTTAAAGTATTCAAGTATTCTGGTGGGTACAACATTTCAGTTGCAGCACCATCTCTTCCAACCGGGATTGCCTCGTCGGTACTTATGTATGTTGCAGTGTCTCCTTTCATTAGCGATAATACCCTCTCGTTTATAACGTCAGCAGTTTCATTTTTTGGACAAACAATTGCTTTTTCTTGTAACAGCTGTGGTGTTGGTTTTGTTAATGTTTCTTTGTCGTAGATGAAATCAATGAGTGTCTGCATTCCATCTTCATTATCTGGGATTAGATATTCAGGAGGGATTGTGATCCATGAAGCATCTTTTGGATTAGTTTCATCAGGTTGGCCAATTTTACCATCACCTATTTGCAGCAACCATGAAGAGAATTGATGAACTATATTTTTTTGTTTTTGATTCAGCTGATTCTGCAGCAACCTCATGTTGTGTTGAAGCTTGAATACTTTGAAGTACGGCCACAGGTATGATTGAGCTATTGATGCGTTGATAATCTCTGTTCTTGAGGCCTTTTTTTTAACTGGCAATGTTTGCCTGAAGTCACCACCTAACATAATTGTTTTGCCGCCAAATAGTTTGTCTGAATCATCTAGTATATCTTTGAGTGTTCTGTCTAGTGCCTCAAAACAGCGACGGTCGTTCATTGGTGCCTCATCCCACACTATTAACTGAGTTTCAGTTAGGAGTTTAGCCATCAATGTGTTTTTTTTGATGTTGCAGATTGATTC
The DNA here is from genome assembly GCA_910596185.1 of Chrysanthemum makinoi. Classification (NCBI taxonomy): domain Eukaryota; kingdom Viridiplantae; phylum Streptophyta; class Magnoliopsida; order Asterales; family Asteraceae; genus Chrysanthemum; species Chrysanthemum makinoi. Next base: position 98,548,328 of record OU343220.1, on the reverse strand, counting down.
ATCAGTTAGTTCTAGCGGGATTTTAAATCTTGAGTGAGCTGTTCTTCCAGATGGCAGTAATAATGAAGCAATACCTGAAGATGCAACAGCAAGTACGATTTTGCCATCCGAACGTAAGGTATTGATTATTGTTTTCCATAAAAAAGTTTTTCCCGTGCCACCATGTCCATAAACAAATATCAATTCTTGGTGGTTGTTTTTTGATGCAGAAAGAATTAGATCATAGATCTTCTTTTGTTCTTCATTCAGTTTCTCTACAGAAGTGGCAACTTCTTCTTTTAATTCTTGGCGGTTGTAATTTTTTTCTTCCATCAAAAGCGTGTTTTCAAGTTCAGCAAGTAAATGGGCTGGAGGCAAACAGAAACCATAGTCTTGAACTGATTTTGAGCAGGTATTCAGTATGAACTCTATTTCATACATAATGTAGTCTTTTACTTCTGGTTCATTGACATATAGATTTCTAATATGACACGTTTGTGCAGCTTTTGCCGGGATGTCATCTGCCATGGCGCGCCAGTGTCTCTCCCATAATTGTATCGGATCTGCTACGTCACAATACATTAGAATATGAGCAAACAACATGCGGATTTCTGATGCAGATGCGGTTAAAGATGCTTCCTGCAGTGCTACATCCCATTCTTTGTCATCTTCTAGGAGTCCTAACGCCTGACATGCTGCGCGATAAGTATGGAAAACATGTTTGTTTACGGTACGTACATCGACAAATGAGGTGCACCCCTTCTGCTGTGCCAGCAGCATGCGTAAATAAAAGAGTTCACCTGCAGCCGGGTGCACGTATGCAAGGCGTCCGATTGAATACTTGCTTTTACGTTGTCTTCGTCTCCATGTTTTTTGACTTTCGTACCAAGCGTATTGAGAAGGGAAATCTAAATATGTGAGATGCCTGCCGTCAGTATACAACTGGTTGTAAGTGAACCATTCTGTCAATGTTGTTAATTTTCTACCTTCGTCCGCCATTATATTTGTTAGAGTTTCTTTATCGCGGAAAGTAACTGTTTGCATATTTTCTAGGTGTACAGCCAAAATTTGGACCGCCGGTTCTCTATGGTGTATGGGGAATTTAAGTATCCTCCAGCAAGCTTCATGTGGACAAATAAAGCGACCGTCAATGAAATTCTTTATTTCATCAATTTGTATTTTAGGCGCTGATGATGATGTTCCTGGATCACCAATTGGGCGTGTAATGCGAGCTGCAATACGATCTGTGCCTTTAGAAATATATTTGAAAAGATACTTTATCAGCATGCTCCATCCACAATACTCAACGTTTATGTGGGCATGAAACATGAGACAAAGGAGACGATTATAAGGGACTACATAGGTATTGTCTAATTTGAACTCACCTTTTGGTACATAAGTCGGTGTGTTTCTTCGTTTGTAATGTACGTGACCATCTTTATCAAAGTAAGTGGCTTCATTAAATTTTTTTGGAAATTTTTTTTTGCAAGTACCACCTTCCATACACGGGGCAGACGGTTTAGCGTTTCCACATGGGCCATGCATCATCAGGTCTGCAACAACTCTGTAACCTTCAGGATCAGACTCCTTATCAGGTAACTCTGCTGAAATGAACTTATCAACTTCTTCTGGAGTTTTTATTTTGTCTTTAGAATCTATCCATAACAGTGTGTGACAGTGCGGGAGTCCACGTTTCTGAAATTCAATTGTGTAAAGCACTGTCAAAAAGGAAAATTAAATTTTAGTAATTGTATATGGAATAATGAATGTTTATGTGAAAATAATTTAAATTCATTGCATACCTCCTGTACATCGGCCAAATATGTTTTTCTCTTTCAGTATTTGTATGAAAATTTCAACTTTCTGCTGGAACACACGAACCACCACATCAGCTCTATCTGAGGGAGTAAGCCCTGGATATTTTTTCATGCGTCGTTTGATTTCTGGCCAGTTAATATTACATGTAAATGTAATGAAAAACTGTGGGTTCCCTAGTACACGGCATATGGCAAGAGCATCGAGATAATGACTGTACATGTATCTTGGTCCACCTGTGAAGCTTGATGGAAGAATAATCTTTTTTCCTATCTCAGCACCAATGTGGTCTCCTTGTGATATTGCATCACATATTCCTGATAAACATTCGCTCCGTATGTTGTTTTGCTTGCGTCGTATGAAATCAAGCCTGTCTTGCTCTAGGGTGCAGTAAACTGACACAACATACTGTTGAAATAATCGCCCAGTTCTGAATATATGCCCATATTCGTCAAACCGTTCATGTAATTGGTACATGTAGTACTCATTCATAGACAATTTCTTGTTTGTCCTGTGTGCGTGAACACCTGTGAGTTTCATCTTTATGTTGTAACCTGGTTGGCCATATACAAAGAGAAGAGGAAACTGTAGAGACATATATGAAGTATGAAGCTTGTTGATTCTTTTAGGGTGCTTGTCTTTATATTCTATGATTACGTCATAGTCAGTTTTTGTGTTTGAACCTTCTTCAAATACTATAGCCCCGAGAGTGTTGCTGGAAGGAAGCGCGTACTCTTTTGCACCAACGACGTTGTAAAGTTGAATTTTTAGATTAGGTATGTTTGCTTCGTTACATCTATCTCTGGCTGTTCTGAATAATTGAACCAACTTGTTGTGGTTGTCTAGCATTTCTATTAACCCTTGAACGATCTCAGGTTTTAGATTGCTCTGACTGTCAGTACCAAATGGTTTCATTCTATTTGCGACTTCATTCTCTGTATCGTAAATATAGAGCTGTAAGAACCTAGGGTCATCATTATTGCTAGGCAATAATGTTCCTATCCAATGATGTATCTGGCCTGAAATCTTGAACACGTATGGTCCTTTGCCGTCGTTTATTGTTTCATCTATTTGTGCACCAAAAGATGTCATGCTAAACATCTGGTTGTACGCGCGGATGTTATCCAAAAAGTGTTTATCATGTAGTAGTTGTTTCAAATATTCTGGAGGCTCTAATTCTTTTGGAAGATATATTTGCCCTCCTGCACAACATCGATGATATCTCACTTTTGACCGTAGTAAATTGCTTTTTAATCTTTCTCCATACCAAAATGCGGCATCACAGTACTGACATCTTTGGTCGCAGTCTCCTATATCAATATATAAATTGGATACATCTGTATTGCCCAAATTAATAAAGTGTTAGTATTTTGTGTCTACTAATTTATGAATACTGGAAACACAGACACATTTTGTTTTTAATAATTGTTGTTACCTTCAGTATAAGGTATGGCAGGATTATGATGTATCGAATTTAATATTGGTTGCTCCTTTAAAATGTCATTTTTTTCCTTCCTTTTTTTGCCTGTTAAATATAAAGGAATCACAACATATTTTTTAAATATAGTTAAATATAGTTAAGCAAAGCATGTATGTTAGTAAAAAATTGTGTGTGTGTAAAGTTTACCTGTCGATATTGCTGTGTTGTTGTTGTTACTTGTGTCCGAATGTTTCCTTTGACGTTTTGTTGAATTATTATTATCTGACAAAAGTTTAAATGCAGTATTGCTTTTTCTCTTCTTGAGGTTGCCATTAGTGTCATGCATCTGTTGATTTGAGGCAATATTTTTGTAGGTGTTTGGTGGTTGTCGTAGTGTTTGTGTATCATTTTCTTTTTTCCTTTTCTTCACTTTCGCAGTAGCAGTGGTCACATGGTCGTTGGAATTGATATTTTTATTTGTAGCACGCAGTTCTCCTGTTGTTTGTTCACTGGAAATGTTAGTTTCTAATAGTGTAACAACAAAAGCTGTAAAAAATTAGATAAGAAAATAAGATTGTGTATTGTAGTGTTGTTCAAATAGTAAAAGTAAAGTTGACTTACCATTAATAGTGGCAGAAGTGTCTGATTCCGGATGCCTTTTATTTGCAATTGGATATCGTTGAAATTCAAGTTTTCCCTTACCATTCAAATCTTGGTAGTAATTTGATATAGGTTTATCATTTGCCATAGAGTTATCTGTAACCTGTGCTGGCCCGAAAGAGGTACATACACCAACTGCGCAAGTATCTGGAGGTAACAGACAATTTAGCATGTATCTATTATTGTTTTTTCCCTTTTGTTTACTGTAAATGTTAAAGGAACAGTTACCTTTGTTGTTACAGCATCCAATCGCTGGTTGGGTGTAAGAGTAATTACTAAAATATCCACCTGGATTGGATATACGATCGTCAAGTTCTGGAGACATATAGGACGTACTTGTAACATTGTATGAAGTCTCATTTTGGTTGTTGCCAGCATTATTATTTGTTAATAAGCCTGCATTAATAAAATAATAATAATAATAATAATAATAATAATAATGTTAGGGGTACATTAACTAAGTTAACTAAACTGCAAAAAATAATAATTGAGATTACCTTTCCGTTTTTTGTTGCCTTCCTGTGTAGCCGTTTCAGACGGATCACCTTTTCTTTTTAATCCTTCGTTTCTTAACGCACCTTCTCTACGATTGCTGTTTTGTGTTTGCAGGATTGGCGCAATACATGTGCAATATTGGTAACTAACACCATGATTTGTTGATTGAACGTGGAATGGGTGGTCGATATTTTGCCCAAGAACAGATGCGTATTGTTGTTGATCACAAATATTGTTTGTCGGTCGACCATAAGGTCTATGTTTAATATGTTGACTATTGAGGTAATTTTTTACACTGTCTAGTGTTAGATGCATTATAGTCTGCTATCGTTTATGTGTATGAAATATAAGAGTAACCTCAATACTGGATAATAGTAATATTGCAGAAACAGCGTTTAAACTAAGTATATGTATGAGCAGATTATACGAAAGCATAATTTTAAGTTGTTTCAAACAGAAAGTTAGTAAATACATAGATAATAGAAAGAAACAATATTCATATGAATACTGACAACTGATGTGAGGTGTTGTACCTGTTGTTTATTTTTTATTGTAAATCCAAGATGATTACCTGCATAAATGCATAGTGATAAAAGGAATATGTAAGTAAAGCTGAAGGAAACCTACAGGAGATTACATCTGACCATCAAAATATAGGGAAACTACAGATAGTGGATCAAAAGTATAAGGAATATATGTATGATTGGGTAATTTCTGTTGCACATGTATGGGAAAACATAGAAGTAAACACCCTACCTTTGCAAATGTTGCCTTTGTGGAATCTAATATTGATTTAGTATTTGCTTCTCTTTCTTGAATGTGCAGGAAATTTATGAAGAGATGATGAGTAGTAATACAGCAAAAGAGCTTGGCTTGAATTTGAGATCGAACTTATGAGTAGTGGTGAAATGGAACTTTCTGGGTTCACTTTAAGTAGATGAACATATATGGGTTTCCAGTTTTTTTTCAGCTCAATTATGTTAGGCCTCATTTAATGCATTATCAAACGTGTTGTGGATGCATTATTTTAATTTTCAGATTCATTTAATGTCTTCCCAATCCTGTACAGCCACGTGTGTAACTGCATTTAATGTGTTCGCTTGTGCAAAACTTGTGCTCGCTCTATAGTATATACGAGTGTGGAAACCCGTGCGATGCAGCGGGATTGCTTTTGTAGACGTGAATTTGGATAGGGACTATTTTTGCCAAATTGCTATAGATAGCAATTAATTCTACAGGACTTACTTTGCAACAACATTTAAACTTTAGGGACTATTTGCGCCAAATTGCTATAGATAGCAATTAATGCTAAAGGACTTACTTTGTGACGACACCTAAACTTCAGGGACTATTTTTGCCAACTTACGAAAGTTAGCATTTAATGCACAAAAGATGTGCTCGCTCTATAGTTATATATAGTAATAGATAATATGTTCGACCCAAAATGACGAGTGGTTAGCAATCATATGTTAAGTCGGACTATATACCTCCGTGCTCGCAACAGGCCTTTAACGTAAATTTTATATAATGAGTTTTGATAAAGTAACGGCATATCTAAATTTTAATTGTTTGTGCATAAAAATTGCATATTAATTTTAACAATTTCATAAAAGGTGTAGATTGACGGGAACACCCTGATCTCGGATGCCTTTTTGCACCAGCCATTTTCCACCCCACAAGGAATAGCCCTAACTCTCCTTGCTAGTGGGCACCAATTGGAGTGAGACGAAGCCAAGACTGGACCCTGAGCTCTTATTCCATAAAGTATCTACAGTGTGCCCATAGGTTTTGCGAAAATGGGTACCTATATGAAGCAAATGCCAAGGCTGGGACTTGAACCTGGGTCTATTGACTAAACATAAGTGCTTCAACCATTGGACTAATGCTCCATTGGTATATTAATTTTAACAATACAATCGGTTAAAAATATAAAATTTTATTTTGACATGCTAAAGTCTATATGGTGTTTAAGGTTGTTAAATAAGATTTATATCTAACATTAGCTAAATTTGTTTATAATAATACTCGTGTATATGTGAATTTTTACATAAATTTTTCATTATATATTAATATTGATTAATACTTTGTAAATTTTTTTGTTGGAAAAATAATTTGACTTTATTTAATTGACATGGTGTAAGGATTATGTTTTTTAAATTTAACTATTGACATTATGTTTTAAACATTATACATGTTTGTTAGCACGCAATGATTTTTTTTTTTTTTTTTTTGGATAATCTTATTTAAACTTTAAAAAGGAATGTGTCGTTACAATATGTAGAATCTTGAATATTTATTTTCATCTCGCGGTAACACATGAGGCCATGATGTTATTTTCATATTTGAGAAAAGCTCATTTAATAACACTTATTTTATTGCATACTGAGGGATTAATCCCACCATCCAAATCACTTAATCTAATAGACAAGAAGATCATTACAACTTATTTATAGAAGTTGAAAAAATATATGAATTTTTCTTTATATTCAAACACGCTTGATATATCATATGTGATATAACATTAATTTTTAGATTCGAAAACAAAAGATATTGACATAGATACAAAAAATGATGAATCTTTTGGAGTTGTATACAAATACTTATGTCTATTTTACGAAAACATGTTTAGTGTTTGAACTTACATATTAGTGTTATATCACAAGTGATATATCAAATGAGTTTTTTTCAACAAATTCTATGAATTATCTGTATTGATTTAGGTGTTCAAATATTATGTGTGATATATAGTTGAAATTTTTGAAATGTGTATTTTTCAATACAAATAATGGTGAACCTTTTGGAATTCTATACTAATACTTATGCTCATTTTACGATAGCATATTGAGCGTTCTAACTTATAGGTTAGTGTTATATCAAATGTGATACGTTAAGCGAGTTTGACTAAAAAAAAATCTTCTATTTCCTTCAACTTTTACGAATAAACTGTATTGATTTGGATGTTCACGAATTATGTTTGGTATTTGGTTTGAAAGCTAAGGATATGCAATTTTTAATGCCAAAAGATTAATCATTTTAAGTTTTACACAAATACTTATGCTCTTTTTACGACATCATGTTGAGTGTTTAAACTTACAGATTAATGTTATATCATATGTGATAAATCAACCGGATTTGACAATAAAAAAAAATATTCTATTTTCTCCAATTTTATGAATAAACAGTATTGATTTGGAGGGTCAAAAATTATGGGTGATACATGGTTGAAAAACTAAGAATGTGTATTTTTCAATGCCAAAAATGATGAGTTATTTCGAGTTCTATAAAAATATTTATACCCGTTTGAGTGTGCGAACTTATAGATTAGTGTTATATCATAAGTGATATATCAAGCCAAATACTGTACTGAGAAAAAACAAATATACCAAAGAAAAAAAGTCGAAAATATATGAAAGTGACCATCTATTGAAAGATAATTAAATGTTTGTCACGATGATGTAATTTTTGTAGGTTAACAGTTTACGGTTTTTGAGATATGTAATTCCTAAAAAAGATGAAGGTGGAAGGCGTAGAAGTTAATGTTTTTAATGTTTGATCCGGTTTCCTGGATCAAATATTTTAGATGATTGAGATAAATTTCACAAAACGTAAAAAAAAATAAGTAGATCTAAAATAACTCAACTCTTATATACACATATTGCTAGTTTACATCCTGTCGACAAAAGTAATGCAATAAAATTTATGTGCAAAAGCGTAAAATCTTGGCAATATTTACAAAACCTAGTATTTTGGATTCAAACAACTAAAAACTACATCTATTCAAATAACTCTTAAAGTATAACAGAAAGGATGTGATGTATACAAAAATAAAATTTGGACTATTTATTTTTGAAAGTTTATTGTCTTCAATTGTAATGTTTAATAGCAATAGAAAAAGTGCATAAGAGCTTTTGCGCAATTACAACTTTATCCGGCTAGCTTGTTCAAGATTAGTTTATTGAATTATTATATTTCTAGTTTCGTGTAATAATCGGTTTCTTTACACAACGAAATCTTCTTATATACTTCATCGCATTTTTTATATGTTTTTACACTAATATTCAACAACTATTTGGTATTGTCGTTCTCGTTGCAGCTAACTTTTTGGTCAACTGAGATATTATGTATGTTTGAAATATTTTAGTTTGGACCTCTATGTTCTAGCTGGAGTTATAAGCTAATTGCTAAAAACAGTTTGAAAGACATCAAATGAAATATACACATAAAGTCCTTGGTACATGATTAATATAAAAGTTTATTTGAACCAACCAGATCTGTCCGAGTTAGTAAAAATCTTATAGTTATTATCACAGTTTTAAGTTTGAATACTGCTTGATCCAAACAACGATGAAGTGACCTCACCTACCTCTTCAAAAGAGGAAACTTTCCTTACTTAAATCCGTGTGGCGGTGAACTCCCCGTTGATTACTCCAGCAAACGGTGAGAAATTATTGTTACCAAAAAACCTATACATACATAGATAAAAGTTTATGTGGTTACTATTTTATCTTTAAAAGCTTCGATCTCAATTAAAGAAACTAGCAGGGTATCCGCGCGATGCGACAACGGATACCCTTTAACTATATTTTTTGACAATATAATGTTATGCATCCATACTTTTATTAAACAATTAAATTACAAATAACAATAACTTTAGTTATGACCGTGGAAATAATTCATCTCGTGTTAACCGAAGCTACCATAAACAAAATCTTGATTCTTTCCTTCAAAGACAATCACACATCGTCAATTTTGGAGCCAACCGACCCAGTTCGACCCTCATGTTGCAATGGTGGCGACTTGGTGCGCAATGACCAACGGCCGACCGACCACTGCGGGCAGCCTAATGACTTTATTTTTAAATGCTTGGCTTAGTAGTTTGATTATATTGTACATTGTGGTTAAATAATTGTATATTTTAGTTAAGAGGTAAATTAAATAGTGTATTAATTGTATGTGTTGAATAGTATTTTTTAGTTGTATTTGTGCTTCAAATAGTTTGTACATTGTGTTTTATATATACTTTTTATCAAATGAGTGTTTTAAATATGACATTAATTACAAATGTTGACCAGTCAATATGTGTAGGTGTTTATGCATAAAGTAATTGTACATATAGTTTAAGTAGTTGTATTTGCTTAAAATCTATATATGAAAATCTTAAAAAATTAGAAAAGAAAAGGTCATCCTTCCATTATAAGTAGTATAAATTAACTATAGTTAAGTTCATAACAAGTAACCAATACATCCCTAATACTCATTAATATAGCTAGTTACAAATGCCCGTGTATCCATTAAACATTAACAAACTAGAAAGACCAAAAAAAAACCATACAACCTCAAGAACTATACAACAAAGAGCGAAAAGAAAAATGAATGCAAAGCCACTTTAGCCATGCAAATCAATGAACCACTGAATGATAATGAAGTTATGGTACATATACAAAACAATAGTATTGAAAAACACACAAATTAATCCAAAAAATCCTTCCTCTCTCCTTAACCGCTTTTCCCGCCTTATTTTTCCCATTAAAAATCGACTAAAACCTTCATATCTGCACTAAATTCTGGTCCAATTTCAATATAGTTTTCATCATTCGACTCAGAATTTCATTGCAATCAGGTTGATACTATTTGATTTCATTTTGCCCAAAATTTCTTAAAACCCTAATTTTGCATAATTCTCTAATTGAGCTCAGTTGATTACGTATTATTGCAATTGAATTGTATTACTACTTATGTATAGTGTTTTTTGACTAAAGATGTCAACTAATAGACCTAAACGAAAAACAAAAAGACCGGCAAAATTTGAGGAATCTGTTAGTGATAATACTACTAGTAAAGATAATAGGAACAATATAGTAGATAGTGGAAATAGTATTAGTGGGGAAAAGGTGTTTGTTAATGGTGAAACAAAGGATAATAAGGATAATTAGTGTGTAAAGGAGACTGGTGAATCTAGTGGTAAGATAGTAATGTATACAAATGAAGAGGATACGTCTTGTAGTGGAAAGATTGATGTACAGAGTAAGCATAGTGATGTAATGGAGTCTAATGTTGCAGTTGAAGGGAATGAGAGTAATGAAGTGTTAAGAGGTATGGCTAATGTTACAGTGGAAAAGATTGAACAAGTACAACAGAGTAATGTTGAATGTAGTCCTAGTATTGAAAATGGTCCTGAGAAGAGTGTGAATAATGGTACAAATGGTAGGAATAAGGTGGAAAATAGTGGCAAAACTGTTGAGAATAAGGAGGGAATTTGTTGGAATCACTCCTAAACATTTATTCAAGTGTTAGTTACTCATATGTAATAGTTAGTTTAATTATGGCCTTTATGTTTGTTATTAGCCTTAAGCTTATGTAGAAGGCCCATGAGCTTAGGCCCATGTCCAATAAGGAAAGGATGGGAACTAGGAGTGTTGCCCTAGCTTCCCTCCTATAAATACTCTTGTAAACCTTCATTTGAAGGTTGGTTGTTCAAGTTATTCTCTTCACTCACTCTCTGCGCATAACCGTCTTCATCATAACGTGTGTGTGTGTTTGGTTTACTTGTTCAATCGCCTTTATCTCTTTCTATTAAGCTTGTGTTGTAAATCTAGTGACCTAACAGTGGTATCAATCGCCAAATAGTTGGGTGAACGTATTGTTTGAAGTGGGTTTTGGTCTCACGCTTAACGTACGGTACCATAATTTTGGTTTGCTTAAAACACAATTTTACACTTTTAATCCAAGATTCTTGTACTTTCACCGTTATAAGGTGTTAAACTTATCGCTTTTTGGCAAAAGTTTCAACTTTATGCGTGGATCATTGTTTTTGAGCTAGTTTTATTCATTGGGTGTCGCCCTACGCGTAACTTTTTAAGAGCTTTGCATCATCAAGTTTCACACTTTTGTGTCATTTTGGTGTTATTGAAGCTATTTCATCTCACAAAAACTGGTTTAGAAACATCTTTGGGCATAATCAAATTTACGAGTAATCCTACGCATAGCAAAACCCTAATACTACGCGTAAGATTTTCCTTGGTTTGATCTTCCGTTTCGTGGTTTACTCCGTGTTTTCTTGCTTGGATAAGCCTGAAAATACGCCGACTTTGGATATCTTTTGCACTGTGATAGTGTAAAAGATCATTTGGGAAAAAACCCTAAACTTACGCATAAGCATAAAGCTTACGCCGTAGAAATCCCACGATAAGATTTATCTTACGCCTAAGCCGTGTCTTACGCATAAGGTAATCCTACGATAAGTTTCTACGCCTAACTTTGTGTCTACGCATAACTTTAGTGTCTTTTCCATACTTACGCGTAAGCTAAAACTACGCGTAACTCTCATTGTTACGCGTAACTTTGGTATTTTTACGCATAAGTCCTACTTGGTTTATTGTGATTTCTACGCCTAAGGTCACTTCATCAACAAATAAGCTTCATTCGACTACAAAGATCCATCAACACAAGTTATCAAAAAAAAAAGTTTTTTGGCGGGAAAATTTGAGTAAAATTTAATTTTTAAGGAGACTAAACGCTCAATTTTACGCGAGATTCAAATTTTGGTTTAACTGTGAAAATTTTGGTCAAAATTCAAATTTTTGGGCCTAAATTCAAATTTTTCGTAAAATTTGGCCAAAATTGTCATAACTCAAATTTTTCTTACAACCTTAGAATTGAATTTTATATTGAATTTCAAATTTTGAGAGTCAAAATTTTTCATAATTATTTTTGAAGGGAAATTGAAATTCACTATATCGACCTTTGCGTGCTATATCGACTTTGCACCTTTTCTTCTCTTTGATTCTTCTGCAGGGGTTTAAATCAATGGATTCGATGTCAAAAAGGTGTACGTAAGATGGAAACCAATCAAATTCTCCTTCCCAATGATTTACAATTCCAAGCGCCGACATCATCAAATTCCCGATATCCCGCAGTCGTGCAAGGTGAAAGAGTTGATGTACATGAAAGGCATGCTCATATGGACGTTTAGAATGTTGTGATTACTTGCAACTGCTCGGTAATGCGGACAATGAGGTTGTAGCATTGAAAAGCAGGATGAGAAGCAGATCTCGAGAAGATATCATACTTAACTACGACATCGAGCCTAACTGTGACGAAGAACAAATGGTTGAGGAAGATATCTTACCCACCTATGACACCGCACACGTAACAGATGGTCGAGGTACAATCTACTGTTGATCATATTCTGACTGCAAATGCGACACAACATACCGAGCAACCTGAATTTAGTAATGAAGGAGAGGTTGACCAGTGTGTTGCACAATGTCTAGACAACTATCTCATGTCGAGCCCTTACTTGTTAACAACTCAACTGAACGCCAAATCAAACTCTTGAATCTGAAAACATTCTTCTCAAAAAGACCATTGCTCAGCTTCATAAAGATTTTTCAAAACTAGAGGCACATTGCATCTCTCTTGAACTTAAACTACAAAGTAATCGTGTGGATAAATTAGTAAAAGAAAATGAGCATTTAAAGGCTTAAATTCAAGCAAAGGGGCTTGCACATGTTGCTTTACAAAACAAACTGAGAAGATTAACCGACAAGAGTGTGGATACTAATTTTGCAAAACCAACAATCTTGGGGAAATCGTCTCTAAAATCAATCAGAAAACCAATCAGTTGCTAGACAACCAACTGCTTTTAAATTTGAGCGTTCAAAATCTTCAAAACCACGGTTTGCCTCCCAAGTTGTTGAGAATAATCATTTGTCAAAACCAGTCACTCCACATTCCGGACCAATGAATAATGCTTCGTCTCTATTAATCCTGTTTCTGTTATACCTTTTGTTATATCTCAACAAGTGGCGCTCCTCGCCAATCTAGGACTAGTTCAAACACTGTGTCTAAACTGAGCATTAAAAGTAAAGATTCATATGATTCAAAAGACGCGTACAAGAACGTGATCTAGAAAAGCTAGAAAAGGGCACTACTCCAAAAGGATGGAATCTTAGGTTCACGACCTAGTGTGATGCCTTCTAGTGTGTTGCATAACACTGCATGTAGTAGCAATCCAAAACCTAAGTTTACTCAACAAATAGTTAGAAATAAACCCGTTGATCTAAACGTAAAATTTCATAAACCTACTAGGTGGATCAATATAGGACACAGACTCTTCCCAAAAGAAGTTTCAACATCCCCTAGATCTTACCTTAGATGGATTCCAACGGGTAGAGTTTTCAACACTATTGGTCTTAGGTGGATTCCTACAGGCAAGATACTAAGTAGTTGCATCAACACAAGTGTGAAACCCACAACATCCATCCCCGAGGTAGGAAAGGAACTTATCAAAATAGCTTGTTCAAGTGTCAAGAAGATAATTGACACTACATCTTTATGCCTCTAACATCTGGAACCCAGCTACACTTGGGGATCCATGTTTCTTCTTCTTGCCCCTTCTATTTTTCTATGCAGTAGGTACAACAGCTATGGCTCCTACCGCAAAACAAATGTAGGACCCGCTTCTCACCGTTAAAAATATCATGATCCATCACCGTTCCACCATTGTACTTAATCGCCATGAATTGGAAACATTGCTTGCTCCTCCTGGTTAAAGATTTTGCCAAAAGTCGTGCTTCGATGTATCGAATGTTTCCCGCACAACCGATAATACTCTAATTTCAGATATACCTGAATCTACAACAACAACCGAATCTTCTATAACAGAAGATCAAACTGCTTCCAACAACAATGACACAGCTGATGATTAACATAATGAACAGAGATGTTTTATCAGCAGTTGACTCTCTCGAAATATTTTTGGTACTTCACACTTGTTCGATCAATTGGCTTCAAACGGACTACCATCGGTGGCAGTACAGTTGTAGTATGCATGAGGGCCACCACAAGTAACACAAACTTCAACTTTCTTCACTTCACCATGTGATGGTGTCTGAGTGAAAGTGACTTTCTTTTGGTTAGCAAGAACCAAAGCTTGAACAATATCCGTGAGTTTGTCAATCTTAGCATCGGTGCTAGATGTACTCACTAGAGATGAAGTATAAGGTCCAGAATTAGACTGAGATTGATATGTCTTTGTGCGGAAAGGGCGGACCTGGGACTTGTTTTCAATGATTTGCAAGGCTTCTTTTGTGGTCTTGCTAAGGAAATTACCTCCCGCGGAGGCATTTAAAGAGTCTTGGTCACCTTGGTGCAGACCATTGTAGAAAGTATCCATTTTCATTAACTCGGTAAAACCATGATGCGGACACTTTCGGAGCAACTCTTTGTAACGATCCCATGCCTTCCCGAATGATTCATCAAATCTTTGAGAAAATTTCATTATCTCATTCTTAAGACTTGTAGTTCGTGATGGAGGATAGAATTCGTTAACAAACTTGGTGACTAGATCCTCCCATGTCTCAATGGAACGAGGGGTTGTTTCTCAAGCCAATTCCGGGCTTGTCCCTCTAGAGAAAATGGGAACCGAAGAAGCTTAATGGCTTCATGTGGGACATTTTTGTATTTGATGGTTGATGCAATCTTGTTGAACCATCGAATATGTGCATGAGGATCATCCCGCTCAAAACCATGAAATTGGCTTTGGGTCACCGTGATTAAGCAACCCGGTTTTGAGCTCAAAGGTATCACCACGATGGTCGGGACAACAATGGCATCTCCGTAACCCTCGATGGGTGCTTGGAGAAGCTCATTCATAGGTTTATCTTCTGCAATTACGACAGGGGGTGGTGGTGGTAGACGCCTCGGCCACGGTGAAGGAGCGAACGCCCTCTACGTCTACGAGGAATATTTGCAAGCTCGAAAGTGGACTTGTAGAGCGGAAGAACGAGCGCATGCACTAAGTTTAAAAATCAATTTTCAAAACAAATGCGAGGCAAAACGACAAGTGAACTTAACCAATAATCACAAATGAAATGGCTTCTTTGAAAAAGGTATACCAAATCACAAGGACACAAAGGCAAGTTTTAAATCTGTTGTTCGGGAACTTGTTATGGTCACACCCCAGCTAGTAGGTGCACGCCTTGATTTGCGGTGGTTGATTTTTATGTATTTAAGTACCACTGAAAAGACGTAGGTAATGATTTGTGCAAAGGGTTTAAAAAATTTTGGACAATATTTTGGTATCGCCTCGCTTAACCAAATCGATTCTTTAAGAATCACCTTAAAAGAAAATACAAGATAGAAAACGTTCCGATTGTTTTGTTGTTTTATATTTTTTTGGTGTTGTTAACACTTTAGGAAAAGTGTTAATGAACTTTTTGATTTATGATAACTTTACAAAAAACTTTTTACAAAAGATGGTATATGTGCAAGAATGAGTCTGAAAAAGGGCTAACACACGCTAACAACCTCCCCGGCAGCGGCGCCAAAATTTGATTCGCCCCTGAACAGTCAAGTTTAATCACACAAGCTGACCACTTGTGAATGGTCAACCGTAATAAACTTAAAACGGCTCAGAAAGCAAATGCAATTAAGATCAGAGGAATATAGTGGATTCCCGGGTCGTTAAGTCCCACGGAGGATGAATGGTGTTTAACACAGGCAGATGTCGAATAATCACTAAGGATAGTGATCAGTAAGGATTTTGAGTTATTTATACCTAAAGAGAAAATTTTGTAAATTACAGGGGATTAAATGCAAATTAAAGAAAATTAAAAGCTAAAATATATTAAATAAACGCTATCACTATTTTTACAATGATGTTTTTTTATAAAATAAAATAACTTAAATAAACTATTTTAATTAAAACGTAAACTTAAATTACCTAAAAACGTGATCTAAAATGAAAACGTACGTTATGTATAAAAATTACGCGAGAGCGCAAGTAAAAACGTAAAATTTGTGAAATAAAAGTCCTACGAGTGTAAAATCAATTTTCTTACTTAATATATGACAAAAGGAAATTTTAGAAAAAAGATTTATATTTTTTAACTTTTATATTTTTTATTATGAATTAATTACTATTTTAGACTAAATAAATGATTAAAAATACTAAAACTATTTAGAAAAATCTGAAACTTTTTATAAATTACTTTATACTAATACAAAGTTAAGAAAAATACAAAAGTTGAAAAAGCTAGATTAAATAAGCTGAAAATAAGCTAATAAGCTCGTATAAGCTTAAAATGAAAACAAGGGTTATATATTAAAGTGTGCAAAGTTAAACAAGAAAAAGACCCAAGCAAACTGGTATACAGTACACACTATCACTCTCAAAGGTGGAGGTCTCAGGGTTCGAGCCATGCTCCCATCTTTTTGCAAAATTAATTTTTTTTGGACTTTTTCTTGTACAAACTTTTTAAGCACAGTAAGATAAGCAACTTTTACAACTACAACTTTTTATGAAAACTGCTAATAAGCACAGATTGAGCTTATTATTTCAACAGTGAGCAAGAAATGAAATAAGCTTAAGGATTAAGCTAAAATGCTATTAAGCTAGTGAATAAGCACAAGCTAACTGAAAATAAGCTAAGTGATTCTTAATAAGCTAGTATAACAACTGAATAAGCAAGATTACTAAGAAATAAGCACTTAAACAACTTTTAAATAAGCACAAGTCTAACTGTTTGCACAGGGTACTATTTGGTTTTCTAGCTACTTTCTAGCTACTTTTTAAGTACTATAATAAGCTAAGAAATGAAAACAAAGACTGCAACTAACAAGTTGACCAATTAAGCTTTCCAAAAAGCTAAATTACACAGTTTGGCTTACACTAATAAGCTTGTGAGGAGCTTATAAAAATTTTGAAAAACTACTGAGGATGACTCAGTGTACTGAGTCAAATGGGACAAACTAAAAAGCACTTGCAGGCCTATCAAATAAGCTAGGAAGTTGAATTTTAAGCTTGGACCCTTAAGATGGCTTGGTTAGCTTTCCAAAGAACTAAAATTCACAAGCTAAAGTTAACTAGTGAGCTTTTTGCAAGCTTGTGAAAATGGGCTTAAAACTGTGCACAGGGCATTATTTTGAAATAGGGTCTTAAATAAGCTAAGGTTTAAGCTACTAAATAAGCTATCTGAAAATTATAAAAATTACTAAGATAGAGATGAGCAGCTAGATTTTTATATCCCAAAGGCTCAAATCATGAAACTCAATATTTAATCCTATATAAAATAATCTATTTTATTCAAAAATGACCAAATGGAAAATTTTGACTTTTATAAAAACTAACTAAGTTGACTATTATGAACTTAGGATTGATTATACTAACTGATTATGTTAAGTTAAGGTATAATAAGACTATAATAAGCTAAATTACCAAGTTTTAAGCTAATATGATGATTTCTATAACTTAAATCCTAACAGTTAACTTATTAATGAAGATTAAAAACTAATTTTGACTTTTTACAAAGTGAGCACTAGTTTCTATGGTTTCTTAGAGTTATATTGACCAAGTGTGACAAATGACAATTAAGATCAAAGACTATAATACCTTCTAATACTGATTACACAAGTTAAACCAAACAAACCTTTATGATACTGCTTTTGGAGATTTTCAAAGTGTTTCAAATATTCGACACCATGCACTTGATTAAAGGACTTATAATATGATATATTAAGACTAAATAAGCCTTAAACCACAGAAATAACAACATAAAAATCAAGAGTGATAATTATGCTCTTTTAACTGTTAAAATAAAATTCTTAACAACTATGAATTCTAGAAAGCAAGCAACCTGTTTTATTGTTTAAATTTACTTTACTACAGCTAAGAAACAAGAAGATACAAAGATTTAAACTTAAGAACACTTTAAACAGTGAAATGCCAAAACTGAACAATAGGCTTACAAGTGATTTCCAAGCATAAACCGAGAACTGAGAACTGAGAATAGATCCTATAGCTTCCCAAGAAGCACTAAACCAAGGCCATCCACAATCAACCCTGCTCCATCTTCTTGACAATCTTCACCATGGATTTTTATTTTAACTAATTTATTTGTATTTTTGGTGATTTTTGCTTTTTGCTTCTATACTAAGTTTTAAAGTCTCTAAAAGCTTTAATAAGCTTTCTAGGAGCTTAAGTGATATTACTCAGTCCATATTAACAACTAACAACAACATTAGAACTTATTGAAATTTTGAACAAGAATAAAATTTTGCATAAACAGGAAGTAAGATTTAAACTTGAAATTGATGTTCACAAAAGTTTAATTGTACACTGAAAACTTGAATTACAAAGCTTTAAAGCTAAATCATACACTGAAATTTAAAATTAAGCTAAAAACGACATAAGAAATTAAAAGTACTCTCTATAGCTTCCACATTGCCTCCTCTTCTCTTTATAATGATCTTATTCAGCTTTTTTGACATCTCTGAGCATTTCCCACCTTATCTTGACTATTGAGTCTCTCTGAATCATCAAAATCGTACATGTGGCATTTTTGGCGCCAATTTTCTCTTGAGCAGGTATTTAGCATTAAATGGATTTTGGTGTATGTAGAGGTGGAGGGGTTGGTATACACTGGGGGATAAGGTGAGGTGGAGAGGTGGGGAAAACGGTGGTGAAACCACCGGTTTCGTGGTTCTCAGATGGTGGGAGGAGAGTGAACAGTAGTAGTTGTTTTCAGGCTGACCGATTTGACTTTGGGATATTATAAGCGGGGGTCCAAAATGGGGGTCAGGGATAAATGGCGGGGTCTTTTTGGTTGGCTGGGTTCTAAATACACAAAAGGGGTCCAATTGGCTTGTTTTAATATAAGGACTAAAGATGTAATTCTGCCAAAGTTAAGGGATTGATCTTGACAAGTTTCCAAAGTTATCACAAGGACCAAAACTGCCAAATGTGAATAGTACAAGGACTATTTTTGATAATTTCCCATTTTTAAGTATCCAAGGACCTTATTTGACAATTTTCAAAGTTTAGGGACCTAAGCTGTAAATTTGCCAAAGATTTATTCAAGGACCATTTTTGACAACTTAGAATATTTCAGGGACCTTGAATGATAAAACTCCATATTTTTGGATTCCAGGGACTAGATTTGACAACTTTTGAAACTTGGGGGACTAAAACTGCTAATTATGCAAACTTGATATGTTTTTAATCTGATTTTGATATTTTTGCATTTAAAACACATAAAACACTTATTTGTGATATTTTTATCATTTTGATGCATTTCTGAGTGTTTTCAGATGTTTTGGCATTCTAAACAGTACAAAAATGATGAGTATTTAGACACTCATCAACTGAGAACTGAGAACAGATCCTATAGCTTCCCAAGAAGCACTAAACCAAGGCCATCCATAATCAACCCTGCTCCATCTTCTTGACAACCTTCACCATGGATTTTTTATTTTTAACTAATTTATTTGTATTTTTGGTGATTTTTGCTTTTTGCTTCTATACTTAGTTTTAAAGTCCCCCAAACCCCATCATCAGCTGAACAAAGCCCCCAGCTTACTCGTCAACAAATGGAAAGGTTATTTGCTCCGCTGTTCAGTGACGATATTGATGAACGTGCTCTAGGTGTATCCGCTATTTCCGCCTGCTTAACCCGATAATACTCTTATACCTGATACACCTGCTACAACAACTACGGTTGAAGAAGCACCACCAGCTGACTCCAACACAACAGTTGAACAAACCGCTTCCAACAATGATGAACCAACTGATGATGTTCTCAATGAAGTACCCCCACCTGCAGATTTTGATCCAAATGCGTTCTTTAACCCTTTTGCTAATGAAACTGCTGCACCTGATGTCGCGGAATCTTCAACAAGCCATTTGAATCCTCAAAATCTGCACAATGTATACCAACATCAACCTCCACACATAGATGGACAAAAGACCATCATTCTGGAAAATATTATTGGCAACCGAATCAACCAGTCGTTACGAGACAACGTCTTCACACAGACGGTGAACATTGCATTTATGCACTCACCGTCTGCCAAACTGAACCCAAAAACATTAAGGATGCAATGACAAAAGATAACTCGATTGAATCCATGCAAGAAGAACTCAACCAATTCAAACGTCTTGAAGTATGGGAACTGGTTGAAAGACCAACAGGGTCTACGCCATTGGTCTCAAATGGATTTGGAAGAACAAATTGGATGCTGAAGGGAATGTTATCCAAATAAGTCACGTCTGGTGGCTAAGGGTTATCGTCAGGAAGAGGGTATTGACTTCAAAGAATCTTTTGCTCGCTGCTCGTCGCTTGAGGTCTGTTCGATATTTTCGCGTTCGCGGCTCATATGAATATGACAGTCTTTCAGATGGATGTCAAAACTGCGTTTCTAAATGGACAACTTAGAGAAACGGTTTATGTCACCAACCGTATGATTCGTTGATCCCGCGTTCCCGAACCATGTCTACAAACCGAACAAAGCTCAGATGGTCTCAAACAAGCTCCTCGGGCATGGTACGATAAGCTATCATCTTTCCTAATTGCCAATAAGTTCACCAAAGGTTCGGTTGACCCTACTCTTTTCATACACTATCACGGGGCACGATATCTTAATTGTTCAAATTTACGTGGATGACATCATTTTTGGGTCTACACATAAAAAGTACTCAACCGCTTTTGCAAAACTAATGAAGAAAATTTTTGAAATGTCCATGATGGGTGAACTTACATTCTTTCTAGGATTACAAGTTCATCAATCACCCCGTTGTATTTTCTTGAGTCATCGAATATGCCCTTGAATTGTTAAACAAATTTGGAATGAATACCTGTGACACTTATGCCACTCCAATGGCACATACCAAGAAACTGGACGTTGATTTACATGGGAAATTGGTTGACCCTACCAAATACCGTAGTATCATTGAGTCTCTCATGTATCTAACAGCCAATGAGACCTGATATTGTCTTTCTTGTATATCTTTGCTCCCGTTATCAATCGCGACCAACTAAGAAACACCTCTCTAAGTCTAAAAGAATCCTCTGATACGTCAAGGGGACCATTAATTTGGGGATCTGTTATTCGAAGGATTCTGGTTTTGAACTAATTGCTTTTTCGACGCGGACCACGCAGATGCTTAGATTCACGGAAAAGTACTTCAGAGGCGCTAAAATTTCTTGGTGACAAACGGTGTCATGGCAATCGAAGAAGCAGGATTGTACATCACGTCCTCAACCGAAGCGAGAATATGTAGCCATGTCGGCGTGTTGTGCTCAAGTCATTTGGATGAGAACACAACTCAAAGACTTGGTTACGTATTTGACGAATCCCGATACCTGCGACAATCGGAGTGCCATTGCGATCTCGTGAAACCCGTTCAAGACTCGAAATCAAAGCACATCGATCTTCGATATCATTTCATCAAGGATCACGTGGAACAAGGTACTGTTGAATTATATTTTGTGGGTACAGAATACCAATTGGTATATCTTCTCACCAAAGCCTTGCCTCCCGCTAGGTTTAATGAGTTGGTCCACCATATTGGTATGAGGTGTTGACTCAGAGGAATTGAATGACCTCCTAAAACAGTCTTAAAACTCAAAACACCAAAATCTCTTTTGTAAATATTTTTCAAAACAAAATACAAAAATATAAAATCAAAAATCTCAAAACATTCTTCTATCTAATTCTTTCAAACATCGCAAAGTACAATTTCAATAACACTTTGTTCTATCAAATCTTTCACTATTTTTCCCGAACAAGTGTTGAGGGGAGAAAGTAAATATTTTTCGGTTTCATAAAACCTTGTACTTCCATGTTTTCAGAATTATGTTGTTTCTTCTAAAATGGTGGATAAGTTTCTTGTCATATACTCTCCTCAGACTCAAATGTTTTAACCATTTCATTATTTCAACAGTCGAGGGGAGTATCGTGAAGTTTCTTTCCTTACAAATGTTTTGTCTTACCTAAACGGAAGTTAAAGGATCTTGGTTGGAACCTCTTTAAGGTTGAGGGACTGAATGTGTCAACTTGGCAAATTAATTCATTTACTCCTAAACCACCAAGATCAAACGGCCCAAATCAAATCTTCTAAATCCGTTCAAGTTTTTCATAATCTATAAGTTCTAAACTGTTTTTAATCAAGATGATAAACAAGGATTTCTAAAATTCTTTCAAATCCAACGGTCAAAACTCTTTAAACTGATTTTGGAAAACTGTTCACTCGAACGAATTGGGTGTTTAAGCATAAAAGTGTTTGGATTGAAATGAGTTGTGTTAAAACCTTTCTTAGTGTCTATTAAACTTGTTTCAATCGTCCAAAACCATCATGAATCTTAAATTTCATTAATTTGAATTCTAGGGTTCTTGCGCTCATCTAGGGTTTTTCTTTTCTGTAATATGTTATTAGGTAGTCAAGAAAGTGTTAGAATAAGTTTATATGCATGTTTTTGAACCTTTAAATTAGCCTAGAAACATCTAAACTGTATGAACTTAAGTTTTAGGTTTTTTAGGGTTCATCTCCCATAAATATTTTTGATTCTGTGGTGGAAATGTGTTAAATCTTGTTCCATTGCACTCATATGACATCTAGGACACTCCAGAAACATTCTTGTTTGATTTGTGTAGCTATATCCCTTACACGTAGATTAAGGGTTTAGGGTTTAAGTAATTTTACTCCTAAGTCTTTCTGTGTGTATCTGATATGTTCTTATGCTTTTTTTGTGATCTAAAAGATGTTTGGAGTTAACTACAATCAAGTTTTCATGTTTATATTTAACAGGTTAATTATTCGTAATGTCAGAATCTTTAGGTGTTCAAACCGTTACGCTTAAGGAATACTTTATGCGTAAAGGTCATGCCTAAGAGTAATCTTACGCGTAGATCTTACGCATAAGGGGTCTACAGTGGATTACGTGTATCTTGGAAAGATATTCGTAAACAAGGCTTGTTACGCATAAGCGTTACTCTTACGAGTAAAACCGCGTAACATCTAGCTTTTCCCTACGCGTAAGCTTAAAGCCTTTGAACTTGTCTTACGCGTAAGAAACTCTTACGCCTAAGCTTGGTCTTACGCTTTAGCTTACTCCTACGGATAAGCTCCTTTCTTACGCATAAGGATCCTTGTTACTCATAACCCATTGTTCACTACTTTTTGGCCCGTTACGCATATGTTACTTGTTAAATGTTACGCATAGGTCACAAATATATGATGTTTCATATAAGCTTACAAAAGTTAATATGTTGTGTGTTAAGTGAATTATTGCTCTTTGAAATTTCAAAATTAACATGTTCACGTAACTTATCACATCAACTTCATACATTTGGACTAATGTGACTTAGGACTTGTAACTAACATGAACATGTTACCATCATACAAGTAATTAGATAATAAATCAGACTAATGCAAACACATTGTGTTTCCATATGTCTGTCTCTTTGTCTAATGACTTTCAGATCATGAAATGGCTGCAAATCAAGCAAACATCAATGCCCCAGCTGAGCTCTCGATGGCAAACACATTCCAAGATGGATACGACAAAACAATTGGCAAGAACTATCTTCGTGTCATCTTCAACTACTTCATATGCTCATAATCATCTTGCAGATTTGTTGTGGACATCCTTCTGCTACATCCATTCAAATTCATGTTCACAATGTCATCCTGATGATGAGTATGATTCAATAGATGAGGTAATACAATTTAGTAAGACATTAAAGCAGAAATGGATGGAATTCCATGCTTCAACCTTTCCGGTTAATCAACCCAAGTGGGAGGGTCAAAGCAGTAGTCCTCCACTTATGGAAGATCCATTGTAAAATTTTTTTACCTCATCCGATCCGGTTAATCAACCCGGTAAGGATCAGGGTGTCATGTCTCTACAATCTGTTGAAATGAAGCAACCACAACAACAACTTATACAACCGCAAGAAGAAAAGCATGGTGAAGATGTGGAAATATATGACGAAGGAGATTACGATCATGATAAGGATGAAAGATTCACTGATGATAATTTGGTGGCTGAAGAGGAAATGATTCTAAAAGAGGCAAAAGAAGCGCTAGAGTGAGGAGGAAAAGTTAAAGAAGGAACCAGACAACTACATAGTTGACAATCCTATACACAAACCTCAGCAGGTCTTACGTAACACCTCTTGACACTTCCACCAAACCCAAATCATCATCTCAATCATCACCTCCATCAACATAAGAAAAACCTATGTCAACAACAAAATATGTTAAGAAGGCAACTCCATCCAATGATTCGATAAATGGTTAAGCAGGTTATCACCACTACACAACAAGCTACACAGCCACCACCATCTGATCAACCAAGGGATTCAGAAACCACACCACTAATGGAGAAAACCGTTGATCACTTTATGTCACACCCCCAAATTACCTATTTTGCAGCGGAATGGAATTCCTGGGGATTGACTGTCATAGCATCACAATCACAGTTATATTGAACGACCTAAAGTGTCGTTTGGAAAAATACATCGTTTGATTTAATAAAACAATCAGAGTTTACAAAGTAGGTCCCAAATGTAAATCAACTTGTGCGGAAAATAAGTTTAGTACAGTCAAACGATGTTTTTAAAGAATATAAATCCCAAGAAAGAGCGCGTCGTCACCACGACTCCATGAGGTGTCCAAATGCATGCCATGAAGTGAATGCCTTAGGTACCTGAGATAAAAACATGCTAAAAGTGTCAACACAAAGGTTGAGTGAGTTCATAGAGTTTGTTTTGAAATGTGAGCCTTCCAAAATCGTTTATGTAGCAAAGGCATTGTAAATCGTTGAAATGTAAAGACTTTCAAAATCGTTTATGTAGCAAAGGCATTGTAAATCCACTCAGTCCCAAGTCCCGCCCATACAAAACTTGCAACACTGTGTTCACAACCCACTGCCAGAATGTGTGCAGTTTATGTTCCAAACATATGATGTCAAATGAATTCACAAAAATAGTGCATGACTCAATGTATCGAAATCGTTTATGCAGCAAAGGCATTGTAAATCCACTCAGTTCCAAGTCCCGCCCATACAAGACTTGCAACCTGTGTGTTCACAACCCACTGCCAGAATGTATATAGTTTATGTTCCAAACATATGATGTCAAATGAATTCACAATAGTACCTAACTTGACGTAGAACAATAGCACTTAATCAATAGGACCATAGCACATAATCAATAGCACCTAACTCAATGTATCAGTAGTCAACTGATTTAGAACGTTATCTGACGTAGTACCGTATACGCAAACAAGAACAATTTACATAGTATAACCTTTGATTTAGAAACAATGGTACTCATGATAAATTTAAAGTACTTATGAACGCAAATGAAAACAGATTGAGCATGTATCTCCCCCAAAACAGTTATGAAAACAAGTAAAAGTAGGGGCTACGAACTCACTTGGTAAACTGACGAGATGACAAGAGTGAGTACACTGAGGTATTATGAGATGCGTTATCCGCGACCTATGACGAATGATATGATATGTCGTGAGTTGCAATGTAATGTTATGCATGCACTTCGTATGTTATTTATACCATTTACTGGTTTTGAAAATATTACTCGTCGTCGAAAAATGCTCTTTTGACGTCTCGAACCTTCAAAAATGACTTTACATGTTTTTACGTCAAAATGTCATCCTACAATGGTTTTATAATGATTTTTGGTGAAATTACCACTTTTCGTCGCAAAACAATGTCGACGGAAAAATCATGAAATTAACAAAAATGGCTTTGGAAAACTAGTCGTAAAATGGTGTACGTCGATCGTTAGAGAACGAACTCGACTGTTTTGGAAAGTTTGTATCCATATCTAGAAGTTTCAGTTCAGGAGTTTTCGTCCAAAAGGTCTCGATCATAAAGATAATAAGGGTGAAAGTTGGTGGTTTTTGGCTAATAGTGTGCAGAAAATTAGTTACGGCAAGTTTATGAAAAAGTGTATATTTTTGTCATTTCAAATCCGTTTTCTACGTTTAATATGTCCTTAGCTTCGTATTGAAGTAAACTAATATATTTTTGAGAAGTCGAAATAATTTGTGAAGCTTAAGGCTCGTTTTTTTTGACCCAAAAACACTAAAAACAGTTTGCTGAAAATCCAGAAAATAATACGTTTCGTCGTCAAACTTCAAAAATCCATAACTTCTTCGTTATAAGTCCGTTTTATTCCGTTCAAGCGGCCACGGATTCGTTTTAAAGTATATTCTCTAAAAATCAAGGCCAAACTTTCGTGCCTACTGTCGGTTTTTCCAGAAAAATGAAACAAGGACAGAACACAATATATACTTATCGAAAATAGTTTTTCTCGGACAAAACCTATTCTAATCCCTTCAAATCAACTCCAAAACTAATCTAATCCTACCATACACCTTCTTAGGGTGTCATGGGTTCCTAGACATCATCAAGACCAACCAATACCAAGGGGATAATTATAGGATGACCAAATATATATATACTCTTAAAATCAATGTAAAATGGTATAAACAACAATAAGCCTTGCATGCTTGCCAAGAAAATGATGAAATACTTATGAAATGAAAATGAAAGATATAAAATGATAGTGATATGCTTACTAGTTACTTGATGAGGTGATAAGAACAAGGGATTAAACTTAAATATCCTTGGTTTTTATTTCAAAACCATAAAAAGGATATAGCTAGGTTGTTAAACACTTGCTTGAAGAAAATTTTTGAAGATGATCCCTTGAAGAACCCTTGTAGAACCGGTTGGAGGATGAAAAACCAAGAGAGAACCACTTTTCTAGACTTGAAATAATGAAGATGAATATGTGAAATAATTGGAGGAAGACTTTAAGTAGAGTATGAATCTACACATAATAAAAATTTTACCAACTTGATTGTCCTCCCCCCCCTTGGAGCCGGTTTTAGGGGTTTGTCCTCAAAAATATCTTTTTTTTTTTTTTTATCAAATGTAAGTATATACTTGTGTAATGTTGTAAATAAAATGTAAGTAAAAAGGTAAGTAGTAATAACTTGTAAGGTTTTTGGTAACTTTTAGATAAAATAGATTTTTAATAGATCAAAGTGGAATGTAATGAGATCATAAAAATTGTAAAAATACATTCCTTGTGAAAATTGAGTGCTAAAATAATTATCGTACAATTTTAAGAAAAACGACGTAATAATTAAACTTTAACGATTAAAATACCAAATAAATTTGAAACACTAGGAAAACTAAAAATATAGTTTTTATGAACTAAATATAAGTTTAAAAATACCTCGGGATCATTTTTGAAAGTAACGGGTTAAATAATCAAAATAAAAACTCACGCGATAAAAATTATTAAATATAAAAATTACGCGTTGAAGGGTGAAATGAAATGTCGTGAATGTACTAATGAGATGCACATGATGTCAATGAAATGTAGACTAATCATAGTCCATATGAAATGTACGTGATGTCATGATCATGAATTCGCCGCTAAACCTCCAAGGTTACGCGAATTTGAAACAAGTAAACCAAGTTTACTAAAATGTTGAAATAATGAGACATGAACTGTGTCGAGAAATGACCTGAAAGTACGGGTTGTCACATTCGCCCATCCAAAAAGGAATTCAGTCCCTGAATTCAGTTCGTGTTGGTCTCTCGGGTTTAGGGTTTGATGTGGCAAACTTTCCCATTCCCGAGCAAAACCCTCAAAAGACTTTTTGGTAACCGATTTTTGCTTAATCCCACAACTCATCAAACAAGAACTGTCATACGATTAGGCTAAATCGGTTTAGGTAACAACTTGTTTCTAGCTCGATCTTTGCTACTCATCAAACAAGAAGGCGTCGGCGGATCAAACTGGAAACAAGTGGTTTGAAGAAAATTCTTTTGAAAATTTGGCTCGATTACGGAATTGCTTACACATATAAGCCTACTACTCCCTTCATTGCATGATTCTTCCTGAATTAGACATAGGTGATCAGGCTATGTATAATTTAGGAGTAACTATGCAATGCTTGGACTAATCGACTCATATGTTTGTTTGGTGTTGGGTCAACTGTTGTTAAAATTGTGATGAACATCGAGGAGAAAAGACATGGAGAAGTGTCGTTAAAATGATAGTTAAAGTAAAAAGAATTAAAATCCTCGTAAATGATAACAAATCGGAAAGAAAATAAAGTACGATAGATGAGAATATATTACAACGAGTGGTTTAGCGAAAGTAGTACATCTTAGGTTATTAAGTTTCGAATACGATGAAAGACATAAACTTAGTACAACGTAATACAATAGGAGAAATAAGACTGTTAGTTTCCGAACTTCTTCAGTCTTCCGCGTCGTTGATACCTTGACGAGCTCCTTCTAACATATATACATTCCCATGAGCACCTTCGACTTGTTGACCTTGGTTTTGAGGACATTGGTTCCGATAGTGTCCTTGTTCCCCACATCCGAAGCACGTAACTATGGTCTTGCCCTTACAGTCCTTAGCAAGGTGTCCTACCTTGTGACAGCTAAAACATATACCACATGGACCATTATGATGTAGCGTGCATTGGTGGCATCGCGGTAAGTTTCCTGCATAAGCTCTTCCCCTTGTTGGTGCCGCAACATAGACCCTGGCGACTTCTTGTCTTCTATTCTGCTGTTGATGATGGTTAGTGTTACGGTTTTAGTTGTTGTTGTTATAATCTCCTTGGTCGTCTTCCCATTTTCTTTTGTTGTTGTTGATTTGGTTATCGTCGTTGTTGTTGTTGTTTTGGTCATTGTTGTAGTTGGTGCGGTTGTTGGGGTTGTTGTTGTTTCGGTTGGTGTTGGTGTACTTACCTCGCTTCACCACTTGTGCCATCAACTTCTGAGTAACTTGAATAGCTTCCTCGATTGTTTGTGGATCAAAAGATGTCACATCTCCTTGAATGACCTCGAAGTCCCCGATGAAAGCCTCTAGCAACTTCTCATTATCAGAAACCATGGACGGGCATAACACGGCCAATTCTTGAAATCTTCGAATGTAAGTGTCAATATCGTACCCAATGGTTACTAATTCATAGAACTCCGTCTCCAACTTTTGATTTCCGTGACGTGGACAAAACTTCTTAGTCACCAAATCCTTAAATTGCTCCCAAGTAAGCTTGAAAGCATTCTCCATTCCAATCGGTTGAGCATAAGAATTCCACCACGATAATGCTCCATCGAGTAATGTGCTCGTAGCAAATTTAACCTTACTATCATCCGGCCAGTTGCAAAGCAAAACACGACTCCAATTTTTGAACCATCGAACCATTCTGTGTAGCTCCTCGGTACCTCTAAATTTCGTGGGCTCACCACTTTTGAAGTCCTTGTACGAACATTTCTTAACTCCGGATCCTCCGGCATTTCCAGTAGTAGTAGCAAGCCTTGCGGCTTACAGCAGCGTCGCGGCCTCGGCAGCAGCAACAGCCACCGCTTCCTTTCGGTTCTTAAAGCATTAGCAATGCTATCATTTACCAACTTTTGAATTTACGCTTGGGTCATTTCAAGCTGTAGCTTTCTTGTAGCCATAATTCTTCAAAATAAGAGGAAAGGGTGAGACGTAGCAAAATCCGATGTTAATAATAAACGCTCCAAAGAAATGTGATAAGAATGATAAGTTTGAGGTTATGTTTCAAAATGATCGACGGTTTCCTAAGGAATGGGTTATGAGGTGTTGTAAGTGCTTCAATGTATGATGGTTTAGTGACTTAATGTGTGAATAAAGTGTAACTCGACATGTTAGTGGTGAAACAAAGGAGTGAGAGTGTCTTAGCCCAATTAAAGGTTCATCGGCATTAAATAAGATTATCGATAATGAATGGTGATATAAAAAAATTTTGTGATAGGGAATGACAAGGAATTCTCCACGTTAGAGTATGGGGAAAAGATAATGGGATAGGCATTTAAGGGCATCCATGTGACAATCGTTTTGAAATGAAAGTAAATAACTCGAAAAATGTGCGTAATGACGCATGTGAAGTGAACCCACTTATGATGAAATGATGAGATGCTATGATGATGTAGTTATAGTCTAGGGTCAATGACGTAACCTAGTTCTCTATAAGCTGAAGCTCGATGCCAATGTCACACCCCAAATTACCTATTTTGCAGCGGAATGGAATTCCCGGGGATTGACTGTCATAGCATCACAATCACAGTTATATTGAACGACCTAAAGTGTCGTTTGGAAAAATACATCGTTTGATTTAATAAAACAATCAGAGTTTACAAAGTAGGTCCCAAATGTAAATCAACTTGTGCGGAAAATAAGTTTAGTACTGATCAAGCGATGTTTTAAAGAATATAAATCCAAGAAAGAGCGCGTCGTCACCACGACTCCATGAGGTGTCCAAATGCATGCCATGAAGTGAATGCCTTAGGTACTGAGATAAAAACATGCTAAAAGTGTCAACACAAAGGTTGAGTGAGTTCATAGAGTTTGTTTTGAAATGTGAGCCTTCCAAAATCGTTTATGTAGCAAAGGCATTGTAAATCGTTGAAATGTAAAGACTTTCAAAATCGTTTATGTAGCAAAGGCATTGTAAATCCACTCAGTCCCAAGTCCCGCCCATACAAAACTTGCAACCTGTGTGTTCACAACCCACTGCCAGAATGTGTGCAGTTTATGTTCCAAACATATGATGTCAAATGAATTCACAAAAATAGTGCATGACTCAATGTATCGAAATCGTTTATGCAGCAAAGGCATTGTAAATCCACTCGAGTTCAAGTCCGCCCATACAAGACTTGCCTTTGTGTGTTCACAACCTACTGCCACCCGGAATGTATATAGTTTATGTTCCAAACATATGATGTCAAATGAATTCACAATAGTACCTAACTTGGCGTAGAACAATAGCACTTAATCAATAGGACCATAGCACATAATCAATCGCACCTAACTCAATGTATCGGTAGTCAATGATTTAGAGCGTTATCTGACGTAGTACCGTATATACATAAACAAGAACAATTTACATAGTATAACCTTTGATTTAGAAACAATGGTACTCATGATAAATTTAAAGTACTTATGAGCATAATGAAAACAGATTGAGCATGTATCTCCCCAAAGCAGTTATGAAAACAAGTAAAAGTAGGGCTACGAACTCACTTGGTAAACCCGACGAGATGACAAGTGAGTACGAGGTATTATGAGATCGTTATCCGACCTATGACGAATGATATGATATGTCGTGAGTTGCAATGTAATGTTATGCATGCACTTCGTATGTTATTTATACCATTTCTTGGTTTTGAAAATATTACTCGTCGTCGAAAAATGAAAAAATCTTTTGGCGTCTGAACCTTCAAAAATGACTTTACATGGTTTTACGTCAAAATGTCATCCTACAATGGTTTTATAATGATTTTTGGTGAAATTACCACTTTTCGTCGCAAAACAATGTCGACGGAAAAATCATGAAATTAACAAAAATGGCTTTGGAAAACTAGTCGTAAAATGGTGTACGTCGATCGTTAGAGAACGAACTCGACTGTTTTGGAAAGTTTGTATCCATATCTAGAAGTTTCAGTTCAGGAGTTTTTCGTCCAAAGGTCTCGATCATAAAGATAATAAGGGTGAAAGTTGGTGGTTTTGGCTAATAGTGTGAGAAAAATTAGTTACGGCAAGTTTATGAAAAAGTGTATATTTTGTCATTTCAAATCCGTTTTCTTCGTTTAATATGTCCTTAGCTTCGTATTGAAGTAAACTAATATATTTTTGAGAAGTCGAAATAATTTGTGAAGCTTAAGGCTCGTTTTTTACCCAAAAACACTAAAAGCAGTTTCTTTGAAAATCCGAGAAAATAATATCGTTTAGTCGTCAAACTTCAAAAATCCATAACTTCTTCGTTATAAGTCCGTTTTATTCCGTTCAAGCGACCACGGATTCGTTTTAAAGTATATTCTCTAAAAATCAAGGCCAAACTTTCGTGCCTACTGTCGGTTTTTCCAGAAAAATGAAACAAGGACAGAACACAATATATACTTATCGAAAATAGTTTTTCTCGGACAAAACCTATTCTAATCCCTTCAAATCAACTCCAAAACTAATCTAATCCTACCATACACCTTCTTAGGGTGTCATGGGTTCCTAGACATCATCAAGACCAACCAATACCAAGGGGATAATTATAGGATGACCAAATATATATATACTCTTAAAATCAATGTAAAATGGTATAAACAACAATAAGCCTTGCATGCTTGCCAAGAAAATGATGAAATACTTATGAAATGAAAATGAAAGATATAAAATGATAGTGATATGCTTACTAGTTACTTGATGAGGTGATAAGAACAAGGGATTAAACTTAAATATCCTTGGTTTTTATTTCAAAACCATAAAAAGGATATAGCTAGGTTGTTAAACACTTGCTTGAAGAAAATTTTTGAAGATGATCCCTTGAAGAACCCTTGTAGAACCGGTTGGAGGATGAAAAACCAAGAGAGAACCACTTTTCTAGACTTGAAATAATGAAGATGAATATGTGAAATAATTGGAGGAAGACTTTAAGTAGAGTATGAATCTACACATAATAAAAATTTTACCAACTTGATTGTCCTCCCCCCCCTTGGAGCCGGTTTTTAGGGGGTTTGTCCTCAAAAATATCTTTTTTTTTTTTTTTTTTTTTTTATCAAATGTAAGTATATACTTGTGTAATGTTGTAAATAAAATGTAAGTAAAAAGGTAAGTAGTAATAACTTGTAAGGTTTTTGGTAACTTTTAGATAAAATAGATTTTTAATAGATCAAAGTGGAATGTAATGAGATCATAAAAATTGTAAAAATACATTCCTTGTGAAAATTGAGTGCTAAAATAATTATCGTACAATTTTAAGAAAAACGACGTAATAATTAAACTTTAACGATTAAAATACCAAATAAATTTGAAACACTAGGAAAACTAAAATATAGTTTTTATGAACTAAATATAAGTTTAAAAATACCTCGGGATCATTTTTGAAAGTAACGGGTTAAATAATCAAAATAAAAACTCACGCGATAAAAATTATTAAATATAAAAATTACGCGTTGAAGGGTGAAATGAAATGTCGTGAATGTACTAATGAGATGCACATGATGTCAATGAAATGTAGACTAATCATAGTCCATATGAAATGTGCGTGATGTCATGATCATGAATTCGCCGCTAAACCTCCAAGGTTACGCGAATTTGAAACAAGTAAACCAAGTTTACTAAAATGTTGAAATAATGAGACATGAACTGTGTCGAGAAATGACCTGAAAGTACGGGTTGTCACACTTTACATACACTAGTGGTGAGGATCACGACATACACGAGCCTAACGGAACCTCAGCGAAATTTAAATCAAGTACATTCTTGCACTCCTTGTTTTCATACGCTTCAAATCAAAAGCGTATTGAAGTTCTTCACCTCGGGTGAATGTTACCTAAATTCTACACTTCATCGGAATCAATCAAGAACCTCGGTACAAAATCGTTCATAAACACAAGTTTGGGTTTGTCTACCAAAGTGAAAATCATCATACTTGCTTCATGGCTTTCGATGAAATTTACTAAGTTCTAAGCGCCACCACGGAGATGGTTCGATATGGATTGTCATATCGATTGAAGGACATTGAGTTGGGTATAATTCAGGCGAAGAGATGGAATTCAAAGGATCGCAAGGATGTTCGTTGATTAATCACTAGGATTTATGAATGTTTGATTCATGGGATCGGTCTAGCGGTTGGAGAGCTATGTGGGAGGATGACCAAACTTTCTGATTCTGACTTTCCAATGTCCTCGGAAAGTAGGCGATCGTGCGTAATCATTGGGTATTCTCTTGATTGTGATTTTGCTTGTTTGATTATCTGTCAATGGCTTGTGCACACATTACGATTGTACAACCCGTACTTGTAAATAAAGGACACGTAGTGCGCTTGATTGCCACAATCCTTATAAAATAAGCGAAAGCTTCTTACTTTTGAGTAAAACCTATCAAACCTTTCACTTTTCAAGGTTTTGCTCAAAAGAACAAGTACTTTCCCTTATGATTTTCAAAACCTCAACCGTTTATATCACTTGTTGAGGAGGAGTACTTGACTTAAAACTTTGTTCACAAATTGTTCACAGTGGTCATTCTTCCCGCAACATTCGAAATGGTCATATTTATTCTCAACTTTTCAAAAATAACATTTTATATGCCATTTTTGAGGGGAGAAAATACGTGATAAGAAATATGTTGTGTTTTGCTATATGAACTCTCATGTGAAAAGACTTTAACCTAAGAATTGACGAGATCTTAACGTCGGTAACTTCGAAAAAGACTTGTCGGGACGGGTAATAATTTCAAGCTAGTTCGCTAGTGATGTAGCGTGTCATGAAAGGACTTGTCGAGTAGAATGTACCATTCGAGAAACTCTTGGTAGACATGAACCTTGGCGGGTTTGACAACCTTTCGGGGTTGTCCACACCTTCAAGATAGTTATTAGAGTTAGTTGTCACCTAAAAGCTAATGCAACTCTTTAACTATGCCACGTAACCGTGTCTGCGAGGGGAATGTCTATCTTGAGTCGATCAATTCAAAAGTCTTGCGCTCTTTCCTCCTTTGTGCAGATTTTCGGTCAAAACTCTAAAGCACATGTGGAGGTATTTACGCTAAAAGATAAAACTCTCACGATGGTTCAAACATGTTTTTCATTTACAAACCATTTGAGAGATTTTCTTCAAAATGGTTTTATGGCAACATAGGTTAGTCATGGAGTTATAAGGTGACTAAGGTTAGGAATAACAGTCCTATGATCCGCCGTAGGAGGAGGGATCTACCCAAGGACACCACAAATAGTTAGAATTTAGAAGTCCTTAGGTATGATTATAAAAAGGAAAATTGAGAATCGGAGAAAGAAGGAGTTGAAGAATTAAAAGAAATGCAAAGAAAAAGGTGAAAAGAAATAGCCCTCAGTTATTCAACTTAGGCGGAACAAGGGTTCAATTCATATGCTCTTGTTTGTCACTAGTGACACGGTATTGAAGACTAAAAGTCGTCATGGACCCAGTGGCGCATGCACTAAACCTTCTTAACCACTCAAGTTTCTCTCAACAGAAGCTTGTTTCATACTCACAGGGAACCCTCACGTAAACTATCGGCTTTCTCTTAGAGATTGCTGGTATTGAAGAAGGAGACCCTCTCCCTAGTCTCAGCTCGGGGAAAACCAAAATGCACTATTGAGTCTAGAGCCACGAGATTCATCAAAAGATCTCTTAGGTACACTTGACATTTCATCACTTGATATTCAACAATAAGAATTTCGGTGGTACATTATCGAGTCCTTCACAGATCTTAGCAATCTGTCGAGAACATTTATGAGAGGTTCACATTTGTGATCCTCAGTGATTGAATGGAAACTCCTGCCGGGGTCAACATCAAAGCGACCACGGCCGGCAATTAAACCCGGCAACTCCCGTGGATTTGGCTTAGTGGTCTTAAGCGGTCTTGATCGTGAGGTGATGCTTCGGTGTACCTCGGCGACTCATCTCGAATCGTAGGTGTGCCCACATCGTGTTATCTCACTTGTGGGACTCCGATGGTTCAGAGCGGCCTTTGTAAATTAGATTTGTGTTTTCACATTATCTTTGTCAACACTCTCGAAGTTCAAACTTGTGAGTGCGAATCGCTTATTACTAACCGTTTAATGTTTACTTCTTATGGAAGCTCACGGGCCGGAATGATCGTCTGATTCTCCACTTGTTCACACCAACAACATCATCAAAGAAGTTCTATCTTAAAGCAACACAAAAGTCAGAATGATTCTTCCTCAAATCAAAGAATCTACAAAGTTAAAGACTTAAAGAACTTCATCGATGCGTAATCCAAGCGTTAAAGAGTGTGTGAGCATGTTGGAGAAAGGCGTGGAGAACTTGAAGCGTGAAAGCGGAACTGGGCGAGACTTGATCAGATAAAACATACTATCACTTTCATCACAAAGAACAATGATCAAAGAACAAAGTTAAAGATGGCGTTAAAGCATAACTGTTCAAAGAAAACTATCTCGCTACTGCGGGAGATGGTTCAAATCAAGGCAATTCTTCTCACAAGAAAGAAGAATGTCAGAAGGCGTCAAAGCTACTATTACATCAAGCGCCTTCACGTTTTTCATCACCAACACTTGAGGGAGATTGTTGGAATCACTCCTAAACCTTTATTCAAGTGTTAGTTACTCATATGTAATAGTTAGTTTAATTATGGCCTTTATGTTTGTTATTAGCCTTAAGCTTATGTAGAAGGCCCATGAGCTTAGGCCCATGTCCAATAAGGAAAGGATGGGAACTAGGAGTGTTGCCCTAGCTTCCCTCCTATAAATACTCTTGTAAACCTTCATTTGAAGGTTGGTTGTTCAAGTTATTCTCTTCACTCACTCTCTACGCATAACCGTCTTCATCATAACGTGTGTGTGTGTTTGGTTTACTTGTTCAATCGCCTTTATCTCTTTCTATTAAGCTTGTGTTGTAAATCTAGTGACCTAACAGAATTGGTGGTAAAAAGTCTTATGCTGATGTTGCTGTGAGGAATAAGATAGTGTATGATGCTAAGCTAACTACTATTCCTACTGAAATTGATGGTAATGGAGTTGAAGTGGTGGTGTTTGATGCAGTGTTAGTTGTTGAAGGAAGTAAAAGATGGGATATGACTTTGTGTGGGTATTTTGTGGGTTAAGGTATGGCAGAAAATGAACTTAGATACAATTTGAGAAGGATGTGGGGTAAGCATGGATTTAGAGACGTAATGAACACTAGCAGTGGAATCTTCTTTATGAATTTTAATAATAGTGAAGGTTTGGAGTATGTTGTTAACAATGGTCCATGGATGGTTAGTAATAAACCATTTTTTGTGTAGAAATGGGATATTAATATGAGTATGGATAAGACTGAACCAGAGGAAATTCCATTGTGGGTCAGAATTTGCAATATTCCTCTTGAAGCTTGGTCAGTTAAGGGGATTAGTGCTCTTGCTAGTAGGATTGGTAGGCCAATGATTATGGATAATTTTACAGCTGCTATGTGTAAAATGGGTAATGGAAGAGCTAGTTTTGCTAGAGTTTTAGTTGAGGTGTCTGCAAAGAAGAGTTTACCTGATCATATTGATGTTGTGTACAAGAATGAAGTAAATGAGGTAGTGTGTAGGAAGGCTATTAAAGTTGAGTATGATTGGATTCCTCCTAGATGCTCTAAATGCTGTGTTTTTGGTCATTCTGACCAAAGATGTGGATAGAAGAAGGAAGAATACAAGACTGAAGGTAGTTCACAGAATGCTAGGAATGAAGAGAAAAAGGAAGATAATGCTAAGGTTGGTAATGAAGAGGAAGGTTTTGTGGAAGTCAAAAATAAAAAGAGTGGTGGTTTGGGAGATAAAATGAGAAAACAGAATGTTAAGATAAACACACAAGCTCCTAATAACAATCAGGCACCACATAAAACAAAGCAACCTAACCAATTTGTTTACCAACAGAAGAAAAGTGAAGTGCAGAAGGTGATGAGTGAAAATAATACAAGTGGATCTGAGAATGAAAACACTAAGGGCTAAACAAGTCCTCCTAAGAATCATAAATCACCTAATAGGAAACCTTGGAGTGTTTAGGGGGAAATCTTAGACGCTATGAAAAGGTCTGCTAATAAGTATAATGTGCTTGGAATGTATGATGTTAATGAGCAGAGTGAATTGAATGATATAAGGAATAAGGAAATTATGGATGAGTTTATTAGTCAAAATAAATGCCTTACTGATGAAGAGATGAAGAAGTGTAATTTTGATATGGTGGCTTATTACAAACAGAGGAAAGAACAATTAGTGGACAAAGGTAAAAAACATGCTAATGACAAGAGTACAGAGGTAAATGATGTGTATGTTGATGAATCAGGTATAGCACAATGTATGACAAGTGATGAATTAAAGGGATTGGATCGGGGAATTCTGGGAAAACAATAAGTATTATGGATAAGAAAGATCTAAAGATTGGATGTTGGAATATCAGAGGTTTGAGTACCTCTGATAAACAAAGGGAGGTTAGAAATTTTATAGAGGAGGAAGGTTTAAGTATATGTGCAGTCTTAGAAACTCACTTGAAATCTAAGAATTTGCATAAAATTGTCGATAAGGTGTTTGGTACTTGTGATAAAGGGTGTAGAATTGTTTTGGGTTGGAATAGTTTGAATATTAATTTGAGTATGGTGCATTGTGGCAAAAAATCTATGTTATGCAGTATGGAAACAATAGATGGCAAAACCAAGTTGTTCTGCACTTTTGTTTATGCTGCAAATGGTGGAAGTGAAAGGAAGGACCTATGGAAAGATTTAGAGATCTATAGAAGGATTGTGGGGAATGATGCATGGGCTCTGATGGGAGATTTGAATGTCACTTTAAATCCTAATGATCACTCTCATGGCTACTCTTACATGACTAATGACATGAATGAATTTAAGGATTGCATCAGCAAAATTGAGTTGGGGGATATTGCTAGTTCTGGGCTATTTTCACATGGACCAAGAATCTGCACAAGGTGAAATTGGGGAATAAGAATGGCACATTAAAGAAGCTTGATAGAATTATGGGAAGTGAAAGATTTATTGATGTGTTCAACCAGGCTCATGCTGTTTTTTTTATCTTACGTTATATCTGATCATTGTCCTAACATCCTTGTTATTCCCCAAGCAATTCAGGTCAGAAGGAAGACTTTTAAGTTTTCTAATTTTGTAACTGATAAAGAGGAATTTCTGCCTTTGGTGTTGGATAATTGGAATGCTGATATTCAAGGTTGTGAAATGTTCAAAGTTGTGATGAAACTGAGAGGGTTAAAAAATCATTTGAAGAAGCTTGCTTAGAAAGACGGGAATGTGTTTGAGAATGTCAACAAGTTAAGAGATAAGCTTAAGAATGTCCAACACAGTAAATTGATAAGATTCTGAGCAAAGGCTGCTGAGAATTGAGGAAAGTTTGATCTTGAAAGATTATGCAGATGCTGTCAAAGATGAAGAAAAGCTCTTATTTCAAAAGGAAAAAATCAAATTGTTAAGTGTTGGGGATAGAAACAATTCTTTCTTTCATAAGGTCTTTGTCACACCCCCAAATTACCTGTTTTGCAGCGGAATGAAATTCCTGGGGGATGACTGTCATAGCATCAAAGTTACAGTTATATCGAACGACTTAAATTGTCGTTTTAAAAATATCGTTTGATTAAGTAAAATAATTAGAGTTTACAAAACATAGGTCCCAATAGATTTCCAAAGTACAAAAAATAAGTTTGTTACAATCAAACGATAGTTAAGTGCATAAAATATGTGTTAGACGCGTCGTCACCGTGACACTATGATAAGTCCACATGCATGCCATGAAGTGAATGCCTTAGATACCTGAGATAAAACATGCTAAAAGTGTCAACACAAAGGTTGAGTGAGTTCATAGAGTTTGGTTAACATGTAAAGCTTTTAAAGAACGTTCATGCAGGAAAGGCAAAGCTTTGGTCGTTTAGAATAGTCCACAAAGCAAAGGCATTGTAAATCCACTCACTTGCAACCTGTGTGTTCACAACCCACTGCCAAAATATGTCTAGTTTATGTTCAAGCACACGTTGTCAAATGAGTTCACAAAGCAAAGGCATAGTAAATCCACTCAGTTCCAGTTCAGCCATACAAAACTTGCAACACGTGTGTTCACAACACTTGCCAAAAGTAGCATGCCTAATAGTCAAGTATACGTTGTCATAATAGTTCACAATATAGCACCACGTATATATAATAATGTATGCGACAAAGCCCTAGAATAAATAATATGCGTTCCGTAACATAGTGAGCGAGAGGTTGGCCGACCTCTAATAGCGCTATCCATACTACCTACTAATAGGAGACTAACAATGCGAATGTACGAGCGGTACATCATACAACTATTAATATACAATTAAGAACACTCAGGACATGGGAGAATTTACCTTGCTCCGGAGGAGACTTAGTGTTGCTCCGTTCACATAGGGAGACTTTATAGTGATGCTCCGAACATGGGAGACTTTATAGTGATGCTCCGATCATGGGAGACTTTAGGTCAAGGTCATAGCTCGTACAGTTCAATAAGTTCAAACAAGTCATAAGTTCGTATTTAAGTCCAAGGGTTCCATTCAAAAGTTCGTAATTAAGTTCAAGTGTTCCATTCAAAAGTTCGTAATTAAGTTCAAGAGTTTAAGTAGAGTTCAAAAGTTCAAAATAGTCAAAGAGCTCAAAACATATCAAAAAGTTCAAAATAGTCAAAGGGTTCAATATTATGTCAAACAAGTTCAAAATAGTCAAAGGGTTCAATATAAAGTCAAAAAAGTTCAAAATATATCAAAAAGGTTCAATATTAAGTTAAAAGAGATTAATTATATGTCAAAATATTTTAAATCAATTTAAAAGAGATTAATTATATGTCAAATGTTTTAAATCAAGTTAAAATAGATTAATTATATGTCAAAATGTTTTAAATCAAGTTAAATGAGATTAATTATATGTCAAAAGAATTAAATCAAGTTAAAAGAGATTAATTATATGTCAAAAGAATTAAATCAAGTTAAAGTGTTCAAATCTATGCCAATATGTTCCTATCAAGTTAAAAGAGTTCAAATATATATGTCGAAGGGCTCAAAATCAAGGAAAGTGGTTCAAATAAGAGTGTTCATAACATAGTGATCAATTTAGTTCGGGCACAATCTACTTACTAGCATAAGTAGTGAAACAACAATTATTTAAGTTCATGTAAGTGTAAAGTAAAAGCAAGTACTTGAGCATGTATCTCCCAGAAGAGTTTATAAAACAATTAAGCAGTAAAAGTGGGGCTCTGAACTCACGATGCAATGATTATGATGACAAAAGTAGATCTTATTTGAAATGAGTGCGATCTCTATCCGCAACCTAATATGAATGATATGTTCTAATGTAAGCCATGAAACAATGTCGTGCATGCAAACTCATATGATATCCATACCACTTGTGCATTTTTCGGAAAATATAAAACTTGAAAATATCGTAACTTCTTCGTTATAAATCCGTTTTAACCCGTTCAAGCGACCACGGTTTCATTTTAAAGTATATTTTCTGAATATCTAGCCCAAAATAATTTATAACTGTCGAAATTTCTAGATTTCACAAAAATGATCGGACCTCATTTTAAAGTTGTCGAAAATGGTTTTTCTTGCGTAATACTTGTTTCAATCACTTAAAATCAACACCAAATCTATTCTAAACCTACCATACACCTTATTAGGGTGTCATGGGTTCCTAAACATCATCAAAAATGATATGTTTCAAAGGATTAATTATAGGATGATATATACTAATTATAAGTACTAAAAACAATAAAAAGTGCAGGATACACATGAAACTTGCATGTTTTCTTTCAAGCATGATAAAAATAACTTAGGTATGAATATGAAAGATTAATAATGATCATGAAATGCTTACTAGTATGATGATGAGGTTTATGGAACAAGGTTTTTCTAAATACTCTAGGTTTGTTTTATTGCAAAACCTTAAAAGAAGTAAACTAGAGTTTATATTATCACTTGATCTTGAAAATCTTTGGATTTCTTCCTTGTTTTTGGGTTGGCCGAATTTTTGGAGAAGAAATTGTAACATATTGGATTTCACATACACATCAAACCATAAGCAAAGTAGGCGTACACAATAAGTTTTAGAGAGAGAAAGTTAGAGGTTTGGGAACTTTAGTGAGAGAAAGAAAAATCTTATTATGAGCTCCAACTTTCTACCTTGGGAGGTAGAGAGTATTTATAGTACTTACATAAGCATACACCTACCGGTAGTGGATCGGGCATACTGAGTGGGTAAAGACCCGTCCGTCCTCCACGGTGTTACTAAACTAAATACTACTTAACATTAAATAACTACGACTACGAACTTTCTAACGATTACAAATACTTGAGGTGACCAGACACTTTAACTCTTGGATTTTCCAAATCCTAACAATCTCCCCCTAAGGGAGGTCACCTCAAACACACATTAAATTATATAGAAAACAAACAGATATTACATTGAGATTGTTCTTGAATTCTTGTTCATGTTCTTTGCTCTGTAGCTCGTAGTCTTTGATTCTTCATCTTTGCATGTTCGGATAATCTAAGTGGAGGTCTTTAAGCGATCCACGTGATCTTGAGTTTTGAGCGGCTTTGAGATCATTAGTCACATTAATCTCGACTCATCCATTGTGGTGTTGGTATTATGTGATGTTGTGACTTTTGGACCGACATGCTCACATTATGGATCATGATTTATTCTTATCAGAGTAGCGGAAGCTTTCGTTGATTCATGATATTGGCGGCGTAGCGAAGCATGGAGTGATAATATCAGAGTCATTGATGCACTTATCATGATTTTATTGGAACTAAATGTGTTGAGTGAGCATGCGGCTATAGATTGTACTTCATTACGATCATTTGTACCAAGCGTCGGGTGTACTGCATAAGGCATTAGCAATAAAAGCGCCGCGAAAGTGTCTTTGATCACTTTCGATGAATTGAGGTACCGCGGCCCACGGTTCCCGTTGATCGATACAAATCGCGTGATCGGTATAATTCGAAGAATTTCCTTTGCAGGGTTTTCGCGGTACTCTAAATTTGTTCTCAAAGCGGAACGTCTCAAAGAAGACAAAGCGAGGGTGAGTGAACCCGTGAAATGAGATTCAGCGATTGATGAAAGAGATTTGAAAAACAATCGTGTATTGCTCAATAGAAATTGTTTTTGCAATACAACGAAGGTTTTAATGAAAATCAATTATCAATCATAAACACCTTTTATTTTGAGAAATAAGTACACAGTCGATGTGCTAAAGAAAGAGTTTTTAAGCACAACGGCCGGTTTTTCAAAGGTATCCGTCAATCCATAACTTGAACCAGGATTGATTCAAAAGATTAAATCTCTCCATTGTTTACGTCGGTTGTCACATGGTTGATCTATTGGATAGATCTCACATGCCACCCAACAGGAGCTTGTTTGATGTTGGCTCTAGAAGGCTTTCCATCTTCATTGTGAATATGTTTGCATATCACTCAGATGTTCTGGCAATACCACAAGGATAATGCGTAGGACTCATAAGATGTAATCTCTCTTTCCACATTGTGTGAAACAGAGAGTCTTCATTGTAGGTGTCCTAAAGAGATTTATAAGATGATCTCGTGGCTCTAGACTCAATTGTGCATATTTGGTTCCTATGCCGGAGACTAGGGAGAGGGTCTCCTTCTTCAATATCAACAATCTCTAAGAGAAAGTCGATAGATTATGTCAGTTCCTTGTGAGAATGAAACAAGCCCTTTTAAGAGGAACTTGAGTGGTTTGGAAAGTTGAAGTGCAATGAGTCACTGGGTCCATGACGTCTTGTCTTCAATACCGATGTTACCTTGGTAACCACCAGTAGCATAAAATTGAACCCGGTTTACGCCTAAGGTTGAAAAATGGAGGGCTATTTCTTTTCACCCTTTTTCACATCAAATTCTTTTTCATTCTTCAACCCCTTCAGTGCTTACCGAGACTTCATTACTAAAACCTTGTTGGGTTTATTCGATTACTAGCTCTGTCTCGTCCGCACTCTTCCCATATCTCACCTTTCTCCTTTTTTCATCATACCTAAGGACTTCTACACTATCTAGTGGATTGTTCTTGGGTAGATCCCTCCGTTCACAGCGGATCATGAGACCTTAATCTAACCTTATCATCCTTATATCACCATGCATAAAGTAGAGTTGGTCGGTCTTTTGGTGTAGTTCTTCCGCCTTAAAACCAATTGAAAACCATTTGAAAATCAATCAAGATACTTGTGATATAGAATCAAAGCATTTTGTATCTTAATTGTTTTGATATTTTAGAAATGCTCCCCCTCAACATATGCATAAAAATTTAGAAGTTGTTTAGCACATGGAGGCAAGAGATCTTTGAAATCGTTAGATTAAGAGTGAAAGGTCCAATCTTTTGATTAACATTTTCTAAAATGGTCATCATCACTTCCTAATCAGTTTGAGTAGATAAAACATTTTGAGGAAGGATGAGGTTTTCACAAGTTTGCTCCCCCTCAATATGTGCATCTAATTTTGAAAGAGTTTTGCACATATTAGAGGGAACCTGTACTTAAAGACAATTCTGTCACGTTTCAATAATTTGAGGTTTAAAATAGATGCTCCCCTCAACATGTGCATGGAAAATTTGAAATCGTTTGTCACCTGCGGGGAGGAAAACATGCTAAACACTTATGAAACCATTTATCGAATTATCGGTTTAAATCCAATTTAAATCACAAATTCTCCCCGATCACAATTATCAAATCATTTGAGATTTGTGATCTATGTAGATTTAAATTGATTTTGAAAGCTTTTAAGGAGAATTGTGACTTGATTATGAAAAACGTTTTAACTGATAAGGATCGGTTATTGAGACTTTTAACTCCATTGATTAAACATGCATAATTATCTTTTGAAAACATAATAACCAAGGTCTGGAACCAATTGTGTAACACTTTGTAAACCATTTAGAG
Source organism: Chrysanthemum makinoi (assembly GCA_910596185.1). Taxonomy (NCBI): domain Eukaryota; kingdom Viridiplantae; phylum Streptophyta; class Magnoliopsida; order Asterales; family Asteraceae; genus Chrysanthemum; species Chrysanthemum makinoi. The sequence continues at coordinate 98,503,660 of OU343220.1, read as the reverse complement.
TAGACCTTACTCATTTAAGTGCAAATTGTTTGAAAAGAACACTTTTTGATTTAATTGAAAGATCATTCTCCCCCTCAATCAATGACAAAAGTCATTGATTGATGAATGAATTTTGACACTTGATAAGTTCTTTTGATTTTCAAAAATAGAGTCCAAGTGTTTTCAAAACAATTGAGTTTTCATAAGATTGCAGATATATATGAAATTAAACATTTGTTTTTAGAATCAGAGCATTTGGTTTGAAACATGAGATAAAACATGGCTCTGTTCTTTCTTTGAAAGCGGGTTCTTGCACTGAAATAGTAAACCATTGTTTTACTTTCTCCCAAAAATATTTTTGATTTTTTAACATTGAACAACATCTAAAGTCCGTGTCACTCTTTGTTGACAGCACAAAGACCGTAGATATATATCGAATCAAGAAAGAAAAGACAAAAAGACAATAATTTTTGGGAATTTTCGAGATTTTTCAGATATTTATGGATTTTTTTTGAAAGTTTTATATTTTTCTATTTGCTTTTAGATGGTTTTATAATTTTGTATTTTGCTTTTTGAATAAATATATACAAAATATAGATGAAGAAAAGACCTTTACTCCTCGTCTTCCTCCTGAAGACGTTTGAGTGTTTCTGGTTGAAGGCTTTTCAAGCCAACTCGTGGAAGAATAAACTCAAAACGTTCTCTTGGAAGAGCTTTGGTGAAAATGTTTGCTAAATGGTATTCTGACTTCACAAAATAGAGTTCCACCACACCGTTTTCCACTTGCTCCACGATGAAATGATGTGGATGTCAATGTGCTTTGCTCTTGAGTGTTGTACGTTGTTGCATGAGAGAGCAATAGTAATTTTATTATCACAATCTGAGAGGGATTTTGTTGAATTCAAAGCCATAGTCGGATAATTGGGATCTCATCCAAAGGATTTGAGCACAACAAGATGACATGGCTATGTATTCAACCTCTGTAGAGGAAATAGAAGTACTCATTTGCTTCTTTGAAGACCAGCTTACAAGCTTATCACCCAAAAAGCGAGCACCTCGATGTACTTGGCGTGTATCTTGACATCTGCATGATCAGCATCTGCATAGGCTGTTAGTGACATACCGGTGTCCTTTTGGTACCATAGTCCCATATTGATGGTTCCTTGGAGATACCGAAAGACCCGTTTAACGCTTCAAGGTGCTTTTTAGTAGGCTTAGCACGATATCTAGCACACATGCACACGGCGAACAAGATGTGCGAGTGCGCTGGGCGAGGTACATCGAGGATCTAATCATACCGATATTTCGTTTGATCTACCATGATCCATGAGTTGTCCTCATCCAGCTTAGTACGTTCAATCATGGGAGTGTCAGCGGTGTCACATGATACAAATCCAAATTTCTTTAAAATCTCATTTGCATATTTAGATTGATTTATAAAAATGCCTCCGGGACTTTGTGAAATTTGTAATCCCAAGAAAAATGACATTTGACCCATCGTTGACATTTGAAATTTGGAAGCCATTTCATTTGAAAAACGATCACATTCATTGGGGTCAGTCGAGGCAAAGATAATATCATCAACATAAATTTGAACGAGAATTAAATGTTTGCACGACTTCGGGTGAACAATGTCGGATCAAGCGCTCCTTTCTTTGAATCCAATGGATAGAAGAAACTTTGATAGCGTATCATACCATGCCCTTGGAGCTTGCTTTAAACCGTAAGGAGCCTTCTTCAAACGATAGACGTGAGTAGGATGCTCTGGATTCACAAAGCCTTCAGGTTGGCTGACGTAAACCACCTCTTTCAAATCGCCATTAAGAAAGGCGGTTTTAACATCCATCTGATACACAACCATATTCTTGCTAGCAGCATTAGCCAAGAAGATTCGATTGCTTCAATCAGCAACTGGAGCAAATGATTCTTCAAAGTCAATACCCTCCTCTTAACGGTATCCTTTTGCGACCAATCGAGCCTTGTTCTTTAAGACATCACCATGCTCATCAAGTTTCACTTTGAAGATCCATTTTAGAGCAATGATCATAGCACAATCTGGAGCAAGTACTAATTCCCATACATCAAGTCGATCAAACTCATGAATTTCTTCTTGCATGGCATTGAACGAGCAGTCTTCATTCATGGCGGTTTTAATGTCTTTTGGTTCGACCTTAGAAGTCTTTGAGTTAAAGAAGCACCATAAGGCATCGGTTGCAAGTTGTTTCCGTATGGATACAGCGAGGGTTTCCAATGATGTTGTCCAATGGGTGATCATGTGTCCATTTTCTAAGGTGTGCATGTGGTTGTTGTTGTGGGCGTAGCGAGTCTATATCTCTGATGAAGATGGTTGACGATGATTAGGAGAAAATATATTTTCAAATGGAGCATCTTCGGGAGTAGCAAAGGGATTAACTTCATCATTGATGCCCGAAACAATTCCATGATGTACATTTGATGATTGATGATTTGTTGATGAGAGAGTGATGCGGCGGTGACTTGTTGACTTAATGAAATTGAGGTGAAGGGTTGACTTCATTCACGAGGATAGGGCGACCTCACGGAATTGACATTTCATCAACATTTGGTTCATAGTGTTCATCAAACATTGGATCAAACAATTTCTTTAAATCATCTTCGAATGGAGGTACATATGGAGTTCTTTGGAGATGAGTTTGGTACAAGTGATGAACCAATGGGACTTTTTGAAGTCGCGGGTCAGGCTGGATTGTCCAAGAGCCATTTGACGGTTGACTCATCGAACGTAAGCATCACACCCCAAATTACTGTTTTGTGGAATGGAATTCTGGGGATGACTGTCATAGCATCAAAGTTATGATTATATCGAAGCGACCTAAAGTGTCGTTTTGAAAATATCGTTTGATTAAGTAAAATAATCAGAGTTTACAAAACATAAGTCCCAAAATATTTCCAATATACCAAAATGAGTTTGTTACAATCAAACGATAGTTAAGTGCAAAAAATATACCAAAATGAGTTTGTTACAATCAAACAATCAAAATGAGTTTGTTACAATCAAACGATAGTTAAGCAAAGGCATTGTAAATCCACTCAGTTCCAAGTTCCGCCCATACAAAACTTGCAACCTGTGTGTTCACAACCCATTGCACAAAATATAGCGTATCAAGTAGTCAAGTATAAATGGTCATAATAGTTCACAATATAGTACCACGTGTATAATAATGTATGCCGGCAAAGCCCTAGAATAAATAATATGATCGTAACATAGTGGGCCGAGAGGTTGGCCGACCTCTAATAGCGCTATCCATAATACCTACTAATAGGAGACTAACAATGCGAATGTACGGACGGTACATCATACAACTATTATATACAATTAAGAACACTCCGAACATGGGAGAATTTAGATTGAAAATGCTCCGTTCCCATAGGGAGACATTCTGCTCCGGACCGGGGAGGCTTTAAGTTGCTCCGAACATAGGAGACTTTATAGTGATGCTCCGAACATGGGATACTTTATAGTGATGCTCCGAACATGGGAGACTTTATAGTGATGCTCCTATCATGGGAGACTTTAGGTCAAGGTCATAACACGTCCGGTTTAATAAGTTCAAACAAGTCATAACATTCATAACATAGTGATCAATTTAGTTCGGGCATAATCTACTTACACGCACATAGAGTGAAACAAAAGATATTTAAGTTCATATAAATGTAAAGTAAAATCAAGTAGTTGAGAATGTATCTCCCCCGAAGAGTTTATAAAACAATTAAACGAGT
>OU343220.1:98432100-98499822 GCA_910596185.1 Chrysanthemum makinoi | reverse complement strand
ATCACGAATAAAAAACATATCATACTTTTGAACACATCTATAATTTACAACATGACACTACATATCATATTTAATCCGGATTGAACAAACAACTTTATTTCATCAATAATTTGGTAACAAAAGTGGTTATTTCGATTATATAATACTAACATTTTTCGACAAGCCTCTAACAAGATCACCAGTCTATTTATTTTAACGATTTAGCCATTATTCTAACTACCAGTTGTTCTAGAGCAAGCAAGCGTTTTGATAAGGACTGGAATACATCCGAATGACTATAAGATTTCATTTAGGTTAGCAGAAAACGTTCCTAAGCAAGGGGGATTTTTGGTGATTGTGGTGTGTGGTTTGTATATTTTTATATCGATTGGCACATGGTCTATCGTTGCAAGTTGATGATCCGTGACGTCGTAGCTAGCATATCGCGAGAAGATGATTGAGTTTTTTATAAACATAGATTTTATCGTTTGTACTACTTGATTTTAAAGTTATCTCCAACAGCACTTTCATTGTTTTATCATGCAGCATCTATTGATATATTCATTCACACATAAGCCACTAATGACTAGACAATAGATTCATAACAACTATTTACTACACTAAAGACACTTACAACATGCATACATAAACCAATAATGATACAATACCTTGCAGCGGCAACCTTGGAGTACGTGTAACATTCATTAAAAAACAATGGGGAACCACGACGTAAAAGTATGTACACATTTTACATCTAAATTTTTGTATGCAGTCTGGATAATCTTTCTTTTTAAAACTCCACAACTCCAGTTCATTTATTCTTCATTTTGGGCGTCCATTTAATCATGACATTTGGCCGTCCATTCCAAGAAAAATTAAAAAAGGTCCACATATAGGTTTGTCAATTCATTTATTTCCATATCATTACACAAACACACTACACATAAAAACTTATAACAAATTAACCAAAGATTTCCCTATTACTATTTCCATATTAAAATAAACGGATCATAGTTTTCATACTATTAATAAGTACATTATTAATAGTAAAATAATAATACAACCTTTCCTAATATATATCAAATCTTCATCTAGATCACATTTGTACACAAGTCATAATGCCAATCTCCCAACCCTCTCTTTCATCAAAAAATGTTGTTGAGCCTCCAGTTGCCTTATTTGATTTCAAGCCAAGGTATGGCTGCCATTACCTTTCGTGATTGTCACTTGCCCTTACTAGGTGTTTGTCCATACTTGCTAATCTCATTTGTATACATTTATTTACCTTTATTACAGGGAATACTACGCTATGTAAGAGAATCTTGTTGTTGAGATTCACTACAATGGTGAGTTCATTCGGTTGCCCAAATTAAGTTATGCGTATGGGCGAACTTGTGCATCACGTTGAGTAAGTCCACAAGGATGAACTTTAATCAAATGCTCGATTTTTGGCCCACAAGTTAGAGTGTGAGATACGGGCTTTGTATTTATGTAGGCGATATTTGCTCTTTCAAATTTGGTTTGACAATTGTTGAATCGCGAAAATGATATTAAAATGATGTATGAACTTGAGGAATGTGGGTTGATCGGCTTGTACATTGCACATGCACCTGATAACTTATCTTGTTTCTATTATGATAACCTAATTTTGGATCTTCTTGATGAGCCAACGCGTGCAAGAATAGCGATACATGATAAACTTGTGGAGCTTGCTACTTATAATTCTGCCTCACGATATTCTTTGCATGGGAGGAGGAAGAAAGGAGGTCACCTCCCCAAAGCCCTCCGTTCCAAAGTAGAACTCAAGGAATTGAATGTCAAGGAAAGAATCTATTCATGGATTTTTTGGCTAGCGAAATTGTTCATCTTGACGTTGGGTTGATGGCGATGAATGGTACAATGGGGTATTTCTTGGAGTGCAGTATCAATGGATGTTGGGGCTTCTAATTCTTCCATTAAGGGCGAGGTCACGGTCATAAGGTCTCTAGAAAACCATATGCAAGGAGGCCTTTGCTTTCAAACACCAAGATCGGCCTTACGGAAGTTCAAGATGTCGAGGCATTTAAAGGCTCTAACAATAGACCGGCCGTCGAGGGTCTGAGATTAAAAGCAACTTGGTTTTCTGGAACGGAAGGTTGGAGTGTAGGTATTTTTATGCGGCATGCTCATGTTGTCAATAACGTTTAAGCTGGTGTGTTAACATAACTTAAAACTCAAAATAGTTTGTGCGGTTTAGCCTTTTTTGTAAGGCAACGTTACGTAATTGTTAAACATTTTTTTGTTGGTGCTTCTTATGATTACAAAAAATAAAATGTTCAACAATTACATAAAATTAACATCACGATGTTTTTGTGTAACCATGCCGCTTTGGGGTTATCGTAGTATGCACTGTTTTTGATGTACCTTCGATGTGCGTTTACATAATCGTGTATGAATGCTTTATAGTATGATGTATATCATGGCAACCTTGATGGGGCATCTCTGTTTTAGGCTAGCAACCCTATAGGGTAACTTCATTTTATTGGGGGTGCAGTAGATAAGTTTTTTTTGCCTTTCAATAGTCAGCATTTTTTGGTGGGTGTACACGTGTTCAACTATGTTTTGTACGTGCATGGTAACTATCTCTTCCTAGTTTAGTGCTTTATCCAGCCTTGTTTGTATTTACCCACTGACCTCAAAAAATAATAAAAAAACCTAAAAAATTGTATTTGACAAGCAGTTTTGACGGCTTGATTATACAGTTTGCATCTTGTCTATCAAGTGTTTGGATTTTCTCATTATTTGCTAACTAAATACGTGATTGCATTGGCATAACATAACAAATACATTATACAATTTAGTCTACATATATTATGAAATACAACATAACGAGAATAGGTGGTGGCTCACTTGTTCAATGACGAGCATGTCATTCCCTAGGTGTATCAATTGCAACTTGTTGAATTGGTCGGTCATTTTAAGGTGGTTCACTTGTTATTTGACTTGCAAGTGGTTGGGTTTCTTCATCACTAATGTCTTTGGTTTATGTACACATAGAATCATGAATTTCATCGAGTTGTTGATGTAGTCTCACTTCCACCTCGATACTCATGAACCACAGCCTATACAAGATCTTTTGCAACATGTAGCCCCATCATACCATCACCTCTCTACGAGCGCGGTTGTTTTCCCTACTAACATGTACACCACCAAGTCTACATGCGGCAACCCCACAAAAGAGTATTGAGGTCGATTCGTAAAAATTCATTGGACAACAATACACATGATTTCTCTATTGGTCTTGCCTTGCATCTAAGGTCAATCATACTTGTTTTCTCTTTCCATCCGCACCCATGCATACCATTTTCTCAACCGGTTTCGATGTTATAACGAAAAGAATAGCATTCACGGTTTATATAAGAACGTCTACTAGCATAACCATCTGTATTTTTCTCTTCATTTATTACACTTGAATGGTGTGCCATACTAGTTGGTTGGAGAATTTAATTAAAGAGTAACACACACTCTTTCTAAACTATTCAATTACCTTGTGAGTAGTCAAATTAAAGGTCAGCCAACATTGTGATACCAGGAGTAACCCTAGAAAACATGTAGTAAAACAACATGTTTATATTATTTGGTCTTCACCACTAGCAGTACTAACATGTAATAACATTTTTAAGTCTTAATTCCGAAACCTTGAGCATGAGCAATGCAAAAAGCTATAATGACTTTTCATTTTTTCCACCTCACCATTTCAATATATTTTGTCAAGCAAAAAGCTATCTTTATTAAAACAACTCAAATGCATTAAGAAGGATGGTTTATTAATGGTGAATAGATGTAAGGAAATGATGGTTATATATTTAAATATGTTCATGAAGGAAGTAAAGTGAAAATTTAACAACTAAAACTTGGTTTTGCCTTTGTGTCTTCAAACACTTGTAAAACTACAAGTCATTTTGCTAAAAGTCTTCAATCAAGCTTTGCTTGCAATGCAACAAGTCATTCAAATAGCTTTTGTGTAATAGTATCAAGTCTTTGCTCAAGCTCCCATTGCGGATGCTCGACAACATGTAGTGGACAAGACGCGTTTATATGATAAATTGTCTTGACACTAGCGTACTAACTTTAACTAGCAGTTTTTAGTCGTTAGTGTGTGGCCAAGATACATGAGGGACCTAGAATGACAAACACTTAAACCTTTTTTTACCCCACACACCACTTATCCTTTTATGGTACCAACCACACATCATTGATCCTATATGGTCCCAACAATCAACATCCCACATTCATTTGTTATATACTAGGTCACTTTCGTGAAGAATCCAAATAAAAAAATATCGTTGTCCTTTTCGTCTATTTTTAGAAACAAATCCAGGTTTGTTGTACTCTCCCCGTATGTACTTTGTTACCTTATTCGTTCATATATTTATACATGAATATAAATAACTATGCACCTTTATATTTTATATTCTATTAGTAAATTCCATTTTTTATTTTATTCAAAGTTATTTAAATTGTTATTAGGGTTTATGTTTTATAGGTATGAGTGCGTTTATACCCCTTTAAGTCTACTGGTTCATTCTAATTGTTATTAGTGTTTATGTTTTATATGACATGTAGGAAACCAACTTGACATGATGTTTTTTGTGGATTTACTTGATACACTTTGTTTGTTTGAAAAGTTACATTCCCATATGCATATTTTAATAATGATATTTACTTGCATTAACCGGGTAAAGCAGGTCCACAATTACGGCCGCTCAAAGATTTATTCTTGAAACAATGGGAGGCGGTATTCTTTGAGAATAGATCATGAGATCTGAGGCACAATTAAAGGTGACCATAATATAATTATTTAATAGAAACCATGGCTTTTATTTATTCAAATATTTTACATCCATTTGCCAAAGCCTAGACCACATTTCACAAAGAGAACTCAAACTAAAATTCAACACAAGATACTTGACTAGAAATACAAATACCAACATAAACAAGACATCGTCACCTTGGAAGACAACAATGAACCGAATCAGTACACGATGTGCTTGGTGTGTACAAGTTTTAAATTTATAAAAGGTGAATTACCAATATTACCAATAACACATACGAGCAAGTATACTCGTCCGTTATAGCAAGATTATGAAGGTAAGTCGGGATCGTTCGCAGGGATTTGAGTGAATCTAAACACAAGTTTGAATCAACATAGTCTATCCAAAACATATAACAAAGCAAATAGATATAATGAAATTCAGATGATTAAAAACTACACTTGCTTAAACTACTTTCATATCATAGATTAATGTGATTGTGTTAACCTCTTAACATGTTGGTTATGATAATTAGTTGGTAGACAAATCTATTGTTCTTACAAGTTAAACCTTCGTCAAGATTTTAGTTCATAAAAACAAGCATTACGTTTAACCAATCAATTCAAGATCAATTCAAGTTTCATAAGTCTACATGCATAAACTTAAACACAAAAACATCCACTTGTTTCATCAAATTGCTTAAGAAATGGTCAATACAAAAGGTAACCGATCATAGACAAAAGGCTACAATTGATTCTCAACAACTAATCTTACGACCTTTTAGATGTTTCCAACCAATCCAATTTGATAATCAAAAAGCGTTTCTATTACAACCACACCTTAGTTCCTTTGTATAATCAAGAATAATGGGTAAAAACAATCATCCATAGACAAAATGATTATGACTAGTTGAATAACAATAAGTTCTTTCGACCTCAACGATTACTATCAATTAGCCAAACTTGATTAACAAATGTCACTATGAAACTTTAGCACAATTGGATCTTAGAATTAACTTGAAATTGAATTAAAACATGTTAACACAATCACTAACTAATCATATGATAATCAACATCATTTAAGCAAGTGTATAAAGAAACTAGCCACTCATAGCAAACATGAACATAAACTCAGAACTTTGAACATTAGAAAACATGATTAAAAGTCTTACAATGCTTGGAACAAGATTACAAATGATGAAGTAATGATTCCCAAAGTATTGGGGTAGACTTCTTGGTGATTTGGCCTCCAAATGTGGAACTTCTGGAACTCCAAACTTCCATGGACTTTTAAGGACGAATTTGAGAGCTTAAAGCTTTGTTTGATGAGTAGAGAGATTTATATTTGAAGTGTGTGTCTCATATGCTCACAAATGGCCTCTATTTATACTAATTCCAAAGCCTAGGGTATTAATTGCTGAACTTGGCCTCCAAGGAGTAAGGAAGGGACTAGAATACACCAAGAGAAGGACCTAGAATCGTTTAGATGCAAAGGGAAACTTAGTGACATGAAGATTTGGCGGATCTGCTTCTCCAACCGGATCGGTTATATGACCAACCGATCCGGTTGGTCTTCTACAAAAGGGGCCAACCGTTCCGGTTGCGGGTGGCGACCGAACGGTTGGTGATGGTCATATTGGCGTTTCTGGTCATATTCCAACCGATCCGGTTATGGTTGTAACCGATCCGGTTGGATTTCTGAGTTCTGAAACTTGATCTTTTCTTCTCTTTATCTTGTAGAACTTGGTTCTTCAATCACTATGGTCTTCAAAGGTCCTTGAGATATTGATTTAGGCTTCATTGAAGCGGAAATCTTCCATTTCTTTGAACATTTCTTTACTTTCCTTCCTTTTCCCTGCACTTGGTTATGAACACTAGACAAACATCTTTCGATGCGTTTAAGCACTATAATTACGCAAATATAACCAAATAACATATATAAAAGCATACATACGCTACTAAAACATGCACAATCTGAGCGTTATCAAATTCCCCTACACTTAAACTTTGCTTGCCCTCAAGCAAATCTAGGAAAAACATCCACTGGTACAAGATTGTGATTATGAAAAATGTGATGCAAATCAACCAAGTATAAATACGAGAGAGGATTCATCAATTATGCTTTATAAAGGGGAAACATCAAGATGTTTGACAATATCCAATGATTTTCTTGCATGATTAACATTTCAAAACACCTCACGAAAAAGGATCGAAATATAATTCACTCAATCACTCATTTTTAGTGGAGTAACAAGATAAATCACACTCATTGCTCGGTCATGATTAGATTATTACCATAAGCTTGTACAAGAAACAAAACTCCACCGACGTGGCGTGAGCACCAAGTAAAAACATCTAAAGATGACTTTTATTCGGGTTGTAATGATAGGCTTAGGGTAAAGGGTATGGATAAGGCATGGGAATGTATATGAAATTGGTGTTAAAATAAAAATGAAATCAAGTCTAATATCCGTGTTGCTAGCTACCAAACATTCCACGAACCAAATAAATGATTATAGCTTCAATTTCTTCTTTTTCGCTTTCCACAGCTTTTTGCTTTGCCATGACAATTGTTCTTCGATCATAGCACATTGGCTATTATTTTCATCTTTCAGCACATTTTTTTTAACTCATAACATAATGCATGGCTCAATCAATCTCACGAGATATGGTACTCATAATCATTTGAACAATCTTCACTTTCCAGGTGACTAGCAACCAACCGTTTAGACATTGATACGGGGTAGGCTAAGGTTTAAAGTGTAAAATCTTTTTGTATTTTCTAGGTGAAGCAAAAATGAAAAGGATGGCTCAGAAGGTATAACTAGGGGTATCTAGTGCTAAAAATGAGCACTACAAATGGGTCCATGTGGGTGGTTAACTAACCAATGCGGTTAGCTAATATATCATTAGATGTAAAATGGAAGGCCATTTGGGTTAAATCCTAAGGTGCCTCTTTATCACATGAATTCACTTATATCGCACGAATGCGATCTCACTTTGCTGATGCAGTAATGATTTACAAGCACAAGTTCTAGAATAAATAAAATCACCGGCACACTCATGGCAAAAGATTCAAGCATAAAAGATGTATGCTTTTTATGAAAATAGGCTCAAATCCTCACAATTTAGTGGAAAAGGGTATAATATGTGCTAGCAAATGTTTATCGATCCCAGAATGGATTGCAATAGTAATCGGAACACATCTCAAAGTTTTAAATATTACCAGTTTTACCAGTGGTTTGATCCAGTTATTCTAATAGATAATCCTAAAAGTGTGAAAACAACTAGATCACAAGGGCAAACAAAATTTAAAATTTAAGCATGAAAACTCTAATTTTTCCTATTCACCCCCACACTTAAGTTAAACATTGTCCTCGATGTGAAAAATGAACTTCAAAGTATAGAAATAGGGAAAATAGAGATGAAACCAGATATGTCAATGAGTTGATCAACTTAAAATCTTCCTTCATTCCGGCATCCTTTGGAGAAATCATTACCTGCACAAAATCTTATAAACAAACAAAAGGTTTTATTAAAATGTAGCACCCCCCACACTTAAGTTCAACCAAAGGTTAAAACTTTGGGGAGTGATCACAGAAAATCAAATCTGAAACACACGGGTTGCCTCCCGAGAAGCGCTTAATTTATTACCGAGTCATCGGCTGACTCGAATCTTCCCTGAATTCACTTGGCCACAAGAGCAGCCTTGAACATTTTGAAAAGTTCGGGGATATACATGAATTCTTCACCAGTAGTTTCAATATCGTCCCACGAATTGCAGATGGTTTCAAGGAACAATTTGTGGGATTCTTCCTGGAAATGGTGCTACAAAGGTGATATTTTCGAATTCATTTTCGGGGAAAGCTGCGGCAACTGAAACTTCATTCGTTTGCTCCTTGTCGTAATATAACTTGATTCGGTGCCCATTAACAATGAAACTTCCACCCTGTTTGTCATAGAGTTCGACATAACCGGATGGATATCCATGTTTAACGATATATGGTCCAAACCATTTTGGTTGTAATTTAGGAGCTTTGAATTTGAATTTCATGTTAAAAAGCAGAACTTTATCTCCGGCTTTGAATTCTTTTTGAACTCGTAGCTTTTTATCGTGATAAGCTTTTGTTCTAGCTTTATACAGTTTGGAATTTTCATAAGCTCAGAGTCTTAATTCATCGAGTTCGTGCAATTGCAGGAATCTCTTTTCTCCAGCTATTTTAAGATCAGTGTTACAGTTTCTAAGAGCCCAATAAGCACGATGTTCAACTTCGAACGGCAAATGACAAGTCTTTCCATACAAGAGTCTGTAAGGAGTTGTGCCAATTGGTGTTTTATAAGCCGTCTGAAATGCCCACGAGCATCGTCAAGTTTCTTTGCCCACTGAAGGATTTTCCTTCCTTTGTTTTCTCTAGTATTCTTTTGAGAGCTCTGTTGGTATTTTCAACTTGACCCTTTGGTTTGTGGATGATAGGCGTTCTTGAATCGTGATGAACTCCATATCTTTTCATGGTTTTCTCCATTTGTTGGTTCTGAGAAATGAGTTCCTCGATCGCTTATCAAGGCCTTGGGAATTCCATAACGAAAAGCTTTTGAGGAAATTAACGAAGACACGAGCATCGTTTGTTGGTAAAGCTTCATTCGCCCATTTGGACACATAATCTATAGCGAGAATGTATTGAATTTGTGGGATTTAGGGAAAGGTCCCATGAAATCTATTCCCCAAATATCGAATATTTCACACACTTGGATGCTTGTTAATGGCATTTCATCTCTTCGAGAAAGATTGGTGGTCCTTTGGCAAGCGTCACAATTTTGAACAAGTGTATGTGCTTCTTTGAATATTGTTGGCCAATAGAATCCAGCATCAAACACTTTTTAGGCTGTGGTGGAAGGACCATAATGTTCCCCAGTTGGGCCATGATGACATTCGTCAAGAATCTTGCGGGTTTCGGAACCAGAAACACATCTTGGATCATTCGTCGGACACATTTTGAAAAGATATGGCTCTTCCCAAAATAGTATTTAAGTTCGAAAGAATTTGCTTCTTTGAGCATGAGTTAGACCTTTTCGAGAATTCCTCTGCGAGGTAGTTCGCAAAGTCAGCAAACCAAGGATCGTCAGTTCCATCGATGGTCATGAGAGTTTCATCGGGGAAATAGTCATCGATTTCCTCTTCTTTTAATTCCTCGAGATCGGGATTTTCTAGGCGAGATAAGTGATCGCACAAGATTTTTCGCTCCTTTCTTATCTTTGATTTCGATGTCAAATTCTTGGAGTAGCAAAATCCATCGAATAAGGCGTGGTTTAGCATCTTGCTTGGTGAGCAGAGATACTTGGCTGAATGATCGGTAAAAACATTTTTAGAGCACGAGGTAGGATCGAATTTGTCGAATCGAAAGCGACGGTAATTCCTTTTCGGTGACGGTATAATTTTCTTGAGCACTATTCAGGTGTCTTGCTAGCAAAATATATAGGCCGAAAGTATTTTCCTTGACGTTGGCCTAAGACGGCTCCAACGGCAAAATAAACTGCGTCGCACATAAGTTCGAAGGGTAGTGACCAATTAGGTGAAACCATGATCGGAGCACTAGTAAGTTGAGATTTCAGTGTTTCGAAAGCTTTTATGCAATCGTTGAAGTCGAATATAGATTCTTTCTCAAGAAGTTTTGTCATCGGACGAGATATTTTTGAAAAATCTTTGATGAATCGGCGGTAAAACCAGCATGTCCTAAAAAACTTCTAACGGCTTTGACGTTAGTTGGTGGTGGAAGTTTCGAGATGACATCGACCTTTGCTTTTTCTACTTCCATTTCTGCACTGGAGATTATGTGGCCAAGCACAATTCCTTCGGTTACCATAAAGTGACATTTTTCCCGATTAAAGACAAGATGTGCGGCTTAGCATCTTTCGAGCATTTTATCGAGATTAGAAAGACAAGCTTCAATGAGTCTCCAAAGGACGAAAAGTCATCCATGAAAACTTCCATGGAGGTTTCTAGCATGTCTTGAAATATGGCGATCATACACCTTTGAAAAGTCGCAGGTGCATTGCAAAGACCAAAAGGCATACCCGATATCGTAGGTTCCAAAAGGACAAGTGAAAGTGGTCTTTTCTTGATCGTTAGGATCGATAGGAATTTGGAAATATCATGAAAATCCGTCGAGGAAACAAAAGAATTTATTTTCTGCCAGTCTTTCAAGCATTTGATCCATGAACGGGAGTGGAAAGTGATCTTTTATGGTGGCTTTGTTTAACTTACGATAATCAATACAAACGCGCCAACCGTGGCAGTTCTAGTTGGAACTAGTTCATTTCGTTCATTAGTCACAACCGTCATTCCTCCTTTCTTGGCAACACGGTGAACAGGACTTACCCAAGGGCTATCCTCAATTGGGTAAATGATTCCGGCATCGAGAAGTTTTATGATTTCCTTTTTAACAACTTCTTTCATGTTGGGATTGAGTCAACGTTGACGTTCTACCACAGGTTTAATCCCTTCTTCAAAATTGATTTTGTGTTTGCGGAAATTAGGACTAATTCCTGGGATGTCGGATGTTTTCCAAGCGAAAGCTTGTTTGTGATTTTGAGGACAGAAACTAAACTTTCTTTCTCACTATCCTCGAGCAATGAAGATATGACTATTGGAAGAAGTGAGTTTTCCTCCAAGTAAGCATATTCAAGATGATCTGGGAGAGGTTTGAGTTCGAGATCTGTGGGTGGTTCTTCGATAGAGGATTTAATTCGCATCTCGTCATTGAAAGTTATTTCTTCAAAATTTTCTTCCTCTTCCTCAATTTCTTCTTCTTCGAGTTATCTCCTTGAATTCTACTTTCATGAAATCATCAAACTCTTTGTCAAAGTCTGTTTCATTGATTTTTTCAGAAGTAGTCATGAATGGATCGGATTCGTTAAGTAATGCGTCCAATTCTTCATCAGTGACTTCATCAATAATATCGATGTTAAAACAAGTGTCATCACTGGAATGTGGGTAGCGCATCGCTTTATCGATTAGAAAAGTGATTCGATCTTCCCCAACTCCAAGGTTGAGTTCTTTTCCTTTCACTTTGATGATTGCATCAGCGGTATTTAGGAAAGGTCTTCCTAAGATGAGTGGAACTTTACTATCTTCTTCCATTTCCAAGATTACAAAGTCCACGGGAAAAATGAATTTACCGACTTGAACGAGCATATTCTCGGCAATACCCACAGGATATTGATAGGAATGATTTGCTAAGCGAATGCTCATTTTTGTTGGTTTCAGGTACGTTGTTGCACAACTTGGAATACAACGAATAAGGCATCAAATTGATACTTGTGCCAAGATCGGCCAAAGCATCACATTTAACATTATTCCTGAAAGTACATGGAATAAGAAAGCTCCTCGGGATCTCCAGAGCTGGTGGGATCTTGTTTTGGACAATAGCTGAGCATTCTTCGTTAAGGAAAGTAGCTGATATTTGCTCTAGCTTGCTTTTGTTATTAAGAAGTTCTTTCGAAAATTTTCCGTAATGGGCATTCGGGCTAAGACATCAACAAGAGGAACATTGAGTCTAACCTCTTTGATTATTTCAATGAACTTCTTATAACGTTCTTCCATCTTTTCTTTCTTTAGGCGTTGAGGATAAGGAATTTTTGGTGTATACGCCTTGACGGATGGAATGTCTTTTTTGGTGGTTTGAGTTGTGTTTGGTTCCTCGGTTTCATCCTCACTATCAATGGTGATAGGAGTATTAGGATTTGGTGGTGGATCGTACGAGAGACCACTTCTTGTGAAACAGACATTGATATGCTCATTTCTTGTTTGTGGTGGACGGTACGTCTTATCATTTGATGGTTTTGGGTTGGATTGGGTATTACTTGGCAATGAACTAGATGGTCTAGAGGAATGTTGGTACGAAAGTCTGCCAAACTTGTTTTCAAGATCTTGGATAGATGCTTGATGATTTTTATGTCCTTGCTCAACTTTGGCTTTGAGATTGAAAAATTGATTTTTGATAAAATAATTTGAAGATTTTTGGCGACCACGAATTCTCTCATGGTTTTCTCGAATTCGGTTTCTTCCATCTTTTTTCGGGGTTTTGTGGTGGTGGATCGTCGGTTCGTGGTTGAGAATCACGGTTGTCATCCCTTGGTCGGCGATCTTGCCAATTTCCCGAATTTCGACCATAATAATTACTACGATATCCTCCTCCACGGTATCCTCCTTGAGCGTAACTTGCTTCTCCTTCCTTCGGTCCACCCATATGCTTATCATCGCACTTTCGGATGATGGATGATTTCCTCCACAATTGTTGCATCCGTCTCGCATTTCCTTCATTTCATCTTTGATATCTTTGTATTGCGAGTCGACTTTTGAGGTAACGCTTCCATCTTCTCCATGAGTTTTGAAGCATCGGTGTTTTCGACAAAAGCAACAGTTTTTTGGAGAGGTTTAGTTTTGGAATCTTTGGACCAATCAAGTTTGAGAAGTACTCGATCTTCGAGCAATTGATGTGCATCGTTGGGAGTCTTATAGAGAAAAATTCCTCCGGCATCAAGGATGCCTTGAGAGATTTCATCTAGTCCATGGTAAAGATTTGGATAATGGTTCCTTTGGATAGTCCATGTCCATGACAACTATGAAGCAAATCTTTCATTCGAAGCCAAGCTTCGACAAGTGATTCGTTTGGGTTTTGGGTGAAAGCATGAATTTCTCCCATTAATCGATCAAACATGGCGGTGGAAAGAATCGGCTTACAAAAGCTTGCCTCATCTCCTCCCAAGTATTGATGATTCCGGGGGTTAATTCATTGTACCATACTTTAGCATCTCCGGCGAGTGATGATGGGAAAAGTTTGAGTTTGATGGCATTGACATCGGTGTCGCCATAACGGAACATGCCGCAAATTTCGATGAATTCGGCAATGTGCTTGTGCGGATCGGCCCGTCCATGGCCATCGAATTGACGGTCTTTGATCATGGAAAGGTGATGTCCCTTCACGGTGAAGTTGTCACCAAGATTGATAGCAACAATAGCACTTCCGGGAGTTGGTGCTACGGCTCGGTTGGTTCCCCACATGGGTTGATCGTCCGCCATGGGAAAAGGTAAATTGGTGAAAGGGTTGTAAACAACTTTGGCTTCTACGAGGTTATCAAATGGTGGGTTTGGTACTCTTGGTACACGATTTTCCAAAGGTATGAAAAGTATTCTTCTTCTTCTTCGAATCAAACGTTCGGGGTTGGTAAGAGGTGTAATTGGTTCTATTCCATTTGCTCGAGTGTTCATACAATGTCCTAGAGAATCCAGGCAATATCTAAACACACAGACAAACAACGAAAACAGCTTTTTACGGGTCGATTGGGTAACGGATCGGTTGCGGATGGCGACCGATCGGTTAGACCAGTTGGGTAATGGGTAAAATCGTAACCGATTCGGTTGAAGGACAACCGGATCCGGTTAAGGTTTCTAAGAGAAAAATTTTGGTTGAATCGGTAGGGAAATTCAAAAACTTGCTAAAACACAATCAAATCCCCCGGCGCAAAAACTTGATGTCTTTGGGTGTATACAAGTTTTAAATTTATAAAAGGTGAATTACCAATATTACCAATAACACATACGAGCAAGTATACTCGTCCGTTATAGCAAGATTATGAAGGTAAGTCGGGATCGTTCGCAGGGATTTGAGTGAATCTAAACACAAGTTTGAATCAACAGAGTCTATCCAAAACATATAACAAAGCAAATAGATATAATGAAATTCAGATGATTAAAAACTACACTTGCTTAAACTAGTTTCATATCATAGATTAATGTGATTGTGTTAACCTCTTAACATGTTGGTTATGATAATTAGTTGGTGGACTAATCTATTGTTCTTACAAGTTAAACCTTCGTCAAGATTTTAGTTCATAAAAACAAGCATTACGTTTAACCAATCAATTCAAGATCAATTCAAGTTTCATAAGTCTACATACATAAACTTAAACACAAAAACATCCACTTGTTTTATCAAATTGCTTAAGAAATGGTCAATACAAAAGGTAACCGATCATAGACAAAAGGCTACAATTGATTCTCAACAACTAATCTTACGACCTTTTAGATGTTTCCAACCAATCCAATTTGATAATCAAAAAGCGTTTCTATTACAACCACACCTTAGTTCCTTTGTATAATCAAGAATAATGGGTAAAAACAATCATCCATAGACAAAATGATTATGACTAGTTGAATAACAATAAGTTCTTTCGACCTCAACGATTACTATCAATTAGCCAAACTTGATTAACAAATGTCACTCTGAAACTTTAGCACAATTGGATCTTAGAATCAACTTGAAATTGAATTAAAACATGTTAACACAATCACTAACTAATCATATGATAATCAACATCATTTAAGCAAGTGTATAAAGAAACTAGCCACTCATAGCAAACATGAACATAAACTCGGAACTTTGAACATTAGAAAACATGATTAAAAGTCTTACAATGCTTGGAACAAGATTACAAATGATGAAGTAATGATTCCCAAAGTATTGGGGTAGACTTCTTGGTGATTTGGCCTCCAAATGTGGAACTTCTGGAACTCCAAACTTTCCTGGACTTTTAAGGACGAATTTGAGAGCTTAAAGCTTTGTTTGATGAGTAGAGAGATTTATATTTGAAGTGTGTGTCTCATATGCTCACAAATGGCCTCTATTTATACTAATTCCAAAGCCTAGGGTATTAATTTCTGAACTTGGCCTCCAAGGAGTAAGGAAGGGACTAGAATACACCAAGAGAAGGACCTAGAATCGTTTGGATGCAAAGGGAAACTTAGTGATGAAGATTTGGCAGATGCAGCTTCTCCAACCGGATCGGTTATATGACCATCCGATCCGGTTGGTCTTCTACAAAAGGGGACAACCGTTCGGTTCGGGTGGCAACGAGCGGTTGGTGATGGTCATATTGGCGTTTCTGGTCATATTCCAACCGATCCGGTTACAGTTGTAACCGATCCGGTTGGATTTCTTGAGTTACGGAAACTTGATCTTTTCTTCTCTTTATCTTGTAGAACTTGGTTCTTCAATCACTATGGTCTTCAAAGGTCCTTGAGATACTGATTTAGGCTTCATTGAAACAGAAATCTTCCATTTGCTGAACATTTCTTTACTTTCCTTCCTTTTCCCTGCACTTGGTTATGAATACTAGAAAAACATCTTTCGATGCGTTTAAGCACTATAATTACGCAAATATAACCAAATAACATATATAAAAGCATACATAACGCTACTAAAAACATGCACAATCTGAGCGTTATCAGTACACCATGCCTTTCAGCTTCTCTATGAATGAGAGAAGCTCACGGGCTTACGCTTCTTCATTACATTGACCAATATCGGCTGCGGCTTATTAGGATCTTGGTTTTGCGGCTTGGTTAATTTTGAAATACTTTCCACACAAGATTCAAATGGGTATAAAAGCTCCAACTCTCCAATAACATAATCCCTTTCAGCCACATGTGCCCTGATTTCTTGAGCCTTCTTCATCAACTCTGCTTCATCCACCATGACAATACTAACATCCCTTCGAAAACGAACAATCATCATATCTCTAACAAAACTAGATCCTGCAACACCAGCAAGTTCTTCATAGAATGGCATAGGTGTAATCATCCCTTTTTCAGTTTTTTTTTGTATGTTTTATTTTTTTTCCCCCTTTGATTGCTATGTGTATGTTTTAAATAGAATGTTTAGTTTAAGTGATAATATAATTAGTGTTGTGTCAGTGTACAAAACTGATGCGTCCTTTGAGTTAACAGCCTCCCTAGCATTTTGTCTTCCACAAGAAGTAGCATTAAATAACCAACCTTTCACATACATGCCTTTTCATTTTCTCCCTTTTTATTATTACACATATTTCAGTTTGCTACTATCACGATTAAAAATGAAACCCGTCAAAAATTACGTGTATATATATGAAACCGGGAGGAAAAAAATAATAAAATAAATTACAAAAATAATAAAATAAAATAAGATAAGATAAAAGCTGAAACGTAGAATTGCCGGATTTTCGTTAATTTTTATGGACACTTATTCATATTCTATGCTTACTTACTTGCAATATGTAACTTTTTATTGTTTTTTTTTTCTTTTCTTTTTTCTTGCACTTTTTGGGTTTGATTTTTTGAGGCATAACAATACAAGAAGAGGGAACATGGCATAAATTTACTCCAAACGTTCACACATTAAAAGTAGTTAAGCTAGGTATATTGTATGTTTGATTTACCCAAATGTGTATTGTATGTTTGTTTTAGCCAAATACATTTGTCAAGTTTTATAACTAGTTGGCCAGTTTACATATGTTTAAGTATTAGACAAGCTGCATTAACTCAATAATTAATTAATAAAAGTACTGACCACTTGAGTACACGTATCACTAATAAAATAGACGAATGCAAATTATATCCACTCAATCCCCACCCTTTTTTGCATACATCACAACTGGACTAAAAGTACTATTGTAGTTGCCATGAGTACACTATTTAGTTGCCCAAAGTACCATTTGCTAGCTATGCACTAGCAAACTCGTCATAAAAATAGTTTAAAAATAGAAATATGTAAATTAAAGTACAGTCAAACCCCACCCCTTATTGCATACATCACCACTTGACTAAAAGTACTACTACGTAAACTAGTTGCCATGAGTACACAATTTAGTTGCCCAAAGTACCATTTCCTAGCTATGCACTAGCAAACTAGTCAAAAAAAAGTATTTGAAAAAAATAGGAAGGACTATAAAAAACAAAGTGTGGGTGGGTACTTATTTGGGGTTGTGATCCACTTGTCCATTGGAAACAGACAATTGTCATAACTAGTTTGTCTGAAATTTCGTGTCTATATATGGCGTTATGTAACAAAAACAATTTTTTGTATCTCTATTAGTGATAGTCTTAGAAAAGCAAACATAACGATAATCTGGCATGGTTTTATGTGATGAATTACCAATGGTTGGTGGCTCAAAGTTGTTAAAAGATATTACGATCACGTACTAGAGGTGAATTGGAAGTTGCTTTACGTGATGAAGCAGATCATAGGAGGAATTTTGTTGAAATTAGGGGCGTGTCAACCGTAAACAACAAATGATAGTGGAAGTGGAGCTTTTATGCGGGTCGGATTGTTGGTTGCCAACTATTAATCACCTGTTAAGGATGCAAAATGAGGATCTGGTTGAGAGTTCCAAACTTCTGTTTTCTTGGTTTAGAAAACATGATCGTGTTAAAGAGCTGAATGGTTTAATTGAAAAGTTGGAGTCAATGGAGATTTGATGTGCTTTGGATTAATTACATGGGAGCTGCTGCCTTTTGTTTATTTGGGGATAGTTGTTACATTTTGGAGTCACTTATCTCATCTTTGTATAGTCTTTGTATGTCATGTTAACCTATGGATGTGATCCCTTTTATGTTACTAGTATATATTTGTGGAATGTTACTAGTATATATATTTTTTTGCGTAGTTATTCAACTGTGTGCGAGATAGTAAGTCACGTTACAAAAATAAAAACTTACTAATAAAGTAGTAATATGAAGATGAAATTTTATTTAGTTAAAAAAAGTCATAGTGTGGGTGGGTACTTGTTTGGGGAATGCATGGCAATGAGACGATTGTAATAATGGTAGTAAAATTTTGTGTCTCGATAATTGAAGATGATGATGTGTTGAGTTACATGCTTATTTATGTGTTAGAATAATAACCCTTATTATATCATTAAAAAAATTAAATAAATACAAAAATTAAAAAAAAGAAGACATAATTTGAGCAACAAAGACAGTTGGGGATATATGCGCCAAAAAATTAGTAACAACTGCTACAAGTGTTAAAAAGTTAGTTTTTAGTACAAATTAATTTGGATTCAATTGGGGATACAAACTCGATTAAGAGTTACAAGCTAGCTGCCGCAAAGGAGGCTACGGGGTTTGAACAAATTCTTAAGTATGTTCATACGTAAATCCCCAACCCTTTGCTAACGTCGATCTAACCATCGCTAAGCGTCGATGTAACCCGTACTAGTGTCAAAAAGCCACCGCTAGTTTCCACGCAAAAATCATATTTGTTTGTGTTTACGTAATCATTTATATTCAAATAGCAAAAAGGAGAGAAAATCTGCATGTAAAGATTCACGCTCCTTCCCAAGTAATTTTATGTCAAATATAGCGAGCAGTTTAGGAGGCTAGTGCGTGCCTACCCACAAAACACTTAATGAAAAATTAATGATAAGCGTGCATGAGTAAAATCCTCGCTATAAATACGCGAGGTAAATCAAGGAGAAAGTCCAGAAAAAGCAAAAAAGGAACCATTCCTTCACCTACAAAAAAGATCTGCAAATCAGGCAACCGAAATTTTTTAGAAACACCGAAGAGAAGCTGAAGATGTTATTCAGAAAAAGAACACGGTGGTACACAGTACAAAAAGAATACATACGGACGTCAACAATAGCTCGTTGCCACGACCATTTCCAAAAGCCCATACATAGCCTAAACCTTTACCCCCAAAAAAATAAGCACAAAATTTGAAGCTGCGACAAGCTGAAACATGTTCTAAAATGACCACTAATAACAATTAGTCGTTCTAAAATGACGACTAATAACCCATCTCTGCGACCATTCACAGCACACCTTCACCCAAAATCCATGTCCATTCAAGTTGTGGTAGTCTGCCAGGACCATATGCATACCAAAGGTGGGAGTTTAAACCTATTAGACTCTCATTAGTAATATGGGATCTTGAAAGTGCAGGCATTTCCTTCGTAAGCTCGGCGTTCGAGAGCGGAAGAAGGAAATAAATCATGGGAATTGGGTCATAGGAGTGATAATATATGTTCAAGCAGATGGGTCCCGTAGGAAGGGCGACAAAAGGAAGTTAGGGGCAACGAAATCGTAAACCGACCCCTAACTAACAAGAAACTTCCCTAAGAAAGTCAAACAACTGAGGATGAAAACTATGCATTCTTCCTCTGTTGGTGCCCCCATTCAAGTGTGCGTCTACTAATTGAGGCATATCTAGTTGGATAGGCTGGGTCTAAGGAAAAAATGACCGACTTGCGGGAGTCGGGATAAAATAAAAGCTGCGCGGGTGGAAAGCTACATTACCAAAAGCCCTTCTGTACGCGAGATGGGCATTTAGGCGGAAAACCCACGAAAGGCCCATTGAAGTTGAAAGGCCTATCTAATTCTGCAGGGAATCCCATGGGTTGAATACACCGGGGCCACGAGGAAGCAAGCCACCGGAACTCCTTCAAGAAAAGGATAAAGGCAAAAGACCCGGACCGAGAAAGCAGGCGGAAAAAAGAGTGTCGACAATAGACAAACCGGTGGTAGTATAAGTCGCGTACCACTGCTAATGTACTTGTCACTGCTTGTATGATTGTGTGGGATGAATATGTAATATTCTAGAATGTCTTCGGTAGGATGTTTTGTATTAGATAAGTATGGTAAGCATAGTTATCATGTACAGTACTTACTGTATTTTGTAAAGGACTTCTTAGCCTATTAAAGGAGGTCCTAGGTTTGAGTTAGATATAAGTTTTGGTGATATCCAGAGTCCATACACTTAAAGGTTGTAAACCCCAATACTATTCAGAGTATTCGTATATTAACAACATATCGAGGTGTTTAGTGAGAATAATTGTTCGTTAATTGTTATTCTTCTTAAGGTGAAGCACTAGATTCCGCATAGTGTGTTAATAGGTTGTGTTAGTTTAGTAAACTTCTATAGTAGATCCTTAGCTAAAGCTGGGATCAAAAGCGATTTTTATGTCAATGGGACGAAACAATTTTAAAGACCATCACTTATTCTAAAAACATCAACATCTTCACTTGGGCCGAAGCACATAACGGCATCAGGTTATCAGGATGTGTAGAGTTACATTAGTTTGAGTGGATTATTTTGAGCTTTTATGCGACATATGTAATGGTTTACCACTTGTAGTAAACTTACATCTGCTAGTTAATTTGTACTAGTGTTGAATGTTAAACATGTTTTTTGGAAGTGTGCATTGTCCCTAGTTGGTAGTTATTAGTAGCTTGTAGAATACGAAAATGTATGCGTCTAGAAGGAGTGGTGGGTTTATAAAAGTAGTCCGTAGGGAAAACAAGTTGCCCTAAGTACAAAAGTTAGTTGCCAAATTTATTTTGGGTAACAAGCTGCTTGTTGCCCGATTAAATAAACATGGATAATGGGATAACGAGCGAGATGAAATAGTAAATACGTTGACATACAACGTTTGATCTGAACAACCAACTACATATTACGATTACTACATGGTTACAACTTTAATTGTTACATATTATATAACCACTTGATTGATAACATTCATCGACTACGAAAAATCTAAGCAGTCCAATGCTTCCTTCCCACAGACGGTGTACTAAAACCACAAACCTTCATTCCATTTAGCTTGATCCGTAACTTCGGGCGAACAAACTGTTGAAAATGGCATTCATATATCGTTAACCAAATCAAGTGATAATGTTTAAAAGGAACATGAATAGAATGGTAAGTTATAAATAAAACACACTATAGACAGCACGGTATGTATGATTTAACAAAAGAAGAGATTCTTTGTATGGGGCGATGTAGAAAGATCATTATCTCCTAAAATTTGCATCAGCGACAAATAACTCAAGTTCTTTGTTGTCAGGAATAGCGAGTGACCCAAATGGTTGGCGATTATGCGCTTCCACTATTGGAGCGATCCATTGTAAACCCAAGAAAAGCGAGCGAGATAATATGGTGGGGATGGCAAAGAGGCTTCTAAATGATCTTATGGCAAAACCATTCACGTCCAACAACCATCCACAAAACAATGGCATATCTTCATCAATGATCATACCAGAAATCACTAGAGAGGTTCCAAGATCGAAAACATAGAATGGAACTGGGAGTTCATTTTTTAAAATCTCCGGTAGGTCTATAACTTTAAATTGTTTGGTTACCAAATCAAACGAAATAAACATATAAATCTTGTATGTAACACCATCCTCATTAGTTAACTTTTCACTCCCAGTCCAATAGATAAAATGACCTACAATTTGCTGACTTTGGCGTTTCAATTTGATAGTTTCACGAGGGGTGGAAATTTTCAAGGCATGTCCACCTTAACGAGTTGAAAGAAAACAGGACACATACGAGAAACCACTTTGGAAAACAGGATAGGAGACCTTCATGATCGTCGGGTCAAGAGTGTCCGGACGGACGGCAAAACCAAAACAAATCTTTTTACATTCAATTTGATGCGTGTAAAACGGGACATGTACTGCAAGTGATTTTTGGATTGTCGGGTTCCAAATAACAGACATTAGATTAGAGCCATAAACAAAACACGAAAGACCATTAGAATTGCCAACTGCAATCATAGATGAAAGCATTAAATCTGTTTGAAGTACCGTAGCGGTCAGCTGTTCATCAAAAGCTAACATAAAACCTTTGTGACCCTGATCAAATGTTAGCGTAAAAAAACACTCATCATTACGACGAACACCGTAATTAAAGATGAAGAATCCACAATCTATACTAGCCTTCCATAACTTGCAAACACTATGTAGCTGGAGTATAGACTTAGGAGGTAGCCTGCGAATGATATCTAGTTGAACATCCAGTGGGATATAGTCGGACATTTTGTTAAACAAAATCAGAAAGATTGGGATAAAGATATGAAGTGAATAGACCAAAAGAAGAAAGAAATATTTTGTTAAACAAATTAAGAAAGATTTGTATTGAAGAAAGAGATTGGGAACAGACGACATTTAAGGACATGTACCGTGATGTACTATAGGGCAACCAAATATTAAATTCTGGTATATACCAAAAATTAATAAAGTATACATAACCCATATAGAAGTGGTTTGCAAAGCATAGGCCTTTTTGTATATGTGCACGGGTATTAACTAAAGAAATGCCGTTGAGTTAAAAAACTACTATAATAATCGAATAATATATAATAGAAGTAAAATACCTACAGATATCGTTGAAAGAAAAATACTTCACAAGTCAACATTAGACAATAATTATGGGTCAAACGGACATTAAGGATCGTACCTTGAAAGACCGCTATCAATTTATGTATTCAACCTTGTGCTTCCAGAAGTATTCAAGCATCCGTTCACGGTAAGCTAAAGCTGTTTGAATAGAGTCGTCTACTTCAGAGGCGGTTACTGAGCAATCTGTACAAAATAATGCACACCCATACTCCGCAGTCACCATATAAGTCCGATTGTTCTGGTACTTTTGGACACTTGTATGTGATTTTATAATCCCCCGGTGATATGCCCTTACTATGCAGTACCCGGCGTTTGTTACGTACGATTTAAGGTGTTTGTAACTTTCTCTTGGAACCTCACAACCATCGTTCCGTCGAGGTGACCCAAGAGAGTCATAAATGTAAACAACTCAGTCGGATATGGAGCTCACGAGTAGCCAGTGTTTTGTATTTTCATTCATGGGAAAATACACCTAATATATAAAACAAATACAGAATATTATAAGCTGTTTATAACTGTAGTGGAATATGTACGATAAGAGTC
Source organism: Chrysanthemum makinoi (assembly GCA_910596185.1). Lineage (NCBI taxonomy): Eukaryota > Viridiplantae > Streptophyta > Magnoliopsida > Asterales > Asteraceae > Chrysanthemum > Chrysanthemum makinoi. The sequence goes on along the minus strand of OU343220.1, from coordinate 98,476,507 downwards.
TGCCAAAATGACCTTTGCAACATCTCGCCAAGCCACAGGGAATGTTGTGCCATCTGAATAAGTGGTAGGCATGTTGCCACCTAGGATTTGATTGCGAAAGTACACCACCCAAAGCCCAATCTGCATCAGTGGTCTAAACAACCACATCAATTCAACCCATGCATCCAAGTCTTTGCGGACATATAAAGCAAATCAAAACTGTAAACATTCGGTTCATAAGTAACAAAACAAAATAATAAACAAGTGTAGTAGACCACTCGCATCGGGTTTACTCACTAACTCATTAAGCCACCCGTCGGTGCAATCTTCAACACATGCCAAGGCTACCCAAAAATTCCTATAAGCAATAACGCGCCAGCCCCAAGGAAACCTATAAAGTAATGGTTCTTTAAGCTTCAAATACTTGCGAAGGTAATCAGGAACAGTAACCTTCTTCTTGTTGCATTTCGGGTGTCGTAAAAGTTCCTAAAAAATAAATATATTCAATAACATACACCCAATGATAATGATGTTAATGGATTAACAAACTGAACCTACCTCTACAAACGGTTCAATTGTGGGCGAATAGAAGCAACTAACTGGACGTTAAGGGTTTCGGATGTTTCCGAAAACAAAGTTGAAAAATAAGCAGAAAAACATAAAATATTCGTTTCAATTACAATTTAATAAGGTCTTTGTACATCGAAGCGGCAGCCGGATAATAGCCTCGTTAATGACACCCTGCGATCTTGTAAGACGGCGACAAGGAGTAGCTGATGTTTTTGATACCCCATTTGCCGAATTGACAGACCCAAGCAACTTCACGTAATTTTGTACAATGCGCCTTCTTTTTCTGAGGTTGTCGTTCAGTTTTACTCTCTTTCTTTTTTTGGTATTCATATCGGAGAAAAGATCTTCCAACAGAGGTTTGTCATTAGGACCTACCACATTTGCAAATGACACTTTGTTGGCTTTAACCTGAGATTCAGGGGCTTTAGCGTCTTTCTTTGTTGGTGTATCTTCTAGGCTAACCACAGCAACATCATTGTTCTTTGGATTCAAGGCCAACAAGCGAATCTTTTCAACCACATCCCCTTGTTGATCATCACAATCCAGTAAATCTAAAGACGGAACACACAATTTTTATTGGCGCTTTTGTTGACATTATCTTGGGAGGAAACAGGTCCCACAATAGGTGTGTCATTTTGGGAAACCACATTTACATATGGCAGGTTGTTGTCTTTAAACTGAGATTTGAGAATATAGTATGTTACAAAACAGCAAATTAAAGTATTTTATTTATCGGCGATGTTTTACTGATAATGTAGATACCTCGTGAGCTTTGTTGGTGGGTGTTCCTACTTACATGCGCACACAAACAATATTGTTGCGGGTTCAGTTGGCAAGGCAATTGTTTCTGAACCACATCTTGATGTTCATTATCACAATCCATTGCATCTACAGAATTATCACCCGAAACTTTTTCATCGTTTATGTAAGATGACCAATCATTACCACAATCCGTTTCCTGCTGAATTTTAAATATATATACATAAGTAGGGACATATGCTATAGCTGATATTTAAACTGTAAGTGGAATATAGCGATACAATAATTGGGTCACCGGGTATTTTATTTTTCTCGTTAGGTGCAACTGGTTGAAGTTGAGTACTACTTTCACCTCTATATTGCATAACAGGACATTTTTAGGTCATGGCACAAGCTTCAACAAGAATACCAAGGTTACATGGTTGCGTTTCTTTAAGCCCATCATCATTGCCAATGTCCGTTGCATGGTCCGCATAGACAACCTTATCCCCGTTAGGGCCTACAATATGACACGATGTGGCCTGTATCGACCAATGTTTGATATAAGTGTAGACACGAACGATTATTTGAGTTTGTTATAAACATTGGAGGTAAAGCGAAAAGTAAATACAAACCTTCGGATCATCGGGAGTAACGTCAGAGTTGTTTGTGGTGGCACAACTTTTAGATTGTTCTGGATCAACAGCAGTATCATTATTAAGACCCAATAGTTGTTGTACTTTTGAAAGTCTTCTTTTCACACTCCTAAACACATCAAGTACAAACGGTGTGTTTCTGACCGAATGAATGCCGTTTTCTATCATCAAAACTTTTTTTCCAAATCCGGTGACTCACGAAATAGACCCCCTGTCGAATGAGTAGTTCCCGTTTGTGCAACATTTAAATTGAAAGCGTCCATGGACAAGTTTAAACTGAAATCGTCCGCGAATGCATTGAATGCTCTGCGTCTTGTCACCGTCGTCGTCTCGGAACAGACAAACCATCTATAAATTGGTGGCAATACATCATGGTTGCTTCATTTGACTTGTGTTGCAGAAAGTTCGGCAATGGGAGTTGAATCCTAACAACAACAAAATTTAAAATTACGATATACGTGAACAAATTCAGGTACAAGTTTGTGGGGTCAGCAATGTAAGAAGGTGTGATGCATACCGGTCCAAAGAGGTTACAACAGTCCGCTTTCCGAAACTTTGAAAGTCCTGACCAAGCAAGACCACGTGGAATGACCTTATTGTCTTTCACCCACCAAAGTGAGATTTTAGGGTAAGTCTCCAAAATCCAAATCTGTAATAACCACAACTGTCATCTTTAAAACGTGTACTTATGCAGCTATCGTTTTTGTAAATATTTCAAGGTTTACCAAAGTAAAGGTCACCTGTTTAGGATGAAACAATACCTTTATTGGTTACTATTTTAAAAATAAATTACAAACTAAAATGTGTTATAACATTGTTGTAATCTAAATTACGCGTAACTTTATATTACTTGTATCGAACAAAACACCCATTTCATAACAATAAAACAACAACATTAATTTTAGGTACTTTTGAAATGAAAAAGCAATAGCACAACAAAATTGAATCAAAAGCTTTTCATAACCTGTTTTTGTAAAGAAATATGTTATCAAAGCTAGACATTCATACATTAGTACAAACTACTAAGAATTCTAACCTTGAAAGCCCAAGCGAACCCGTATAGATTGTATGTGGCACTGAACTTTGGGTTCTTTTTCAATTTTAACAAATGATCTTTTCTGTGTATATGAACAATATTGACAGTCCTTTGATAAAATTTATGCCACATATATTCACCCCAAGGAAATGCATTCCAGGCTTCAAAATCGTCAACCAAGCTCAATAAGTGTTTATGGATGAAATTCCTGTCTTCCTTTCCCATAAACACAGTCTGCTGACTACCGTGGACACACCCTAACAACATCCTCATCAGAAAGAGATAACCACCTTTTCCCATCCTTTTTTCCGTCATTAACAAGGGCCAAAAGATCAATTGCATGTACATTTGTTATACCATTACTCTTTTTTTAGGAAATACACGATCGAAAAATGTGCTAGATCGTTTAATCGGTTTTGAAACTTTGCCAAATCGAAATCCTGTTATCAGACAAAATTCTTTTCGGCCAAACCTTAACGAATGATCCCCAATTTGGAATTTTAGTGGAGGGGAATCAGAGATGTTAGAAACATATACACGGTGTTGCAAAACATAATGCATCGAAGAGTCATTATCGCACGACTTTATATCCAACCATGCACCAAAATTGTTTGCTGAACAACCTTTCGCGGTTTTCATTCTTTGACAAACAGAGTTTAATATCTGGCAGCAACTTCAATGTAGAACGAATTGCGATTTTACAATTGTACAACTTTAATTTTGTCATATGGAATTATCTGGTAAAATTAATTAGGGTTTAGAGGGTTCTGTGAATAAGATGTGGTTTGTGAGTGTGTGCGCGTGATGTAGAAGAAGATGTTGTGTGACTACTTCTTGAGTTATTATTATTAGTTTTATAATACAACCAGTGTAAAATGACCATATTCTCCTCGTGTATAAATACAAGTTGCCCAATATCATATAGTTGCCCGAAAATACATTTTGGTTGCCCAAAAAACAATACCTTACAACATGACATATACTCTCCAAATCTATTATACTGTGGGACACGTGGCACTCCATGGTTGGCTACAAGAAAATCATTTGGGCAAGTGGTCCATTTTCATATGGCAAAAAGTGTGGTCAGGAAAGTGATAAGCCTCATGGCGCGGTCTATTTGACTAAATTTCCCTTATTTTATCATTGATAAAAGACATCAAAAGACTTTATATTGATGCATTTTGTAAACAATGGAACCAACTGGGACCTATTTTGCAAAATCTGATATATTTCTATAATTTGAATGATAAATCCTTTTTAAACGACTCTTTTAGAGATCGTTTTCTATTATTATGATTGTTGTGCCGTCGAGTAACACCCAGTTTGAATTCCGCTGCATATCATGAAGTTGGGGTGTTACAGATTGGTATCAGAGCCTTAATTATAGAACGGTCTAATTGTGACCTAAACTATAACCACTTTTACACAAAAACATTTTATAGCCTTTCGCTCTCCGTGCCTTCCATCCTCGAGACGATTATGTGACTTCTAGGTAGTTTATCTTTGCACAAACATACTAGTATATTGCTATATACACTCGACATATTTGCAATCATATTAGATAAACGATGGATAAACATATGTGTGTATGCCTATTCTAAGGCATTGCGGCACAATCATATTTTCCCAATCATGTATCTACTCGTTCATTTTAGGATTACGAAACTTTATCCAAGACATTGTAACTGATTACAATGGTCTTTCCTACTTCCTAGATATTGTGAGATACAAGGGTCTCATTCATTTTTCAAGACACTGCGAGATATAGTGGTCTCTATTACGTTCTCAGACACTGTGAGTGATACAGTGGTCTCTATTACATTCGGATCTGTGAGTAACACGGTGGTCTTAATTACATCCCGAGCTGTAAATGACACAGTGGTCTCATTTATTTATCAAGACATTGTGAGTACACAATGATCTCTCTATCATTTCTCAAGACATTGTGAGTTACACAATGATCTTTCTATCATTTCGCAAGACATTGTGAGTTACACAATGACCACTCCATCATTTCTCAAGAAATTGTGAGTTACACAATGATTTCTCCATCATTTCTCAAGACATTGTAAGTTACACAATGATCTCTCCATCATTTCTCAGACCTTGTGAGTTACACAATGGTCTAATTTACTTCACAGACATTGTAAGTTATACAAAGTCTCTAGAAATTATCTTATAAACCTTATATGATATTCTTTTTACATGAACCCGTCACAGTCTATCAATTTCCCTAATGGAAATACAAGAAATGAGATTTCTAAAGGACAAACTAATTCATCATCTACAAAAGCTGAAGTTCAGCAACTTTATCTACATTCATCAAAGTCCTATTTTGAAACATTCATTGTTAAAAGTTCGCGATTCTAGCCAAGTATGAACTATTTTAGAATTACTTAAAACTTCCTTTCCACACGTATCTACCCATACTATCTTTTATGCAATGGAATGTGAAAACATATGTTACAAGTCTTTTATGGTAGGGACTTGCAACTGAATGGTTTGATATCGCCTTTGCTTAGTGGACATTTTCTCAAAAACCATGGACATATCACGAGTATACCTAATTTAGGTATTTGAAAAATTTATCGAACATCGGCTAAATATAGTCTAGTCACCTATATTTAACCTAAGGACAGTGGAACATAGTTGGACTAACTATGTTCGACTTAAATTTTTCAAACACTGGGAATAGTTATACAAGGGTTATATTCAGGTTAATTTCCTACTTGAACTCGATAAACCACCAGAATTCATTAAAAAGATCTAGAGACACGATAGTATCTTACCACTCAGCGAGATCTTAACACTTATTTATACTACCTAATTTCATTCTTGAAAGTTTTCATTTATGAAATAATCCTAACTACTATCTTGGGATAGTCATCAAATCTTCTCGTCATTTCTTAGAAGTACTAGCCTGATTAGGTTTCAAGGATATCATTCCGCCATAATCCTTTAAAATTCACTTATGATTTTAAAGTAAACTTGACATCTCTACCTAAGAATAATGGTAAACTTACACTACACTCTTCTAATCATCAATATATCACATCATTATCTGAACCCCATTATAAGTCAGATGTAAAACTTCACGATATCACATTTCTTTCAAACACTAGTAGACATAAACACTATACGATATAGCCTTCATCCCGAAACCACCTAAGACATGATCAACTTTTGAAATGGTTTGGATAACCACTTGTCACTAGCAAGACTTTCCTACAACGACAATTATCACATCATTACAAACCATTTCACATCAACAATATCTTACACCTTCGATTAACAACAGTTACCCTAACAACAACAAAAACTATTTGAGGCACTATATCGACGAAAGTGTCAGTTAACCATTTGTTGGACTAAGGTGTTCAGAGATCACCCATGAAACAACTAAGAAAACCATATAAATACAAATTTGGTGCACTTGCACACTATCAAAAAAAAGTTGAAAAGTGTTAAAATTTAACAAAAACTCCATGTTAGAAATTAAGGTTTTGTTGAAAGCCTCGATACAATAAGATATGATTCGTTTTGAGAATCGGGAAAAGCCAAACTTGAGGTATATTGGACTCTATAAGATTTTAACAAAACCTTTTAGATTATCAACTTAAACCACCACCAAAAACTTAGAATGGTACATAACACATTCTATGACCAGAAACTTGAGAACGCAAAGATTAAAATTCAGCGCATACACCCACATTTTCCTAGAACACTCCAACATCGGATAACACACACTGAATTCCGGGACGGAATTCCTATTAAGGTGGTGAGACTGTAACAACCCGCATTTTCAGACTACTTTTCATATTTTTGAAAAGTTACTATTCACTTTTACTATTCATCCCGTAAAAAATTTTATTTTTATTTTACCGTAATGACAAGAAAGTTAATACTCGACAAGTCGATCACGATGGCGTCGTTGAATCCATTGAACCGATTTCACAAAACCGTGTCCGAAAATTACTTTAGGGTTTAAACGTCATTCGGGCATCCCGATGTGTCCATAAAACACTATAAATATTAGAAATATGTATTTCTACCATTTTACGACAATTCCACAAGTTTTGGAATTTTACGTTTTTCAGTTCTGCGTTTTACGCGAATTACAAGTTTTTGACCCGCGTTTCTAGCTTTAACAGCGTTTAAGCAACCCGATGGAACTTACCACTCATTTTTATATTTTATTAATGATTATATTGATAATCTTAATCATTTCTACAAGTTTCATATTTTTACGATACCCGGTTTTAAGTTTTATGACTTTACGACTTAAAGTTAGCAATTAACGAAACCAAAACTCACTCCGTAAATAAGATAATACAAAAACTAACATAGTCATCTTATCCTATTTAATATGGCCACCTATGGGGGGGGGGGGAGTCACCATGTAATGTGTCTTAATCTTATGCCTTGAACTACTAGATCATTACATGTGTTTAATCTTACTAACTAAGCTTCCTTAAAGTATTGAAAGTAACCTCCTCATTTACACCTTCCTAACACCTTTCTAACCTCCTCAAGGCACTATAAATACCCCCTCTCCCTCTCTTATAGTCGTTCATATCATAACACAAACACACCTTCCATAATTTGATTCATAACTCCAAGTTTATGCTAAGAAGTTTCAAGTAACAAGTTACTACATCAAATCCCTAGCAAGTTTAAGTGATCTTTTTGAGTTTAGATCTACTCAAGTCACTTAGAACTTTATCACCAATCCTTCAAGATTACAAGGGTGCCAAGGTGTGGAAAGCTTGCTCAATCCAAGGTCTTAAGTGTTCAATCAAAGTCCTAATCCTTAGTCCTTACTAAGTTACTCCTTTCTTTAGAAAGCCAAAAGTTGTAAACAACTAGTCACCACAATCACTCCAATATCTTATGTTTATTATTCCTAATCTTGTCAATTTCATGCTATATATATGGTTACTATATTGATTCATGATGTACATATATTCAATCATATGTTTCAATTCACATATTGTCGTAAAAGTAACAAACTAGTAAACTATTCATATTCTACATATTTGAAGTCATTTAAACCAACTACATATGGACTTGGTAACTTACATATTATTTTAGACAAGATAAAAAGGTAAACATAGCAACTTGAATCACCCAAAGCGGACAAAGCGAGTCAAAAGTTATAGTAAAAGAAGTTAGCGAAAACCTAGAAAGCGTAAAAGACTTCTTGCCTAATCTGTCTAAAATATAAGTTGTACTTCTGGTCCGAATCATCAAAAATTCAAAACACGAAAGTTGTCCGGAACGATATTTTATAGCTACCATAAGGGAACTTCGGCCTAAAAGACCAAGCGATATCATTTTTGCCTAAAATTTGCAAGACAGGTTTTATGTCGGCAAAAGTTGGATTTTCACAAGTTAAGAATATAGAAACTATGTTATTTTCATAGCTAGTTACATATTAAATTAACAAAACTTCATTCAACCTTTGGAATAAGCGTTTTTAAAATGCGGAAAAATGACCATTTTACCCTTTTCGCCAATTTTACCAAAACTTCTTTCTTGATCATGTTAATAAGTTATGATCACTAGTAATCGACGAGAACTTGTAAAAACTAGATATTTACTAAATACATGATAAACTTTATGATATAATAATCTTCATTCAAAACCTATGTTTTATCTACTAAGTGCTACAAAACTAGGGAGCTTCATGTGAGGGGTTTTCATTTGAGTAAAAGCGTATCGACGAGTTCTTTGGATTTATGATTTAAAGTGTCCTAGCTCCTCGAACGTTTACTACATGACCTTTGAATTATGATGGCGAACAGAGTCCGATATCTACAAACTAAATATGTTTTCACATACTAAACTGTTACTATGAGCAACAAACTATAAATGACTACATCATGATCAACATAGAGACGTATATAGGCTGGTTTATGTTTTCCTAAACATTATTCCAAACCTAAGTCGCAACATTCCATTTTAGGTTGCACGTAGAGGTTTCCCGGCTTATCCATCACATCCGTTAAAGCACTTAACATCATCAACTCTCGGTGAGTTCATAGCCCCACTTTCTATTACTTAATTGTTTTACAAACCCTTGGGGGGATACATGCTATTTTTAAACTGAACACATTGCTTTGAAACTGTATGCTATACCTGAATGTATTATTTGCACTAAGTACCACTGTTGCCAAACTTAAGTCCCTATTATCATGAACCATTAATCACTTGCGGGTGAACGCAAATAATGTGGAACGATCTATCGGGATTGACGAATCCCGTTTGTTTGACCAAGTCCGGTAAAAAAACGCACTTTATTTGAAGAACCATAGGTTTATTGGCAAATTACCTATTAGGGCAACTGTTACTATTATATCAATTTCTATTGACAAGCTGTTAACGTTTTCGGTATCATGAGCTTAGTGAAATACAAAAGCAGGCTCAAGTATCACATACTTGAGGCAGCCGTATCAAACAAAAGCGGGCTCAAGTATCACATACTTGAGGCAGCCGTATCAAACAAAAGCAGGCTCAAGTATCATATACTTGAGGCAGTACCGTACCAACATCAAAGCCGACCAAGCAATAATAACTGTTTTGTTTTCAAACCATTGGTGTGAGTCTAATTAACTCACACTACCAACATAATGTGTTCAACCATCAAACAAACTCTATGAACTTCACTCAACCTTTGTGTTGACAGTTTTAAGCATGTATTTCAGGACCGTAATGTCGGAAGCTGGCACGGAAGGGCAAGGAATAGATCAAGAAGGCTATAATTATTTTATCATTCAGTAAAAGACATCAAAAGACTTTATATTGATGCATTTTGTAAACAATGGAACCAACTGGGACCTATTTTGTAAACTCTGATATATTTCTATGATTTGAATGATAAATCCCTTTTAAACGACTTCTTTAGAGATCGTTTTCTGTTATTATGACTGTTGTGCCGTCGAGTAACACACAGTTTGAATTACGCATATGATGAAGTTGGGGGTGTTACACTAGACACATGCATGGGCCACTTATATATATACTTGATAACACTGGTAGACAAATTAAACATTAGCACTTGCTATGAATACGTCAAGCAACTCCAGCCAGCTGAACCAAAATGTGTTCCTGTGGTGAGGAAGACGACTATGAATATGGGGGAGAGAGAGAGATAAAAAAAAGTAGTTAATTTTTAAAAAGCCAAATGGAAGACAAAATGTTAGTCTTTTTGCATTAGTCAACATCTTCCAACTGGCTTCATTGAATTCATATTCGTACATGTATAAGAGATCGAATAAATGTACTTAAATTGAACCTGGACCAATAACATGATGATCACATGTATTAATCAGGATGTCACCAACCAAAGTCTTAAAAAATGCTACTAGATAGAGTACAAAACTTTAACATATGAAGAAACCCTAGCCTTTCTAGTATTGTAAAAAGCATATACATGTAAAAACCCTAGCTAGCTTCTCTACTATTTCCCTCAACCAAAAAAACAAAACAGATCAAAGTGACCTCAAGTTTTCAATGGCTTCTCAATGGCAACAATTTTGTTGCATCAAAAGATGTGTATTTGTGTTGCTTTGCTTGAAGTGTCAACATTTCTTGGGTTATGCATGTTAAGATACATATATGCACTCTCTTATTTATAGATGGTTGAAGTGACATCTCTCAAATTTAGTTTAATGCAAATAATAACACTACAAGAATTCTGCGGAATAGCCACGGACACAATTTGTGGGTAAAAGACATAATTTCGTGGGTAATTGGGTAATACCCACGGACTACCCACGACTATATGAAAATGGGTAAAACCTCCGAGGCAAATTATTTGCCCGCGCAATATTCACTTTGTGGGTAAATCTACCCACGTCATTTTAGGTAGGTACTTGTATTTTGTTCATGAGTAAAGTTTTATGGGATTCTCTAGCTCACCATGAAAATACCCATAAAATACTCGCGGGTGATCTGTGGGTAACATTGCCCACATAATTATTTGTGTGTAAAAATCAAGGATGAGTATTTAGTGGGCAAATTGGTGGGAAATTACCAAAGATTTTGTGGTAATACAACTTGGGTAAGTTCGTGACTAAATTACCAACGATATTATGGAAACCGTGCCTTACATGCTCCCTTTATTAATGAATACTCATGGGTAAATAGATGAGAAAAGTTTTCCTGAATTTATTATTTTATTTGCAAATTACAAGAGAATCTATTGAACCATACATCAAACACAAAAATTCTTATAATATGAAATATACTATTAAATATGTCTTTAAGAATAGAATATAGAATAAACTGATAAGAACGAACCATCATCCTAAGGATGTGTATAAGCTTATAGATAAAACTTATCACCTCGTGTTTTATAGATAAAACCATCATCTTCTCCACTTCCATATTTTTGGGAATGACTAGTGTTTTAATTTTGATGAGCACCTTTTTCCTTCCCTATTTTCACCATTCAGTATCATACAATATGAGGAGTTTGAAATTATTGTGTTGATATTTCTTGTTGTCTTTCTCTCCCACCCTTCACCCACAACTTGGAGGTTGCAGTTGTCTATTTCCACAATCCGAATTATAATCAACTCTTTTTAACCCAACATCATACACATTTCTTCTTTGTGCACCACATGTGGCCTCTGTATAAAATGTTTGTTCATCAACCCGAGCTTTTGTAGATGCTAGATTTTCCCCTTATTTTCCAGACAAAAATAAGAGTGTAATTAAAATCAGTTACACTATATATAAATTTCTAACAGCAACGCGATGAATAACAATATGATTACATGTGAACATAATAGAAGTGAAAGTACGACATGTTGATCCTTTGAAAAATCCCCAAGTTTCCTAAATCCACCTTATTGTCTTTAATACCTATCAACTCATGGATCATGGCCTACAAATTTAACATATGACTGTTATCATTTCCAATATATTAACCAAATATTTAACCGGCTATAATGGATAAAGTTTCAAACAACAAAAATTGGAACCTGATCAGTCCATTGATTAAGTGATGGAGTTGTAGGATAGTCTCTCCTATCAATTAAAAACAACAAGGGGAAATATCTCAGACGTTCGAGATCGAAAAGGCCACTTTCCTCATTATCACTTCTGTTGCATCCAGATGTAAAAAAGAAAAAATTGGAAATTGAGCTTAATACCAAAAAAAATTCAAATGCAGCAGGGCTTATATGATGAAAAATAGAAGATAACCATTTCTTTATACGATACATCGACAAAAATTCTACAAGGAGAACTCTTCCAGACATAGTGACTAAATATTGCAGGAGCCTCAATTACTACAATTAAGAAATAGCATATTGATAGAACAAGAGTGAGCTCACCAACGTTTCATGTGCAATCCTTTTAGCATCTTCAGATGTTCGTGAATATCGAATAACAGGTCTCCTTTTGAAAGCCAAAAAGATAGTCGCAAGTCCATTAACAATTCGATCACAGTAGTTTTGTAAATTTGTAGGATCAATGACAGCAAGAGGCATATACATATGATTTTATTGTGTGTTTAAGGTGAATGGTAGGTGTCAATTGCATCAAAAATTTCTAAAAAATCCTGCAAGAAAATAAAAATTATAACAGTGCCATGCCCATTATAGTTAGAGATTGAAATAGTGAGTGCATGAAGCCTATTGAGAACTTCGAGAAATATTATGTTACGAAGACTGAATTTAGTATATTAAGAATAAACTGACGTGGACTTGTTGAACAACTTCATGCTCATCTGAATCAGCTAAGATATGAAGTTGAATACTATTCAGCGTATTCGAGAAAACTGCAATAAAATATACAATCAGAACTGCAATAAAATATTCAAGTAAAAATTCAAGTGGCGAAGAACATATGAGTTTGAAGATGAACGAGGGTAAATTGACAAAATGCCCTAATGTGCAAGTCACATGGGGCGATTTAACGGACATCTTTCACGAGCGTAGTGTAACAAAACGTGAATATCAATGGCATTTTTTGTAATTAAAGTTTGGGAGTAGCGAGGAGTGCAAAAATGAGAAACCACAGGGACAAAATTTGTAACTACTCTATATAAAATTAAACCATAAAAGGGTACGTAAACATACTAGCTGGTCCATCACTGATTTAGGGATGAAATTACATCCATTTACTTGTTAAACCATAAAAGGGTACGTAAACATACTACCATGGTATGATTTCCTCAATGATATCATGTAGATTAATAAGGCCAGCCAATAAGTTTACATAATGTTGGAAGGCATGCAGATACTATTTTAAGGCAAAGTAGGACTGCAAGACAACTTACAGTCTATTTTGAATCCAAATTACACCTCGTAGTAGTTATGAATGAAATATAAATATTATCAAACCATTAACATGAAAGCAATACCTTGAATTATTCCAAATAGAAGCTTTTTGTAGGTTGAGACAGTTTGTTCAAGTGTACCCTACATCATCAATTCTTTCTTTGAATTACTTTGTAATCTCTCGAGAACTTACTTTTGTCTAATCTGTTACAATGATGAAAAATGAAATGAAGTCACATAATGAAACTGTTGTCATCCTCTAAATTATAAATTTAGTAGTTATTACAATTTTTTCGAAACATGAAGTTGTTTCCTTCCTTATGGGAGTGAAAGATTATGTAAGTTATCAATGACAGTTTCAGGGGAAGTTTCATTGGTATCGCCAGTAATAGTTGAGTCATTTTGGATATCATTTGCTTGTCATTCACTAGCATGAGACTTACTCCCCCTGCTCCAAGCCTTTGCCTTTGTCTAGCCATATTTACATAGAAAATGAAACAACGATGTTTCAAACCTGATATAAATGTGAAAATTTTACCATATTATCAAAGGGAGACAACAAAATAAGTAACCATGGTTCAACCTACAATGGTTCATTCAAACAACATTTCATCTCCATAGTCGAGAGAGAATCGAAGTAAGAACAAACAACTTTTCTTGTCTCTAGGATAACGAACCTAAATCGCCAGCAACTTAACACAACCAAATTTAACGCAAGACATATATATACCGTAAAGTAAAGAGCAGACCTTTAAACTTCAAGTACCTTTCCTAAACGACGAGTACTTGAGCAACAAATTGTATTCAGAGTTTTTATTGAATATTTATTTAAGAAACAAAACAAGGTTTTTTTCCCCAATTCACACTAATGTTAGTGTTTAGAAATCAAAACAATGTGTTCAAATTCTCAATACCAGTGGGTTCACAGATGAAATTAGTGACAAACACAATCAAGATTTGTTGGTGCATTGTACCCACACAATTACAATTATCAATTGTAATTCAATGAACCCTAGGTTACTAACATAAAATTTAAAACTAAAAATTACGCTAATTAACTATAATCATGCAATCAAACTCAATGAATCAAGCACCCTAACATTAAATTAAAAGGTTAATTTAGAGTTTAAATTAATTATCATAAATTAAGAACTAAAAGAGTGAATGGTGTATTAACATACCTTCTCCTGAAAGTCTATTGCATCCATAAACCGCAACATGCCTGCTCCACGATCCCTACATATCTAGGGCGCCAAATAAATTTACATGAGGCCGCGAAATTTTTTCACTCAATGGTAACCATGGTCAATAACTGCATTTCTGATACTAGACGACCCTGCATAGCTAATGATAAAAAAATTTATTTTTATAAACCAAAAATAATAATGGTTTAAGTTTGTGGATTTGGGGATTAAATACAATGTTTGAACTTGGGTGGTTTAACTGGTTGAATCGGTCAAAAAACGGGTCAATGTAAATCGGGTCAATCCGACAGGTTGTTCGAACAAACGGGTCAACCTGTCGGTTTTGAAGTGTCCCGAGTCAACTCGGTTTTCGATGTGTATTAATAATTTCCTTTTAAAACATATGTGTATTAATAGTTGAAATTGCTCATAATTAATTGTTTCAACGATCCTTTTTAATTTTCCACATTACTTTCTTAACTTTTTACTTTTCACTTTGAACATTTTTTTTATAGATAGTATTGATATAAATGTGATGGTAACACGGAGTATTTTGGAAAATATAGAATTCCCCATAGTTTTATTATTACTTGTTATTGTATTTGTTACTATTATAATTATTGATACAAGGGGTGTTTGTTTCGGATTATATTACCGGCTTATTGCTTATTTGGTTTTGGGTTTATATTTCATAAGCTCATTTTTTGCAGCTTATATTAAAACTTTTTGGCTTATATAAGTTTATAATGTCATAATAAACTTATACAAGCCGAAAAGTTTCAAAATAAGTCGAGCTTATGAAACATAAGCCCAAAACTAAATAAGCCATAAGCCGGTTATATAAGTTAAAACAAACACCCTTTAAGAAATTAAGACTTTTTGTTTAACTGAAACATCTTTTATATCATTTTATTTGAGAACCATCGTTTTTGATTATTTGGCCGAATAATTCACGGAATTTAAATTCACCGCTACACGACTCGAATTAGGTAAAACCCACCCTTATCGGAGGTTACTAAAATACTCATATGTATAAAGAATACACACACAAATTCATACTTATAAAAGGCATAGAAATATATTACTTATTTTATTTAAGTAGTTAATTACAATTTATCGCACAAGCTTTCTCGCCCTTGATGACCTTTCATGCCGAAAGCAACCCATGCCCTAATACTATATTTTGCTTGAGTAAATCAGGATTAAGAGTGGATTGACCCGAAGAGATGATAAAGATTAAGAAGCTCGGGTAACACTTAAATAAGTCGTGTGTTACTATTTACATATAGTACATATTGAGGGTAATTTCGTGGGGTATATTTGTAACCACGAATTGTCCCTAGGAAATTTCTTATAGCAAAATACCCACACAAACAATATGGTGGGTAAAGTCATGGGTATATATTCACTCTCAAAATACCCACGCAAACTCACCAACCAATAGAAATGATACTTGCATTTTGTGGCTAAACAAAATTTACCCACTAAATTACCCACATATATACCCACAATGACTCACAGTGTGGGTAATTTGTGGAATTATTTGGCGCCATTTATTTACCCACATATTACACACCAAATATAATTATGTGGTTATTTTTGTGGGTAAATCTATGGGAAATTCGAGGGAAGATAATATTAACTTTGTAAGTCATTGGACGTGGGTGATTGGTGGGTATTAGGTGGCTAAATACCCTCAGAAGTATGGGTGTGGGTAATTTTCATGGGTATTCCATCAGATTCTTGTAGTGTAAAACCACAACTACTTTTTGAATGATTCTTTCTTTGAAGCAACAATAAAGGAAAGCCTGTGGATAACCGTACTACATGTGACATTTTCAATGTTCAAAAGAAAATGGATAACAATATATCCTTTTAACCATAGTTGATAATCCGTTAATTTATTTTTAGATTTGAAGCACATATCAGCTCATTTGTATTCGTTGATTAACCTGGTTTGTTTATTTATTTTTAGATATGAAGCAAAGATCAGCTCATTTGTATTCATTGATTAACTTGGTTTGCTTTGTGATGCAGTTGGGAAAAAAAATAATAAATAAAATAAAAATGTACCAGTAAGGCTTGAATCAATTTTTTATTTAAAAAAATCAGGATTGAATAAAAAATTTATTTAAAATTTACTATGACTTACTTAAGGTTGATGCAATGGTAACCGTAAATATTATGGTAATCTCACGATACATCAACACAACATCAGCTTTCTTTTTCCAACACTACATCCAACCACAATTTTCTAATAATGCAACCGCAACCACAACAAAAAATCTACCCCACAAAAACTAATAAAAAAATACACACGTAAGCTTGAAAAAGTTGGGGTGACCAGTCACCAATTCGGTTGCGTTAATGAGATGGACGAAGCCAGGAGCAAATATGACCGGGTGCACAAGTTTATTTTAACCGTGATATAATAGAGTTTAAGATGCTACTAAATAAGACTTAAAACACATTTCGATGGACCGGGGTCATTTAAGATGTATTTAAGAACCAAACTATATTAAGCTAAGCTAACCCTAAAAAGCAAATCTAAATAAGCTAACAAGCTGCAAACTTAAAAAGAACACACTAAGGGTCTGCTGAGACCAAACAGCCTACCATGCCATTTGTTAATACAAATAAACCATACAAACATTTATTTATATTTTACGATCTTCTAATGTTTTGTCGATAACAAACGTAAAATCATTTTAACGAAATAATTAAATACGTAAAAGCTTTGAACCAATAGTTTACTAACACACTTTTACTAAACATATTAAAACCATCAAAATATGTTTAGTTATGTTTAGTAAATAAGTTATATAAAACCAAAGACATTTTTATGAAACACTAACAAGTAATATTGTTTACATCTTATAAAAATATATATGTGTTTACATCTTATAGAAATGTATATGTACTCTGTATATGTTGTATTGGGTAAATAATGGGTAAAAACCAAAGTCTATAACCCATGACACATGACCCATGATCCACTGACTAGGTACAATGAATCTTGTTGGGTAAGAACCAAAGTTCATAACCCATAACCATGGAACATGATCCATAACCCATGACCCATTGCATCACATCATGCATGAAGTCATGTTTGGTATGATGGTGTCAGCGGTATAGAATCATTCAATTCTTTAATTAATTGTCTTGTATAAACATTTAGGAGTCAAGTAATGGTCTGATAACAAAAATTTAATCCACACTCATTTTGCAGGTATTAAGAAAAGATGTCAGTGGAACTGAATTATTTCATTTGACAAAATTTATATGCCACATAATTTTCAACCATCCTTCTTATTTTATACCTTTTATATTTAAATAATATATTTTATTTTAATTACTTAAGTAAAATAATGTATTTTTAATACCTAACAAATAATTTTCCCTCTCATCATTTCTTTCAATCCAAATCCAAATCCAAATCCGATTCTAATCCCACCTACAAACCAAACGAACCCCAAATCTATTCCCATATATAACATAACTAAACAAGAGAATGCTTCTATCTCATGCACATTCTTATTTATACCAAACGGTGGGACTATTTTCCTTTCTTTAGCATGATTCGCTTTCTTTGTAATTCCATATTTTGTTACATTTTCGTTATATCGGATTCCTCATACCAAATGTGCAGAGATATCATTACATGCAATAATTGCTTGTACTCAACAAATAAAATCACCACCGTTTATAAATATAGGGAAGTGTTACACCCACAAAAAACATCCACAAAATCATCCATAAAATAAAATGTCAGGATGTGATTGGCTTAATCATGAATATTTTTGTGGAAATACCCCCGAGCAACCTTATATACAACGGGTATGTTTGGCGCAAGAATGGGCTGGGGTGAGGCTTGGTTGGCGCTGGGGCTTATATTATAAGACGAAAGTTGAAGCTTATATTTTTATAAAGTTGTTTGAAGAATTAGTTAGAGCTGAAACTTATTAATGTAAAATCACATAAAAATATATCAAATAAATTCATATATATTTTTAGATTTTACGTGATAATTCATTATATTTTTAAGGGTATTCAAGTAATTTAACTATTCATAAGCCCCTATAAACCCCATATTTAGGCTGTGTTTGGAGAAGGGCTAATGGGGGCTTATGGGGCTTGTGCTTTTAAAATAAGCCGGCTTATAAAATAAGTCTCGTTTGTCATGCGGGCTTATGAAATCATAAGCCCCTAAAAAAAGCTTAAAACTTTAGCCCCATAAAAGGGGCTAAATACTTTAGCCCGAGACTTTTGAATAATAAATTACTTATTTACCCACAAAAATATCTAACATATACAAAAACTCATTTAATTATGTCATTTTTAGTAATTTTGCAATAATAAGACTAAGCGTAAGCCCATTTGCCAAACAAGTTTACAAAAATACAAATTTCAACTCCAGCTTATAATAAAAGCCCCAACCTCACCTAAGCCCCTACCCATTGCGCCAAACATACATCTTGGGCTTATGTAGGTTTGTGGCTTAGTTTATAAGCCATTAGCCTTTGTAAACCTGTGTGACAAACGAGACTTATTTTATAAGCCGACTTATTTTAAAAGCCCAAGCCCCGATAATCATCTACATGCCACTTTTAGTTTATGTTTGACGCAATGGGGTGGGGCTGGGGCTTTTATTATAAACCGAAGTTGAAATTTGTATTTTTGTAAACTTGTTTGGCAAATGGGCTTAAGCTTAGGCTTATTATTGCAAAATTACTAAAAAGAACATAATTAAATGAGTTTTTGTATATGTTAGATATTTTTTTTGGTACATGAGTAATTTATTGTTTAAAAGCCTCGGGCTAAAGTTTTTAGCCTCTTTTATGAGGCTAAAGTTTTAAGCTCTTTTTAGGGGCTTATGATTTCATAAGTCCGCATGACAAATGAGATTTATTTTATAAGCCGGCCTATTTTAAAAGCCCAAGCCCTATAAGCCCCTCATAAGCCCTTCGCCATGGGTGAGCAAAATCGAATTAAACCTGAACCGAACCGAGAAACCCGGCCAAACCGAGTCGACCGAAACCGAACCGACAAAACTCGGTTCTAACTCGGTTTAGATTTTTACCGAGTTTCGGTTTCGGTTTGGGTCGGTTCGAGCAAAAAAAGGAGAAAAACCGACAAAAGCCTAACCAAACTGAATCGAGAAAAACCGAGTAATTTTGGTTTCAATTTCAGTTTTGATTTGAGTTTTTTCCAAAGTTTCGAGTTTCGATTTTATCGCCGGGTCGTTTTGACCGATGCTCACCCTGGAGTTAAACCTAAAAAAATACTGGCCTAAAATCCAACTCACAAGTTTTGACGTCCGTGACCTGCACGTGATCTCTTGGCTCCTTACATAAACTCGACTGTAAAACCTTCCCACATAAACAAACACTGCTTATGCTTTACCACCGCCACGTCATCACCGGCGATTTAACTTCCACCGTCCCGCCGCCGTTGCGTGAGACACATTCTTTATAATCCATCAATAGGTATCGGTTGTTATTTTAACCCTAATTACTGTGTATAAGTGTCTAGTTTCGTTTAATTAATTATACATTTATTTGAATCATTATTTTATAAAGCCTAATTATTGTACTTAGGGTTTGAAGTTATGTTTGTTTGAGTGTTTGTGTTGGTAATTGTTTATCGATGAAAATGCGGAAGAAGAATTAATTAGGAGATATTTGGAACGTTTAGGCGAACTTAGTGTTTAGCGTTTAGAATATAATGCTTGTTTAGCAACGAGCGTTTAGGTTTTGGAAATGCTCGTATTTGAAACACTAATAAAAGAAGCGTTTAGCCTTTAGGTTTTTACACTTAACTATGTAACTAAACGCTTTTATAAAACAAGTTTTTGCTAATAAATATCGCTTACTCTTACTGCTAGTTTAGTCAAACATTGCCTTAATGTTTGTTAAACAGTTATGGATCATTTAGGGGAAAGTGAGAGTGTGTGGGGTTTGGTAGTTTTTGCTAACAACTACGGTCGTTTTGCTGCATTGGGTCAACTAAGTCACTCTTCCTCTTGTCTAAAATTGAAGCAAATCTAGCTGGATTTGAGTTTCCTGTGTGTTTGTATCTGATATATGACCCCAAATTGATTTGCGCTTTTAATCTAGATGAGATAGATGATGATATCAAATTTTGGTACTTGGAAAGTGTCATTGAGCAGATGTGTTTGATGCCAATACTTTATAAACTGCATCAAAGTTACACTTTTGAATTATGTGTTTGTTGATGTCAGTATTAGACGTTACTTGTTGATTATCTTCTATTTTTGTGTGATTTATCTAATCAGTATCGTTTTTTATATCAGGTTATCTTGGTATACTTGAACGACCATTAGGTTGTTGCCAATCGCGAAATTGAAGGAAAAAATGGACCGGATTGATACAGTGACAGAATTGCCTTTTAGAGTCAGATTCACGGGTCACGGTGGTCATATTCGAATAGACCCACTCCCTCCGTCGTCTTCTCAACAATCACTACCAGACTTTATACTTGTTAGTCTTTTATCTATTTACTTTCCGTTTATATATTTTTCAGGTGTTAAACTTAAATTGGATTATATTAGATTTTGAGTTCCGCAATTATTACATTGTAAACAATGGGTACGAAATTAAGGCTCTTATTAACTAGTAGCAGTAAAAGCTAATGATTAGTCGTTCTCACTATTACAATTGGAAAAAAGAGAGGGAAAGACGGGGGGGTTGGTTCACTTGTTGTATTTGATGGGATGATGAAAAAACAGTTAATAAAGAAATTGGCTGGTGAACATAGGGATAACAAAACAGTGTCTTGGCTTTAACTATCGCATCTTTCAAATATCGTTTTTTAAAACTGCAAGTTTCTTAGTTTAGATAATGTGCCCCGTGAGTAACTAGCTAGCTGCATTAGCGACTACTTACTAATTTTGACTTGTAATGCCTATGTTTATGTTTTCAGCCTCCTGCATTTGTCAGGGAAACACCAGAATCTATCAAAAAGTTTGTTGAGGATAAATATCTCCTCCCAAGGTTGGATCCCGATGAATTTTCTGCAGAAAAAGCTGGAAGGCAGTGGGAGTTTGACTGGTTTGACCAAGCAAAAATTCAGTTAGAGCCAACAATGCCACGCTCATTTGTTGTCCCTGCGTGGGAATTACCTTTCAGGCGTTCATCAGACCTTGAGAAATGGGAACCTGCATCCGTGCAGGTAATTAATGCTTAAAGAATACTGTTTTCTAAAACTTACTCTACTACATACATTAGCTGGACCAACTTGGAAACCATGTGCATACCCTGAAATTATTTTGTAGTGTAAAAACAAAAATTACAGCGCACTATAGTTCCTTAAGGAAAATAAAGTTGAGTACCTTATATAACCTCATAACTATTTAAGTATACTTAACTAATTTGCTTGTGCAATATTTATTATGCGTGTCTTTTGTTTTAGCCTTAAAGATAGTAATTTGCTATATCATTAACATTACATTTAGTTCGCCATATCTAACAATAAGTCCTCTATCATTTTGTGGAATGCTACTACTTACCAAGTGTTGTAGTTTGGGAGAGAATAGGACAAGAGAGAGATACACAATTTGTGCAGGATTTTTTTTTGGGAGGGAGGGATTTCTAGAGAAGGAATGGAAGCAATCTCATGCGATACTCAAACCTTCTTTAGATCGAGGAGTATCACAAAAATGAATTTGGCCCCGTCATAAGTTTATATGGAGTTGACTTATTATGATGACTTGTAGGTTGATGTATCAGAACTCATGGTAGAATCGGACAATTCTATTATGCACGCATTAGTGGACCTCCAAAGGATTTTGTGAAGGGAAGCCTCAACAACCGGCCTTTTCGTCCAGGTGGTTTGGATGATTCTCAATCAATAGAAAGGACGTTTCCGGACGGTGCTTCTAATGGTGAATGGGTACAGGAAGTCCTCAATGGTGGTTCCGCTCAAGTGATCCCTCCTAGTTTTAAACAAGGAATGGATCTTGGAGAACTCAAGGTTTGTCGCCTATGACATGATATTGTTTGATTAACTATAGTATTAATATATTTGTTAAGAATTGGTGGTTGATTCCTTGGTTTTCTAATGTTGCTTAATTTTTAAAGGGACATCCACGTTCTTGGAATGTTCATGAAGATCAGAGAGGGCCAAATACAACTTCCCAGGTAAAGTTTGTCAGCCACTCATTGCAGTTATGGTCCATTTTCTCAATGGTGAAATTAAGTCACATTATTTTCTAAAATAGATGTCCACATTTACATATCGAGTTTATAATTGTAGGTTGTAGGATTATTTAGGACATTAAACTACAACAAAGTACAATAACATCGCCTTTGAGATGTAAAATGTTTTTTCAAATTTTCAAGTTTAGCCAGGGTTAGTTCTTTAAAATTAAATTAACACTCTTTTTTATGGAGTGGATAGAGTGACATTCTTATAATATTTCAATCTGATATCTTTTTTCTGCTACAGAGTACTTTATCTGTTCAGTTTGATGACTTATTCAAAAGAGCCTGGGAAGAGGATGTTATGGAACTACCCATAGCTGGTATGTCTTATTTAGACATTTAAATGGTTACTTTTTGGCTGACTTTTAATGCAAATGACAAAATCAGAAGAATATATTGTTATGGAATATGATTTTTTTAGCTTATTTACTACATATATACGGGTGTTGATGTTGGAGGTTAATAATATTGATGGACATGCAGGAGATGCTTCAGAGTTAGAAATTGAAGTGATTGAGTCCGAGTCTTCAAAATCCATTCATTCAGAAGCTGAAAATAAGTTGGATCTTCCTGATGGTCCACGCGACTCTGAATCGTCTGTCATTGACCAAATTTTGTCCACTGGATCAGGAGGGTTGAGTAAAGATTTGGATGATTCGAGTGATGCTGGTCAACAACAGTCAAAGGAGGCAAAAGTATATTCCATTGAGAGCTCAAATGTTACCAATTTTTTTATGGCATCATGGTGTGTCCTGGTTGATGCTTTTTCTCAGGGTGGGTGCTTTTGGTTTGCAGGTGTGGGCGGTCACCGGAGGTAGTGATGGAATTGCAGATCATTTCAATGATCTTGTTCCTGATATGGCATTGGATTTCCCTTTTGAACTAGATGCATTCCAAAAGGAGGTAGCAATATTTTGTTATTGAATTGAATATTAGACATTTCATGGCATAATACATCATTATAGGTCAATTTTAAATCAATTAATGATCTCAAGTGATACCCATCAAGTGTATCTTGATATTATGGCTGGAACCAGATAAATGTAATAAAACATGTTGCTGGAAATGGTGTTCTTTGTGCATCTTTTTTTAACTGCACTAATCACTTCTAATGGTGTCGTCTGACAAGTTTTAATCATAGGAAGAAGCAATCGATATAATAAGGATGTATAAGGAATTTTACTCTACTGTTTGATTGTTATAATAAATCCTATATAATCAGATAATCATAAGCAAAAGGAGGTTACCTAACTCTTGAAGCTGATAATTGCAACTTGAAGCCTTAGTTAATAATCACTTTCAAATGCAGATCCAAACACCCTAGTGTCACATGTTTCTTACCATAATTGTTGCTAATGACCTTAGCACAAGTGATAACCACCAAGCCTGTTTTATATGTTTGTTTCCCATCTAAACAATGGACAACTTTTTTCTGCAGGCTATATACTATCTTGAGAAGGGAGAATCGGTTTTTGTGGCAGCTCATACATCGGCAGGAAAGACTGTTGTTGCTGAGTATGCATTTGCACTGGCATCAAAAGTACGACATCTCTTTCGATTAAACCCTGTTAATCTGTGTTCGTATGTGAACCACATGTAATTAATTTCTTTTGTATATGACGTGTGTTATCATGTACTTATAGTATGAAGTCTCAGAATAAAATTGCTTTTCTGCTTTTTTTTTTTTTTCAAATCTTCCCCCTTCTCCGCTTTTCTTAAACTTAAGAACACATCTTTTGCACTAGCGTATGACTCCCTCACCACAAATGTCCAGTTGACCAGTCAAGGAGGGTATTGTGGAAATAGGTATCGGGTTCACTGAATAGGTGCTCACGCCTAGGGCTAGGTCCTTGGGGAAGGGTCATTCGGCACCCAAAAGGGGTGCACTGGGTCAGGGTTTTCCCTTAATGAAAACATTTTTTTTGCATCATTTCCATTTCTCCAGGCTTTAATGTGTAGAAGTAACGATACTTGTCATCTTATGCAGCACTGTACAAGAGCAGTATATACTGCTCCCATCAAAACTATAAGCAATCAGAAGTACAGGGATTTTTGTGAAAAATTCGATGTTGGTCTTCTCACGGGGGATGTTAGCATACGGCCAGAGGCTTCCTGCCTCATCATGACAACCGAGATATTAAGATCAATGCTGTACAGGGGCGCTGATATCATACGTGATATTGAATGGGTAAATTGAGTCGTATTATGCTGTAGCTTGTATCCAAAGGGGCAAGATGGTGGGTTGGGTAATTGGTCAAAATGGTTTTTTTGTTAAAACTGGTTAATTTTTGTTACATGTCAAACTGTATACACTAACTTTTTTTCCATTTTTCTGGATCTTAAATATAATAATGTAATAAATATGATTACAGAAACTAGACTATGAATATAATGATCTATTTCTTATATCTTTTATTTGAGTGATATGAGGTTGTAAGAACTTGAATACTTTGTGGGAAATTATCGACCCATTTGACATGTTATATTTTACGTAAGTTATAAATTATACCAATTTGAGCCGTTGGATTTTAACTACTACAGTATAAACCAAATCAATCCCCTTTGAAACTAATAGGTTGAAATTGTCATTTTTTCACATGTGATTGTTTTTTTTGGATGTAGTTATATGGTTAAACAATTATTTGTTTATTTTATTATTAATATTTTTTTTATACCTTTTGTGATAATAAATCTGCGACCTAATTAGTGTTGTTTTCACTACTGATCCTGGTTAACAGGTTATATTTGATGAAGTGCATTATGTAAATGATGTTGACAGAGGGGTTGTTTGGGAAGAGGTTATCATCATGCTTCCCAGGCATATCAATTTTGTCCTCCTATCCGCCACGGTAATTCAGTTCACATATAATCATATTATAAGATGTCCTGACACAAAATAATGTTAATTGACTACGTGGTTCTTCTCAGTTTATACCAACATGAACAATCGAACCGAAAAACGTTTAGATCTTAGGGGTACAGAATTTGTAACCTTGTTGACATTCAATTGAGGGTGTGCTTGGTTGAAAGTATTAAGGGGTAAGGAATGTCAATGATAATGATTAGTGGTGGTTGGTTAGCTATAATGCAATGAGTCATTAGTCATTACTTACTTTTGGGTAATTCACCATTCCTTTATAAATTGGGGGCAATGAACCAAGTAATGCTCTTTATCTATATTTTCTTTTTTTCCTTTTTTTTTTTCTCCCCATGTTTACACCCACGTTTTATTTTTCAATTTATTTTCTGTTTGTGATCTTTTCACAAAATTGAGCAAAAGCAATGAAAGTACATAAACTTGATTCTCGTAAATAGATTCTGTGTGTGTTGATTCCAACAGCAATAACATTTGTGATCATGTATGTTTAAGCAACATATTAAACAATATGTAATAAATATAGAAATATCTTAACCAAATAATACACAGCCAATCTGTTTTTTATTTTCTTTTATATATTCGACATTCTTTTCATGATTGATTTTTCTAATTTACGAGTGAGTGTTGGTTTGAAAACTTTTAAAAGGTGTTTATGATTAAAACAGTGGTTAGTTTTGCTAATTAGTAAAACCAAGCACAATCAATTATAATGGAAATACTCATTATATTCCTTAGTATTCCCATTACTATTCCCATTTCCATTACTCAAAATGAACCAAGCACCCCCTGAATAGGGAGTCCCTGCATAGAACCATCCTTGCTTTTTGATAAACTGATGATCATTTGCATTTGCAGGTACCTAATACAATTGAATTTGCTGATTGGATTGGTAGGACAAAACAAAAGCAAATCCGTGTAACTGGGTAAGTTTTCATAAGAGATACCATAAGAAATTGAGTAAAGATTTATCTTTAGAATGCTCACTCTGGTTAGATACTTTTGAAATGGGTGGGTTGCTAGATTTGGGTAACGGGTCAAGACAAGTAGTTTTCTAATACTGGTCACAATGGGTCATACTCGTCATTAGACATGTTAAATGGGTGGGTCACGAGGTTTGGATAACAGGGAAATAAATAATTTTATAGTGCCAGTCACAATGGGTCATAACTTCTTGTACATGTTTGTGTGTTACATGTATTAAAAGTTGTATGTTCAATTATTCAGTAAGAAACAAGAATGAATTTTATATTATAGGTTACATAGCAGGTGATTTTGTATCAACAGGGACGTGTTAAAGTAGTAACCTATGAGTTACTTGCATATGCTCTTTTGATGATTAGTTTTAGCAGTTGGTTAGAAAACGATCAAACAATAAAAGATTGCATACATTTGGGTTACTAACTCATGAGTTCTGTCTTTTGCTGGATAAGTTTCGTTTCAAATTCAATCAATTTATTTTAACACTTCCCTGTTACCAAAAGGCTTAGACCAGTAGTAATGGTGACCCTATGGGTGACCAGATGCCCCTGCCACCTCAGCGCTTCTCTCTCTAAGACCAAATGCATGACCAATTGCCCTTAGTAAGGCTACTCCGGTCACAACCAAAAACATACCCCACAAAAATTAATTAAAAAAAAATACTCGCACACACACAATAAATGAGGCTCATAAGGTTGCCTGGCCAATCAAATCAAGCAAAAAAAAAGAGGGGGGGGGGGGCGTGGCTCGAGAGGTTAGACCGACCTTGGTTGGGTCTCCATTACGACTAGCCCTATAGCGGTAACCGTGAGAAGCTCCAACCAAGTGGCTGTGGACTTGTGGGTTCAAATCCCGCCTGGGACAATTATGTGAGATCTTTCTGATGTATATATTGTGAGATGATTAGTTGCTTTTTTAAAAGAAAAATCAAAATATTAATAGATAAATAAATAAATAATTTACGTCTGGCGTAGTTTTGGCTTAATAATGATATCATATGGGGTATATGTGCTTCTTCCACATTTTCAATGAAAAAATATATTACGTATTAGTCTCATGGTAGATGTGGCAAAACAATAGGTTGGGTAATGGGTAAAAGTGGGTTCTGGTCAAAACAGGTACTCGTAACTTTTTAGTACGGGCCACAAGGATGAGTTGACCCCTAACACATCTTTGTCCATATTTTGAATTTTTTTTATGTATTCAATACGTTTTTAGTACGGGTCAAAAGGGGCCATGTTCAAGAGGTCACAACATGCATAAACTGAAACTTTGTACTGTTAAACTACTTTGAGGTAGGGGTGAGCATCGGGTCAAACCCGACCCAACCGCAAAAATCGGCCCGAACCGAAAACCGAAAAAGGAAAAAACTCAAACCGAAAACCGAACCGAAAAATATATATCAAAACCGAAACTGAACCGAATAACTCGGTTCGGGTCGGTTTTCGGGTTTCGAGCCTAAAAACCGACAAAACCAAATCGACCCGAAACCGAACCGAACCGAAACCGACAAAACCGAAATAATATAAAAACCGAAACCGAACCAAAAAAAGTCGGTTCGGTCCGGTTTCGGTCGGTTTGTCGGTTTGGGTCGGTTTCCGGGTGGATTTGCTCAGCCCTACTTTGAGGTGGTTATGGCTAAAGCACAAAATTTTCTGCATATCCTAATCTATTAAAACATAGCAAACTCATTATTATAAGACACAACTAATCTGCTTGAATAAAATGGTATAGGAGGTTGTAAGCTGAATATGATTGGGTGACTTTTAACACGAGTGGGCCATTCAACCAATACATTTCTTCTAAAATTTGATGCATGCTAAATGAGAACCCAGTTTGAGCCAGTTTTGAGTAAATGGGTCTATGTAACCCATCTGTCTTAAAACTATGCAGAAATAATACATTAACTGTAAATTCACGCATGTATTCTGTATTATTTTTGACAGGACTACCAAGAGGCCAGTCCCATTAGAGCACTGTCTATTTTATTCTGGAGAACTCTACAAAATCTGTGAAAATGAGAAGTTTATATTCCAGGGACTGAAAGCTGCTAAAGATGCCCATAAGAAAAAAACCATGAGCAAAGTTGTTGGTGGTTTTGGATCGTATCCGTCACTACCATCACCTCATGATGGTGCCCGGTCTCAAAACCCCAACAGTTTTATGAGGGGCAAACCGAACAAACAAACTGGTCCACAGAACTTAGGAAATTTTGTTGGTGCGGGTCGGGGAAACCAGGGATATGGTAGCGGTGGAAATAACAACTGGGGCTCGAGAGTTTCAGAAAAATCTGTGTGGCTATCACTCATTAATAAGTTGTCAAAGCTGTCCCTGTTACCTGTACGTAAAAATGCTTTATGTTGAAACCTATATAATTATTTTTTCATTTGGAATATAATTCGATTTTCAGGCAAGAATAACTTGATTATGGGATTATTGAATGTTGATTTCTTGCCTATTATAATAGGTTGTGATATTTTGTTTCTCAAAGAACCGTTGTGACAAATCGGCTGATAATCTACGTGAAACTGATCTCACAAGTCGCGCGGAGAAAAGTGAAATTCGCATTTTCTGCGACAAAGCATTCTCTCGTCTAAAGGGATCTGACCGGGACCTACCACAGGTAACCATAACATAAAAGCATATGTATATCTTGTTTGGTTCAATATTGACACCAAGCATAACTGGTACATACAATTAGGGTTGCTCAAAACTTGGTTTGGAGTGACAAATCTAAAGGACTAAACAGGGACCGGCTGGTTCTTGGTTCAAGATTATTTCAACAATTGGTTCTGAGTGCAGTCCAGTCCAGTTTTAAATGGAACCAATCGCTTTTTATTTGATTTTGTGAAACTATTAGAGACACTGTTTTGGTATCAAAGTCTTTAAATTTGAAGCAAACCCATGCATGTATATGAGTTTGGTACCATAATGATTTGAAACTGTAACAAATTCGTTACAAAACTGTTAAGATTGTTTTGCTTCCTGTTTATACCTTTTTTAAGCTTTGGGTTCCAGTCTGCTTTGTATTCAACCCGATGTCTCCCAACATGAAATTTGCTAGGATTAAACCTTGTATCTTCATTTTGCAAATTAATAGATTGTGAGAGTTCAAGGTCTTCTCCACCGAGGGATTGGTGTACATCATGCAGGTTTGCTCCCAATAGTCAAGGAAGTCGTTGAAATGCTTTTCTGTCGTGGCGTTATCAAGGTAAGTTACTTGTACTGGTTGATATGTAATCGACCACTTGGAATTCATTTATGATGGCTTTTTTTTAATCTGGTCACATATTGGCTACAAATGAGTACACCATCTGTTGGCTGACGAGCCTTAACGTGTTCCATTACTACTTCTTTTAGTCATTGTCTGGTTTGTTGATTACTTTTAAACATGTTGTTTTCCCTTTATGTAGGTTTTATATTCGACTGAGACATTTGCAATGGGAGTTAATGCTCCAGCTAGAACGGTGAGTCATCATAGCTATTGTTTCTCTTGTGAACGGTAAAATGAATAGTGGGTTGGAGGTAATTATGTTTTGCATGAAAGGGGCAAGAACTTCCTGAGCCTACTTACACTACTGTGTATTGACGTTAAAGGCGGCAGACCAATTAACGTAGGGAATTGATTTTGGTATTATTTTTTTATCTCTAACGTACAAATCGAAAAGGTTGGCTCCACAAGAGACTGCTCAAATGGGTTGAAAGTCGTCCAAAGTGTATTTGTAATGCATAAAACTTCCCAAGTCACTTTATTCAAGAAGTTAACTCTCTGTTGAAATAATATGCTTTTCATAATCGTAGTTGACACATAATTGTTTATAAAATTTTTAAATGTGCACATAAGTATCTCAAGCCAACTGCGGAAAATGACTTGTTTGACCAGCGACCCATTCTGACCGACCCGGCTATCTTGCAATCTTAAAAGTGGACCCTTTTACTAATTTGAGGACTAGGATTACATTCTGCTTTGCAGACTTTCATACCTGTGTGAGTTGTGGCAGGTCGTTTTTGATACAGTAAGGAAGTTTGATGGAAAGGAATTTAGGCAATTATTACCGGGAGAATACACACAGATGGCAGGGCGTGCTGGTAGGAGAGGACTTGATAAAATTGGTACTGTTCTTTTGATGTGCCATGATGAAATCCCGAGGAGAGTGATTTGAAGCATGTCATAACGGGCAGTGCAACTAGGCTTGAATCTCAGTTCCGGTTGACCTATATTATGATAATGCATCTCCTCCGTGTTGAAGAATTGAAGGTACGCTATGTTCAACAACGCAAAAATTTGTTGTTTTCTTTACGTATGGTATAGACTGCTGTTTCAGGCCATTTTACATAGGAATGGGTCAATTTGGGTTTGTGTTTTATCTCGATGTCTCTTTGGGCAAATCAAAAAATTTAGCTAAAAGGGAATGGGTCAAATGGGTTGAGAGTTATCAAAACTTGAAAGTATGTTTTTATAGGATACAACCTCCTAAATTCTTTTATTCAAGATTTAGATTTTTGTTGAAATAATGAGTTTTTTATACGAAGTTAACGCTTTCATTATTTACAAGAAATGTAATGATATGTTCAAAAAAGTGTTAGCTACCTGAACAACCTGTTTTGACTTAACTTTCATCTCTATTGAATCTGAATATTTGATTCTGTATATCCAAATAGCGAATATAGTCATGATTCAGTGTGTCAGGTGTCCACTTAGCTATACAATATTATAAAGCATTTATTTGTAGTGTCCGTCAGATAATAAGATAAGGAGGGTGAATCTTGACCTATGTGATTTTAGAGTGCCCCTTAAGGAGGGAACTCTTCAGAAAGATTAGTGGATCAGGATCAGCCTGCTTTGTGATTATTTTAGGTTCAGACTTACTTATTTTGGATAATCAAGTAAGTAGTTCCTAAAAGAAAACCCATCACCCATGTAAGTGTAAAATTACATAACTATCCATTGCTTTAAATGACAATCGAAAATGTACATAGCGTGTCCAACTGAAATACTTGGAATAATTCTACCTCTTCTACCAAGAGCTTTTTAGTGCTAGTGAACGTAAAGTAATGGCTTTTTGGCAATGTCGAAAGGGTCCTGGTGTGGGATCATTTTGATTGTTACAACTTTTAGCAGATGGTTTTAAATTGATTATAGAAGAACCTATTTCACCAAGTAGTGCAAATTTCTCCCTTTTTTTAGAATGACTCATACAACCCAACCCATACTAAGTCGCATCGAAGCCACAAAGCTAGCAGTAACTCACTCAAAAAGCTAGCTCAAAGGAGGAGGGGACACCTAGATTTAATAAGCCACCAACCAATCCCATACTTGGCCGATGTGGGATCGTAACAATACCCCACGCTATGAAGAACCAACGTCCTCGTTGGTCACGGCATGTTGGTCACAGATACTTCTTTTTTGTCCAAGCCACCACTCGAGTGTTGGAACCTCGAAAAGTAGGGGCTAGCTCGATACCAAATGATACGAACCCAACCCTTACTAAGTCGCATCAAGCCACAAAGCTATGTGTAGAACTCACTCCAAAAAGCTAGCTCAAAGCGAGAGGGACACCTAGACTTAATAAGCCACCAACCAATCCATATGGCCGATGTGGGAGCGTAACGGCTCCAGTGGCTACATTTGTGTTAAGCCCGTCGCCGCCTTTGTACCTTTTGATTATGGTATGGTATTGTCGATCCCAACACAGGCTACT
Source organism: Chrysanthemum makinoi (assembly GCA_910596185.1). NCBI lineage: Eukaryota > Viridiplantae > Streptophyta > Magnoliopsida > Asterales > Asteraceae > Chrysanthemum > Chrysanthemum makinoi. The sequence continues at coordinate 98,444,275 of OU343220.1, read as the reverse complement.
TTATTTGTTTGACATATCTTCACTAGGTGTTTATGGAATTATTATAGCAGGTCGGTCTAGTAATTGGGCGCTCGCTTGTCTATGATACTATCTGAATCTGAATTTCAAGTCGCGGTAATTAAACCGAAACACACCAAGGAACCCCCATAGTTTAGGGCAAACCCCCATAGTTTAGGGCACTTGACCACTAGCAAATATATTCACACAAACACATAGAAAAGCTTTTATTAATTATGAATAGCAACTTTGTGATCCTGAAATTCTGATGTGTTATATTGCCGAACAACTTAGGTGGAGGACATGCTGAAAAGAAGTTTTGCTGAATTTCATGCTCGAAGAAGTGCCAGAGCAACAACAACTGCTTATGCGAAAGCTTGCTCAGCCTACAAGATCCATTGAGTAAACTTACTTTCTAGATTCTTCAACCTCATGATCATGATTGTTGCAATTCCTTATGCATGCATATAGCATTCTATGGTGGCGCATCGGAGATGCAAACTTTGACCAATTTACTTACATGTAGTTTGGGCTATGTTATCTCTAACGGGAAATTCTTGGTACGGCCGTTGGTTGGAAAATATTAAAATCATATATTTCAGACAAGCCGTGGTCTGTATCCACCCATTTAACCACTCCATTGTGGTTATTTGTTTTGCCTTAGCAAAATGCAAGCTTGGATTAATAGATTTTTCACCTCTTAAAATAATGCAAGTTTGGGTTTTGACATTCTTAAGTTTTGGACATGTATTATACTTTGAAATTCTGGAAGCAGTCCTTTTACCCTTGGGTACTTTAACCTTGGATAGAGGTGAGACTGTCTCTCATAATACCTCCATACCCTACTCAAGGGATTGGGTAATGTTGTACTATACTATGAAATGATGTTTGTTTTCTGGATTGTTCACTAGACTAATTGTTTTATGAACCGTTGTAACTTTCAATAAATTAATTATTTGGGTATTTTCGGGCAAAACATCTATAGCATGATGAATGTTGAATGATTTTATAACGGTTTTATAAAGAGTTGGATGGTCTTAATAAATAGTTTTTGGTAAGTTAAGTGATTTTATAAAGATTTAAAAGGTGGATTGCTTTTAGTGAATGATTATTGTAGTAGATGAATAGCAGTTATTTTCTTTTTTATGATGAGATTTTCCCTATACTATTTTACCTTTATTATACGTAGTAGATGAATTGCAATTTTTCTCCTATAAGCTTGGCACTTGTATTTTTTACTTTTTCCAGTAATTATTCTGGTGCATAATGGGTGAAGAATTGAGGAATACTTCGAGTGGTACCGAGGCTGAGATGTTGGCAACCATATACCTGTATTGCTTTCCTTACCGGATTTTTTCAATAAGTTCTTCCTCACTTCATGATATAATCTCTCAATTTTTCCTAGCATTTAAGGTTGAACTCGCATTTGAAATGGGTAATTTGGGATAAATTTTATTGAATGAAACTGGTAAAACTATAACTTTAGGTAAATGAAACATGTAGCTATGTAGTTATCTCTCGAAAATCACATATCGTTCAGGAGCGATATTTGAAATATCGGTTATCGCATGAGATATCGGTGAGATATCGGTTTTTATATTATGCATTAATTATATTTATATATATATATTAAAATCATAACAAATTAAACAAAAACCATAATATAAATCTCTAACTTCCCAATCTCATTTTCACTCTCTTCACTCTCTCACTACAAAACACACACACATATTCTCCTTTCTCTATATTTTCCGGCCAACCCATTGTGGTTGCATTTTCCAACTTTCCTCGAAATCAACATTTACACCACCTATCCTAGATGATAGATCAAGGTCTCATGGTTCTATTTCGTGCCACACGCATTTTGGAAACACCTTAACGCTCAGATCGAGTTTTAAGATTTGTAAGTCAACATATCGCCATATCGTTCATTCGCCGATTTCAAAATATCACCAAATATCGCGAAATATACATATTATGATATATTGGGGCTATATTTGAACCGATATTTTTTTGGAGTATATATTTGGAGATAATTTTCATGATATCGGCTGATATATCGTCCATTAGGTAACTACATGAAAGCATGTAGGTAATGCGTATGGTTTGGATGGGTTAACCCGCAAACGATTTGTCATTTCTTTTAGATTTGTAATAAATATTTACTAACCAAAAGGCTTGTAGCCTAGCAGAATCCGTGAGATGCTTCCCAATCAAATGGTTGCGGGTTCAAGTCATGAGATAATTGTAAATATATATTTACTAAGAAAACTTGGTCATTATTATTATAATTATCTTTATATTTGCAAAATCTATATCTATACTACTTTATAATGCATTTAGGCCTTCTAAAATTAGAAGGCTTAAAAATTCAGACTTTTTTACTTACTTATTATGGAAAGAGTTTTTCTAACCAAAAATTAAGATAAGGAGCTCCAATCATGAGATGACATGTGTCACTTCTTAACAAACTCCAAACCTAACTTCTAACAAACTCCAAACCTAACTCCTAACCACTAAAAATTAAGATAAAGAGCTCCAATTATAAAATGACATGTGTCATTTCTCAACTAAAAATTCATCTTTATTTTTAAATTAAAATATCTTTTTATCTACTTATTTTTTTTATAATCTAATTTCACCATATTTTCTAAAATTTTATGCTCTTTAATTCAACATCCATTTTGATATATTTTTATTAGTTTTTAGTTTTTATATTTTTAATGGGTTTATTTTATTTTAATTCAAATTTTACAACTTTAACCTTTATTTCATTTATTTCAATCAATATAATCTTGATTCGTAACAAGTAGGGTTGGATCAGTTGGTAAACCCGCTCTCTCAACCGAGAGGTCGGGGGTTCGATCCTCACTCCCTACAAAAAGGTCCTTTCTACCTTTGGTAGAACTGAAGCAGCCTCTCTACCTTAGGTAGGGGTAAGGCTGTCTACATCTTAACCTCCCCATACACGGAACGGTGATTGGGTACCCATAACCCGTGGAAGACGGCATTGGGTGTTACTTTACTTTTTTTTTATAATCTTGATTCGTCAAAATCATATACTTTTGGGGTAGTGTTTGACGCGTAGAGATTGCGAGGGTATTTCTATATGCAGGAATAATGATGTCGCGGGAAAGCTACGGGAAAGTTAGAGGTAACCCAAACAAACACTTACAACTAACACATATACATTCGAAGTGTTGTGAAACGAATTCACTAAACGGGTAAGCAAACACATATAACTATACTTATCGCCGCCGCTGTGCGCGGGTATCCGACTAGTAATTAATTAAAGAGGTAACTTCTAAGCATTTAAATACACTTCAGGTCTCTTTGAACCTCTGTTGTAAAAATCGGCCCAGGCGGCCGATTAATCCCCGCATAATCACTGATCGCTCACTAAGCGCCTTGATTTATCATAATCGGCCTATTTAATCGGTTTGATCAAAGATCACTTAAAAATCGGTCAACAAACCGATTAATCGGACAAAATCGAACAAAATCGAACAAAATCGATCTAATCGGATTAATCAAACAAAATCGTTTAAAAATGGGTCAACAAAATCGCTTAAAAATCAGATAAAATCGCTTAAAAATGGTCGACAAACCGATTAATCGGTCAAAGATCTCTTAAAAATGGTCAACTAACCGAGTAATATCTATGTTTGACTTTGAACTTTGAAGAATTATGTATTGTGTTTATATTTGAACATTTGAAATATTTGAACTTTGATGCACTATACTTATCTCATACATATAATACAATATAATATCTAAAATTACAATTTTGTGCATAAAAATTCCAACTGATTAATCCCGCCAACCGATTAATCACTAGGCCCTACCCTACCGCCTCACTAGCGCATAGAGATTTTTACAACCTTGCTTTGAACCCACTCAACTTTGACCCGTTCCATTTTTAACCAAGTATAGTCGCTTACCCATTTGACCCTTTAGAGGTCAAATCTAACTTGAATAAACCCATTTCTAGGTAAATCTATTAAAAGTGCCACCTTCAAAGAAGCAAGTCCACATGCTTAAAATCGTTATCTTTACAATAAATTTTATTCTCGTATTTAGTATGTTACATGTTTGTAGAATCTTCTTAAAAATGGACAATTTGATAGTGAATCAGCTGATCACAGTTTGGCCTGTACCCATTTCCACTCGTCACCCAATCCACTCGTAATATATGTATTGCTAATTAAATTGACAATCTTTTTGCTAATAGATATTTATGCAATTGACAGGGCCAGGACCATTTACTTGGGGTTATATTAAAAGCACCTTCTTCAACTAATAAACAATACATTGTTATGGTGCTTACACCATCTTTGCCATTAACATTACAAAGTAGTGACGCTGCACAAGAGAAAACAAATGCTGGTCTGCAAATATTAAAGCCAAAATCAAAGCGTGGTATTGATGATGATTATTATTCTTCTGCCACTGCACGTAAGGGGTCAGGTGTCGTCAAAATCAAACTGCCTCACCGTGGTAATGCTTCTGGTGCAAATTATGAGGTCAGAGAGATTGATACAAAAGAATTTTTGTCTATATGCAATGTCAAGATCAAGGTTGATCAAGTTGGGCTTCTGGAAGATGATAGCAGTGCAGCTTATTCAAAGACGGTACAAAATCTCTTAGATAAGAAAGTTAATGGGAATAAGTACCCTCCACCTCTTGATCCAGTCAAAGGTATAATTTCTCACATTTTCCTTTTCATGATGTTAGTGGTAGCAATTTCGAGCCATGTACTTATGAATGGGTCTATTGGGGCTTGTTTTAATCTCTACAAGTGAAATATCTAATCCTTAAAAATCTATTTGAAATGAAACTGGTGAAACGGGTAGGAAAGTCAGCCGACCCCTTAATCATATTTTATTCAGTAATTGAATTATTATTAGAATAATAATAGTCTTTGACTCTTTGTAATCATGTCTCACTCACTATTTATTTATAATAACAATATGAATAAAAAATGTGCATTTGGGTCAGCCTAACCTCACTCAACAAGCTACCCGCTTTTGCCACCTTGACATTTTATGCATGAAAAGATGTTTTTGATAAACATTCTGCCTTGTGATTCTTACGGCTTATGTTTCTTCGTGCTACCTTGTCATAGGTGTTTTCCAATCACTTCTCTTTTTCTTGCTATCTTGTAACTGGCATTGACATCAATGCCTGTCCATTGGTGTACCTGTTATACTCCTGAGAGATTTTTTTCTTATCCATGATTGCTGACTGAAATCGAGTGAATTTGGTCCATCTGCGATATGAGTTTCTTTTGAACAATTGAAACAAGCACACTCCCTATTGGCTGTTCTAAGATTTTTTGATCAGGCTATAAGTACCATAACAATTTTTCTGTGGAATCCAAATAATTCTTTTGTTCTTTTATTTCTCCCACTGTTAAACACATTCCCTCTTGCCTTGAGTTTCAGTTTTGATACCATACATGCAGTTTAAAGTGCTTAGGTGTTTCCTAACTGATAGTTGAGATGCATATATGTTGAGATGCATCCAACAACACCAACCAATAAATTGAACTGCAAAAACCACAGTTTTTTGTTTATTGAAAAAGTATCTATCGCAAGGTGGAGATGTTTAAAGTGCTTAGGCATTTATTGTGATTAGTCACTTCTTGGTTTGTGGCTTAACAAAATAATCTCTCAGATTTGAAGGTGAAAGATATGGATTTAGTGGAAGCTTACTACAAATGGAACAACCTATTGCAAAAAATGTCACAAAGCAAGTGCCACAATTGTGTTAAGTTAGAGGAGCACATCAAAATCGCTAGAGATATAAAAAAGCATAAAGAGGAAGTTAATGACCTCAAATTCAAAATGTCAGATGAAGCTCTTCAACAGATGCCTGATTTTCAGGGCCGTGTATGTTCAATATCACTCTCTTCTTTTTCTTTATTGCATCATTTCTTTTTGAACGGCTTTGTGCATCGTTATATGTTCAGTGTCAGATATATAAATATATATGTTGTATCATGGGCAGATTGATGTGTTAAAGGAGATTGGGTGCATAGATAATGAACTTGTGGTTCAGATCAAAGGTCGTGTTGCTTGTGAGATGAATTCAGGAGAGGAATTGATATGCACTGAATGCTTATTTGAAAATCAGTTGGATGATTTAGAACCTGAAGAAGCTGTGGCATTGATGTCAGCTTTTGTTTTTCAGCAGAGGAATGCTTCTGAACCTTCTCTTACCCCGAGACTTTCACAAGCCAAAGAAAGGTCTCTCTTTCACCCTCTCTCTGCACATTTATACAAGGGGGTTGGGAAGCAGTCCAAATGGGGGGAAATTTTAAGATGTGTCAAATTTGGTATGATAGAGCATTTGACCCGTCAACAATTTTTTGTCCATTTGTTTTTCATAAATTATTAAATGTAGTGTTTGAAGGTAGTCTGTTAGTAGTATGGGTTTATAAGATCTTAGGGTAACTTGTATTATTTTTATTATTTTTTGTATCATAGCGGTACTACTTTTTGTGGATAAAAATGATGATATGATGTTGCAAACGCCACCTGTAATCAGAATGTAACCTGTTTCCAAATAAGTTGAAATTGCCACCTATAAACACGTTTAAATTTCAAATGATCTAAGTTTACAATTTGTATTGCATTTTTCGTTTGGTTTCGACCATGTAGTTTATGCGATATATATGTCTTATCAATTGAACTTTTGAATGCGAGGTAGGTTGTATGATACTGCTGTAAAACTTGGGGAGCTTCAAGCAGATTTCAAGATACAGATTGAGCCTCAGGAGTATGCTCGAGAGAATCTCAAGTTTGGACTTGTTGAGGTCGTTTATGAATGGGCAAAGGTTCTTTCTCGCTCTCCCACTCTCTTACACACACACACACACACATTAAGGAAAACCATGTATTCAGATGATAAATGTTTTTGGCATTATGCAGGGAACTCCATTTGCAGATATATGTGACCTCACAGATATCCCTGAAGGCCTAATAGTAAGAACAATTGTACGGCTAGATGAAACATGCCGTGAGTTCAGAAATGCTGCAGCAATAATGGGTTACTCTGCCTTATACAAGAAAATGGAAGTTGCTTCAAATTTAATAAAACGGGATATCGTCTTTGCTGCTAGCTTGTACATTACTGGGTTGTAATAGCTAAAGGAATTCTGAGGAAAAGTGTATGTTGTAAAATAATCCAAGACCATTTTTTAATTCATTGTAGGTGTATCATTCACTAGTTTAGTAAATTTAACAATAACTAGGTTGAATATAAGTGTCGAGTGATGTGATTGATGATGCCACATTAGCAACGGGTTGATAAACTTCATCTCCACGCTGATCGAAATTGGCTTGCTTCATAAGAAGTTTTCATGGCCCAATGACCTTTTTAACCGTGACGTATTTGGTGGATTCCAATCGAAAAAAAATCAAAAGAGGATGTTGACAATTTAAATGAAAGAGTTAATTACACAAATGGTCACTGTGGTTGTTGGATTTTCACTTTCAGTCACTAATTTTTTTTGGACTGATTCAGTCATTGTGGTTTCTTGTTATTACGGATCCAGTCCAAATCCGTATGAAATGACCAAAAAGCTCTTGTCACCTACTTTTTCAAATGAGTTAATTACATAAATGGTCACTATGGTTTCAAATGACAATTAAGTAACGACCGTTAGTCCTTTATACTAACGGTCGTTAGTAAATAACCGAAAATTTGGTTTTCTTACGTTTTTGCACGTTTTCGTCCGTTTTACACGTTTTCTTCCGTTTTTACTCGTTTTCGTCTGTTTTTACCCATTTTCGTCCGTTTTTACACGTTTTCATATGTTTTCGTATGTTTTTACACGTTTTCGTCCGTTTTTACATGTTATCGTCTGTTTTTACACATTTTCGTCCGTTTTTGCAAATTTTTGTCCATTTTTACACGCTTTCATTCGTTTTGCACGTTTTCGTCCGTTTTTACACGTTTTCTTCCGTTTTTACTCATTTTCGTCCGTTTTTACACGTTTTCGTCCGTTTTCACACATTTTCGTATGTTTTTACACGTTTTGGTCCGTTTTTACATTTTTTGTCTGTTTTTACACGTTTTCCTCTGTTTTTCCATGTTTCGTCTGTTTTTATACGTTTTCATTCGTTTTTGCACGTTTTCGTCCATTTTATCACGTTTTCTTCCGTTTTTACTCGTTTTAGTCCGTTTTTACACGTTTTCGTCCATTTTTACTCGTTTTCGTCTGTTTTTACACGTTTTCGTCTGTTTTTACGCGTTTTCGTCCGTTTTTACATGTTTTCGTATGTTTTTACACGTTTTCATTCGTTTTTACATGTTTTCGTCTGTTTTTACATGTAAAAATGGACGAAAAAGTGTAAAAACAGATAAAAACATGTCAAAACGGACGAAAACGTGTAAAACGGACGAAAACGTGTAAAAACGGATGAAAATGAATGAAAACGGAAGAAAACGTGTAAAAACAGACGAAAAAGTGCAAAAATGAATGAAAGCGTGTAAAATGGACGAAAACGTGCAAAAATGGACGAAAATGAGTAAAAACACACGAAAACATGTAAAAACGGACGAAAACGTGTAAAAACAGACGAAAACGTGCAAAAACGGACGAAAAGGAGTAAAAACGGACGAAAACGTGCAAAAACGGACGAAAACATGTAAAAACAGACAAAAACATGTAAATACGGATGAAAACGTGTAAAAACAGACGAAAACAGGTAAAAACAAACGAAAACGTGTAAAAACAGACGAAAATGTGTAAAAACGGACGAAAACGTGTAAAAACGGATGAAAACGAGTAAAAACGGAAGAAAACGTGTAAAAACGGACGAAAACGTGCAAAAACGAATGAAAACGTGTAAAAATGGACGAAAACGTGCAAAAACGGACGAAAATGTGTACAGACGGACGAATACATGTAAAAACATACGAAAACGTGTAAAAACCGACGAAAACATGTAAAAACGGACGAAAACGTGTAAAAACGGACGAAAACGAGTAAAAACGGAAGAAAACGAGTAAAAACGGAAGAAAACGTGTAAAAATGGACGAAAACGTGCAAAAACGAAAGAAAACGTCAGAAAACCAAATATTTGGTTATTTACTAACGACCGTTAATATAAAGGACTAACAGTCGTTACTTAATTGTCATTTGAAACCACAGTGACCATTTATGTAATTAACTCATTTGAAAAAGAAGGTGACAAGGGCTTTTTGGTCATTTCATACGGATTTGGACTGGATCCGTAATAACAAGAAACCACAATGACTGAATCAGTCAAAAAAAAAGTTTAGTGACTGAAAGTGAAAAATCCAACAAACCACAGTGACCATTTGTGTAATTAACTCTAAATGAAATTTAAAACGTAATCTCTTGAACTAGTTGATCGGAAAAAAAACGTTTAGTGAAGGATGCCGAAAGAGTAAAGACGAAAGCATTAGTGAAAGGTGCTAAACGTTGGTCAAAAGCATTGGTGAAGAATGCTAAAGGTGTCAAGACGAAGGCATTAGTGAAAGGTGCCAAGCGTTGTGTCAAAGGCATTAGTGAAGGATGTCTAAGAATCAAATCAAGTGGCATTAGGGAAGAATTCCTAGGTCGTATAATCGATGAGGTGCATCGTTATACATATAAGTATTTGTTTATTTCCAAGGATGGTGATATCCTTGATGGTGTTGTAACAATGAGTGGGTATCCTTAAGATTAGGTGTTGTGTTGTGATGGGTAGTAGTTCCTCAATAGTAATGGAACTAGGTGCTTAGCCTAGTACCTAATAAAGGGTAGGCGACGTTGTGATAGGTGTGGTTCACCTTGGAGTGAAAGAACCCGGTGGTTAGCCTAGTACCGGAAAAAGAGTAGGCGACGTTGTGAAGGCTTCTCCGCCATAAGGAGATTGGTGTCTTGTAGTGTTTACGAACTCTCGAGTAGGTGACTCGAGGAGTGGAGTAGGGCAAGGAAGGTGTCCTTGTAGACGAACCACTATAAATACTCGTGTCGTGGTTATGTGCTTCTTACTCTTTATATTTCATTACACGTTTATATATTTATCTATCAACGTCCAACATAAACAACCAAATAGATTGGCACAAGTTGATCTAAATATTTAAAAGGGAGTTTTAAATTGGTAAAACTATTCAACCCCCTTCTAGTTTTCCACAATTGCCATCAGAGCTTCGTTACCAAGTTTCTTAGAGTATGTTGTAATTTAAAAAACTTGATTACGATCCGTGTATGTTTGAAACTATAAAGAAGGATTTTTTTTCAAGTCATATTTAAAAAATCATCTATACGTTTATTGTTGGACAAGGGATTAGAATTAGTCTAGCTTTTCCTTGTTTAGTATTGTCCTTCTCACAACATTAATGGAGATTCCAAGAAGATCACAAAGCATTTCATCTAAATACTTCTTTTCTTAAAAAGAATATTTAGCAAAGTATTGTCCTCCTCACAACATGAATCTGGAGATTCCAAGAAGATCACAAAGCATTTCATCTAAATACTTCTTTTCTTAAAAAGAATATTTAGCAAATGTATGATCGCTAATAATTTATTTTTGATTTTATTATTGTTAAAATCTTAGTTGCATGATTTATATCTATTAGTAATTACTTAAGTAGTTATCTATATTAAAGTCATCATCAAGAATAGTATTCTTCGACTAATTTGTATAGACTACACTACCAACTCGTAATAATGATATCTTGGTTATTCGATAGCCTCCATCATTACTCATCACAAAGGGCTTATTGACACCTCATCTATGTCAATAAATATCCATGTGAAACTTCTTATATTATGATAAAATGGGATTTTATTATAATTTTTGAAAAACTTTCCAAAAATTATGACTAATTCTTAAAAAGTGAACCACGTCTAATAGGAATAGTATTAAATCTTCAAAACCTCAAATCATAAGTTTTAGAGCCTTAACATCAAAACACTAGGCGTTTTAGAACTCTCAAACCAAAGTTATCAAGGAATGTTTGGGCTGATTTTTGCTGTCATGCCGGATCCCTGCGTTTACACTAGCCGGATCCCAAATGAGAGGGATCCGCGGATCCGTTGTAACGACGGATAAAGTTAAAGATTGATCACTATGGATGTTCCACAATTATATTCACCTCAAAGACTCACGAACAAAAACTCAGTTACTGTTCAAAGGAGCAATTTGATCATTTCTCTCAAGCTTAACAATCACTTGTGTAAGTATTATCTTCACTACATTGTTAATTTAATTCCTTGATTTCTAGGATTACAATTTCTTCATCTTTAAGAGTTGGATTCAAATGGGTTTATCATAATTTGTCACCACATTGTTTTCTAAGATAATCTAAATCAAAGAATTAACATTGTTAATACAAATTAAACACATTTCTTGAATTCAACAAAGATGATGAGAGCAAAATTGTGATCAAACCATCTAGGTTACTATTCATAATTAACACCACATTGTGGTTGTATTATTTAGGAACAATCATGCCAAGCAACAAGCAACAAGATTACCAAGACACCGCTCACTACATACCCATGTACCATAGGAAAGATGGACTAAGTCCGGACGATAGGAAAGCCTTTAAGATGCTTGAAAGGAGACTCTTTCACGAAGGTAAAGTTGTTGAACCTTCATTTCTTGCCAATACCGACATAAGGGAAGTTTTTGGAACTATTAGGTTTGATTATCTATTGGACATAGACGAACAAATTTTCCTGGTCTTTGTACTTGAGTTCTACAAGACCATGAGAATAGTTAGAAATGAAGATGGGTCCATCTCAGTCGTTTTCACCATCAATGAGCAAGAGTTTAGTCTTTCACTTGTAGAGTTTGGAAGAATTATAAGGGTTCCATACCAAGGGGTTTGCATGTACTCCAATGAATGGTCTTTGGAAGAACTACACTCAATGGTTGATCATCATGCTATCTACCACTCCATGATCCCGGAAGCAACCACGGTGAGGGACACCGTGTTCATGCCAAGAGCATCACCATCAAGAGTCACTAGGAACTCCAAGGTGATCTATAGGGATCCTTTCCAAATGGAGCTTTCGGAAATGTATGCATTGTATTGGAAATGGGAGAATGTAGTGAGGGAGAATGTGGTGTGTCTAGTTGGAAACAAGGATCACCCCAACGCTTGCCTAAGCGTCATGATCTATTGCCTAGTGACCGAGACTCATTTCAACGTT
>OU343220.1:98361631-98432000 GCA_910596185.1 Chrysanthemum makinoi | reverse complement strand
GGCTTAGTTTGCTTTTGGTAATTATGTTTGATTGTGAGTGGTTAACAGTAGTGTTTAGTTTCTTGTGTTAAGTGATCACATCTAGTATTGGTGAATGGTTAACAAGTATAGTCTTGGTTCATGTTTCATGTGGGAATTAGTGATCACATCTAGTATTGTTGGCTATCTTTATAGATGACACGGAAAATGCAAAGAGCGTTTGTGATCCGTGTAAAATAAGTTGCAAAAACTTGAACATGATTATACGAGGAAAAAAATCATGAAGGTTAATTTTTCAAACTCTTATGATATCTTTGTATACCACTATTATTTGAGTTTGTATTATAATTCCATATCTTGAATAATCTTTGTAGATATCAAATACAAGGTTGGGCTTAAACTGATTGAATGTTTGGCAGATGATGAAAAAGTTTGGTGTAACTCAAGGGCAATAACTTTAATGATGAATTATTGGATCAAAATGAAAGCAAGATTGTGGTATACAAACCATCCAGGAAATAGATAGATTTCTTGATGATTTATGAGGACAAGAATTGAAACAAATAGGTAAAGTATTCAACCTCTTAAAGAATATTTGGAAAAGCAAATAAGTCTTATTTATTTCATTTTGGCCATCTTTATAGATGAAAAGAGAGGCAAAGTATTTACTTGAGCTTCTTGATGAGTTATTTACTAGCGAAGAAGCTAGAAGGTAAATATATTGAAGCTCTTAAAGGGGTGTTTGGAAGTGAATATTACAGCTTATAGATGTTACTGATTTTAAGTACTGTTCTTAGAAGTGAATATTACAGCTTATAGATGTTACTGATTTTAAGTACTGTTCTTAGAAGTGAATATTACAACTTGTTTTACAGTTTGCCTTTTGTTATATTGTTGGAATCACTCCTAAACCTTATTCAAGTGTTAGTTACTCATATGTAATAGTTAGCTTATTATGGCCTTTATGTTTGTTATTAGCCTGCTTATGAAGGCCCATAAGCTTAGGCCCAGCCCAATAAGGATAGGAAGGGAACTAGGAGTGTTGCCCTAGCTTCCCTCCTATAAATACCCTTTGTAAACCTTCATTTGAAGGTTGGTTGTTCAAGTTTTCTTTTCACTCACTCTCTAAGCATAACCGTTATACTCTATATGGGTGTGTGTGTGTGTTTGGATACTTGTTCAATCGCCTCTCTATCTCTCTTATAAGCTTGTGTTGTAAAACTAGTGACCTAACAGTGGTATCAATCGCCAAATAGTTGGGTTACACTTTTGTTTTGAAGTTTTTTTGGTTGGTTATACGTAAAGATAACGCGATCTTTGGTTAACTTAAAACTTGTTTTTACACTTTATAATCCAAGATTCTTGTACTTTCAACGTTTTAAGGTGTTAAAATACTTGTTTTTGGCAAAAGTTTCAAACTTTATGCGTGGATCATTGTTTTGAACTTGTTTTTATTAGAAGGGTGTATTCATAAGCTGTTTTGAGTGCTTTGAATCATCAAGTTTCACACTTTTGTGTTATTTTGGTGTTATTGAAGCTATTTCATCACACAAAAGCTGGTTTAGAAACATCTTTGGGCAAAATCAAAATTACAGGTAATCCTACGCGTGTAAACCCTAAAATTACAGTAAAAGATTATCCTTGGTTTGATCTTCATTTTAATGGTTTATTCATGTTTTCTTACTTGGATAAGTCAAAATCGTGACTTTTGGATATCTTTTGATAGTGTAAAAAAGATCATTTGAGATAAAACCTAAAATTACGCATAAGCATAAACTTACGCGTAGAAATCCTACGCCTAAGATCTTTCTTACGCCTAAGCCTTGTCTTACGCATAAGCTAAATCCTCGCCTAACTTTCTCGCCTAACTTTGTTGTCTCGCATAACTTTAGTGCTTTTCACCTACTTGGCGTAGCTAAAACCTCTGGCGTAACTCCTTATTGTTCGCGTAATTTTGGTGTTTTTACGCATAAGTGCTACTTGGTTCTTGTTTTTCTACGCCTAAGGATACTTCATCAACAAAGGTTCATTCGACTACAAAGATCCATTTTACCAACACAAGTTTATCAACATGTCACAACCACCATACTCTAACTATTTCCCTTACACTTATCCTCATCCTCAACGTCAACAACAACTAACTCCACAACATCAACAATGGAATCAACAACAAGCAATTTATCAACAACAATTTAATCAACAACATACTCCACAACTTGCTGCAAATCCACAACCTCAAATGGTTCAACCACCACCAAGTCTTCAAGCTCAACCGTACACAAATGACATTAATCAACATCCATCAAGGAACACTATGAAGGAACCCACTTGGTTTGCAAAGATGTTTGAAGCTTTAAGCAACCAACAATCAATTCATGAGGTTGGATCACTTGATAGACCTCAATGCTCACTCCGGAAACTACGATCAATGGGTGATAAGGTTCTTTAGTTTTGTGATCTAAAGAAGCCACATGGAAAGTTCTTAAAGAAGGTTATCTTGGAAGGTCCATTTGAGATGCCTACTGTCATTGTACAGGATCCAATGCCATTCCACCAAGAGATGAACAAAACATTACTCTTTGTTGGGACTTGAATCCTCAAGAACTTCTACACTATGAAGCGGATGAGCTTGCAATGGAATATATCCTCTTAGGATTACCAAACCTAATTCTTCGTAGTGTTGATGCTCAAAAGACCGCAAAGAAAATGTGGGATCATATTCGTCTTCTTATGGAAGGATCGTACTCAATCGGGGAAGATTTGGAATCCAAAATTTACTTGGCGTATGAACACTTCATGATTGAACACGGAGAGACACTAGAGTCTTATCATCACCGATTTTCAGACATCATCAATGATTTGGATAAACACAACATCATCATGCCAAAATTGCGGTGAATACTAAGTTCCTGAGTAGTCTTGGTACTGAATGGGAGAAGTATGTCATTTTTCTCCGTCAAGCGAAAACATGCATCATCACACCTACGGATTGTTGTACGATTACTTGAAGCCTCATGAAAAGGAAGTTGATAGGAAAGGATTCTCCGTGCTCAAATTGCTCCACACATCGGAAAATCAACAACTTGCCTTATATGCTCAACAAAATTATTCTCCTCAACCGGCAACTCAACCAAGCTTCAACCATAAGCGATCCAATCATCAACCTCAACAAAATGGTTTGGTACAACATACCAATGCTCAAGCACTTCATAATGAGGAATCCGATCCGTTCGAAGCATTGCAACAAGGATTTGCTATGATTGCTAATGCCTTTGGCCGTTATACCAACAAATCCAACAACCGTATTCGTTCCTCATCTAATACAAGGAATCAAGTGAACAATGGGCGAGTTGAAGTTAGAATAAATGGTTATGGTAAGTGGTGGTCAAGGGTTTAATCGTGGGTAGGAATAACAGCAAGTGGTGGAGCAGGAAATGCTCAAAATGGGTTGAATGGTCTCGATGCTACAAGCGCAATGAGAAGGGCTAATAATTGGCCAAGGACTAAGAAGGTGCTTATTTCAAAGAGGCTCTTCTTTTGGCTCTTAAGGATGAAGGCTGGTGGAACTCTACGAGACAAGAACGAGCTTTATGGCAAATCTTGACTCGAATGATGATATGGAGGACTTGAGGCCAATCACGGTATTATGTTGATGGCTAATATGCATGAGTTACACATGGTGACCCTGGGCGGTGTATGACTGATGGCTTGTCCGGGTGCGAACAAACCATATTTATCTCGATCTCATATCTCCGCAACATACGCATCGGCAAGGCTGGAATGTTCAAAATGAGCCATCGACATCTCATTCCGGCGATTTTCAACTAGACCCCGTAGTTATATTTGACGATCAAGATGACCAACGGTTTCCCTTGATAATCAAATTGACTCCGTGGTTATACTTGAGGATCTGTTAATGATCATGTTGAGACTCGCGTTGAACAGCGAACTTTGCCTCATCAGTTTTGCTCGTTTAATACAAGACCAACAAACCATAGTGGAAAAATGTCATGCCATTAATCGGGACTTGAAATGCAAAAATGCCTTTGTTAACCAAGGATTTTGAATGTTTACAAAAGCAACTCAACTTTTCAAAACTCAAGAAAAAGCGTGAAGCGGTTTTGAAGCGACCTTTGCCAAATCTTATCAAAATGAAAATATTTAGAAAGAGCGGATCGTTGATCTAGCCGCCGAAGAATGCTTTGTTGTCGAAATAGAACAAGCTGAAACATGAACATAAAAAGCAAATTAACGCTCACCTTGGAAAATCAAAAAGCTAAGTTGTTAACTTGTCAAAAACAGTTCTCTGCATACAAAAAGCATTCAACGAAGCGAATAGATGATCATCTTGAAGAAATCATCGGCACAAAACAAACTTAAAGAGTTTAAAAGCTGTTTTTACAAACATGGCGAGTCGGTCCTGACCATTGAAAAGTTTACTTTAAACCCAATCCAAATGGATATGGACGAATCTTCTGCGATTACAAACCTAAGCTTTCAACAAAAGCATTCAAACCAAATCCACGAAGTTTCGGTCGCGAGAATATAAAATTGATAATTACATTATGAATGTTGTTGAATATCATCGTCAAGAGGTTAATCACGAGAAGGCGAGAGTCGATCAAAATTAAAAAATGTTGTTTACAACAAACCTTTTAATTATAAAAAGCGGTCACTTTCGTCACACCAGCAGTTCTTCTAACACACCAAGGGTTATCATCAAAACACACGAGTCTTCTATTGTTAATCCCAACGGATTATGCACAAACTTATGGTCCTTTACCTTCCATTAGTGAAGTAAACTCAAAACACGAAAATCGAAAAATTCTTAGATATTTTGACATTTTCATGGATGACCTCAAAATTTTACAACATGAGATAGAATATCGATTACGAAATCAAAGTTGAACATTTTCAATGCGCCTGCGAGAACAAAGAGACATTTTTAGAAAAATCTTTTACCTAATGTTAAAACTTGAAAAGTTGTGCATTGCACGGGAAAAGGATTTTCATAAGGAACTTGGGGTGATGAAGGCGTTTTAGAGCGAAACATCTATTTCTAATACTAAGCGTAAAAGCTGTTGAGAAAAGATGTTGATCGACTCTTGGAAGATGTCATACATGCGATGTCCATAATGTTGTGCTAGAATTCTTTGTCATATGCATTTGATTATATCTCTGGCGATCTTTATTATGTGGTAAATGTTGAGAACAACGATAATGTGCTTGGTCGAGTCCTTAAAGTTGAAAACAAGCGATTGTCAAGCGAACTTTCAAATGCAATTGTGTCTTAATTGGTGTCAAAAAGATATTCACGATCAACAACTTGCTTTTCAACACAAAATCATGATGCGTGCAAAACCTTCGATCCTAAAATTGAGCAACTGGATGATCAAAGCGTGTCTTTTAAGTGTCAAATCTCAAAATATGAACAAGAACTTGTAAAAGTTAAAAGGAATATGGTGTCATATTTGATTTACTCAAAAGACTCGTGATGAAGCATCAAATGAACTTGATCATTATCTTGCACACACTAAAGAAGTTATGCATTTCTTTGGAAATGTTAGGTCGAAAATCAAGATCGATTCACACTATCATCAAGTTAAGAGAAATGTTAGGAAAGTATGAACAACTTCGCCAATCCATTAAGAGATTAGCCCCTGTAACACTTAGTACTCATGAACCTAGAATCTCTACTGCCAAATCACAAGTAGCTAGCGTGCTTCCTTCTCTTGAAAGCAAGAATAGTTGAGCCTTTTCCAAACGTCCGCACTTCACGGCCTAAGAGCACTCAATCGAAGAATAGGAAGTTGCGACCTAAGAAAAGATCAATCAAGAATGCTAAAGTAGAAGAACACCCTAGGACTATGAATAAGACTCACGTTGCTTCCACTAAAGATATTGCGTCTAGCAAATGTAATAGAAATAGTGATGTAACGAATGCTAAACCGTTAAGTACTTTTGATATTGATCGATGCACCTGTGTTATTTGTGTAAAAGTATGAATTGATTGCCATGATAAATGTGTTGCTAAAGCTATCATCTCTGTTTAAGGAATCCTAAGAACAGAATACCTCTAGGCCCACTAATCTTTCTAAGTGCATTGGCAGTGGGCCGCCATCTTTAGATTCTAAGAAGCGCATTCTTTGTCCACTGTAGCTCTGTTTCACCTCCTAGGAATGTAGTACCACCTAGTGCATTCACTAAGACTAAAGCAAAGTGTAGTTATAGATGGCAGAAATGGATATATAACACACTAGGATTTAAGTGGATACCTAAAGCTATTGATGTGTGTATATCTACTATAGCGCTCTGGAACCCTCTAACATTTGGGTTCCACATCTACTTCTATTCCATCACGTAGATGCAGTATTATGCACGGTGATCTGATCATTCTCTGTTGTTGATAGCGGATGTTCCGACACATGTGAGCAATCTTAAGCTGTTATCAAACTTTATTGCAAAGTTCATTGCCTTTGTCGGGTTAGGGAATGATCACTAGCGACTATCATGGGCTCTGAGAGACTATGTCAATGGGAACATCGAAATCAGCAGGGTTTACTATGTAGAAGGCCTCGGTCATAATCTGTTTCGATGGAGTCAATTTTGTGATGGAGATTTGGAGGTTGCCAGGGAAAACTTGTTTCATTAAGTGATCTACAAGGAAATGACCTTATGTGGTCAGCGTAATTCTAGTCTCTACACTATCTCTATGAAAGACATGGTTGCTTCATCTCCCATATGTTTTACTTTCAAAGGCAACATCAACAAAATCCCGGCTATGGCACCGTCGTCTCTCACATCTAAACTTTCAAACCATCACCAACCTTGCTCGACACAAACTAGTTGAAGGACTCCCACGCTTTCGGTATTCTAAAGATCACCTTTGCTCGGCTTGTGAACAAGGCAAAAGCACTCGTGCTCATTTTCCTTCAAAGGTGGAACCACGCTCAAAGGCATGTGCTTCATCTTCTTCACATGGATTTGTGTGGCCCGATCGCGGCGTGCAAGCGATCAATGGCAAACGCTACATCTTAGTAATTGTTGATGACTATTCACGCTGGACTTGGGTCTACTTTCTTGGAAGCAAAGATCAAGCTCCACAAATGATCATCACCTTTCTCACGAAAATACAAGTTCAAATACTCTGAAACACCGTTCGACTAATCGAGCAGTATAAAGGCATCAATTTGTTAATCAAACTCTTCGTGAATTCTATGAGAAGTGGGAATTGACAAAGATCGGACATCTATTGCCGTACACATTTAACAAAGCGGAGTTGTTGAAAGCGAAACGAGCGTTAGTGGAAGCCGCAAGAACAATGTTAATCAATGCTAAACTTCCAGTTACTTATGGAAGGCAATGTATCTCGCATGCTATACTCAACACCGTTCTATGATTACAAAACGCCACAACAAAACACCTTTCGAGCTTGTCCATAAAAGAAAACCGAATCTAAAACACTTTCATGTATTTGGATCTCTTTGCTATCGGAATAATGATCGTGATGACTTTGGAAAGCTCAAAGCCAAAGTCGACATTGGAGTCTTTATCTGTAATGATAATTCCAAAGGTTTCGAATCACGGAATCGTCGTACAAAGCGGTGATGGAAGCGATTCATGCTCATTTCGATGAACTTACGGAAATGGCTTACGAGTATAACTGACTTAGAACCGGTCACAACCGCTTAAACTTCCCCAAACCCCATCATCACCGGTGAACAAAGCCCCCTTACTCGTCAACAAATGGAAAGGTTATTTGCTCCACTGTTGGTGGCGATATTGATGAGTGCTCGGGTGTATCCGTTTTTTGCTCAACGGATAATACCTTATACGATACACACGCTACAACAACTACTGTTGAGAGATGCACCTACACCAATTGACTCTACCACAACAGTTGAACAAACCGCTTCCAACAATGATGAACCTGATGATATTACGAATGAAGTACCCCCAACTGCAGATTTTGATCCAAATGCGTTTTTTAACCCGTTTGCTAATGAGACGCTAGCACGGATGTCGAATCTTCAACAAACCAATTGAATCCTCAGAATCTGCACAATGTATACCAACATCAACCCTCCACACATAGATGGACGAAAGACCATCCTCCGGAAAACATTATTGGCAACCCGAATCAACCAGTCGTTACGAGACAGCGTCTTCACACGCATCGTGAACATTGCATTTATGCACTCAGTATGCCAATCGAACCTAAAACATCAAAGACGCAATGACAAAAGACAACTGGATTGAATCCATGCAAGAAGAACTCAACCAATTCAAGCGTCTTGAAGTATGGGAACTGGTTGAAAGACCAACGAGGAGTCTCGTCATTGGTCTAAAATGGATTTGGAAAAACAAATTGGATCTTTGAAGGAAATGTTATCGAAAATAAGTCCGCGTCGGTGGCTAAGGGTTATCGTCAGGAAGAGGGTATTGACTTTGAAGAATCTTTTGCTCGGTTGCTCGTCTTGAGGTCGTTTCGGATATTTCTAGCGTTCGCGGCTCATATGAATATGACGGTCTATCGGATGGATGTCAAAACTGCGTTTCTCAATGGACAACTTAAAGAAACGGTTTATGTCACCAACCGGATGGATTCGTTGATCCCGAGTTCCGAATCACGTCTACAAACGAACAAAGCTCAGTATGGTCTCAAACAAGATCCTCGGGCATGGTACGATAAGCTATCATCCTTCCTCATTGCTAATAATTTCACCAAAGGTTCGGTTGACCCAACTCTTTTTATACAATATCACGGGGCACATATCTTAATTGTTCAAATTTACGTGGATGACATCATTTTGGGTCTACACATAAAAAGTTTTCAATCGCTTTTGCAAAACTAATGAAGAAAAATTTTGAAATGTCCATGATGGGTGAACTTACATTCTTTCTGGACCGCAAGTTCATCAATCACCCCGTGGTATTTTCTTGAGTCAGTCCAATATGCCCTTGAATTGTTAAACAAATTTGGAATGAAAACCTGTGACACCTATGCCACACCAATGGCTCATACCAAGAAGCTAGACGCCGATTTACATGGGAAATTGGTGGACCCTACAAAATACCGTAGTATTATTGGGTCTCTCATGTATCTAACAGCTAGCAGACCGGATATTGTCTTTGCCGTTTATCTATGCTCCCGTTATCAGTCGCGACCAACTGAAACCCACCTCTCGGAGGCTAAAAGAATCCTCCGATACATAAAGGGAACCATTAACTTGGGGATCCGTATCCCAAGGATTCCGGTTTTGAACTAATCGCCTTTTCAGACGCTGACCACGCAGGATGCTTAGACTCACGGAAAAGCACTTCAGAGCTTTACAATTTCTTGGTGATAAACTAGTGTCATGGCAATCGAAGAAGCAGGATTGTACATCATTTGTCCTCAACGGCAGAATATGTAGCCACGTCCGCATGTTGTGCTCAAGTCATCTGGATGAGAACACAACTCAAAGACTATGGTTACGTATTTGACGTAATCCCGATGTATCATGCGACAATCGAGTGCCATTGCAATCTCGCGGCAACTCAGCCAAAGACTAAATCAAAGCACATCGATCTTCATATCATTTCATCAAGGATCACGGGAATGGGTACAGGTAACGCTTGAATTATATTTTGTGGGTAGAATACCAATTATGAGATCTTCTCACCAAAAGCCTTGCCTCCCGCTAGGTTTAATGAGTTGGTCCACCGGATTGGTATGAGGTGTTTGACTCAAGAGGAATTGATGACCTCCTAAAAAAGCCTTTTAAAACCACAAACACCAAAATCTCTTTTGTAAATAATTTTTCAAAAACAAAATACAAAATATAAAATCTGATAAAACAACAAAAATATTCTTCTATCTATTTTCTTTCAACATTGCAAGTACGTTCCTTCCGTCAACACTATAATCTTTCAAAATTCAATATTTTTTCCGATCAAGTGTTGAGGGAGAAAATAAACTTTAACCTTCAAACATCCTGTACTTGCATGTTATCTTATCTCGGTTGTTTCTTTTAACAAATGGTGGTAACTTTTCCGGTTACAATGACACTCCTGACTAAATTTATAACCTTTCATTATTTTCTCAAGTCAGGGGGAGTGTCACATGTTTCTTTCCTAAAAAAACTTTGTTTGGTAACCAAAATGGAAGTTAAATGGCTTTGTTTGAAAAATGGAAAAGGTGGAGGGACCAAAACTGTCAAAATGTTAAAGTTATTTTTAATAAAAACACCTCCCACCTAACTTTTAACCTTTCACATTTATTACTTTCATCCAATATCATCCACGCATCCATAATCGCTTAACAAATCCGTGCTTTCGATCATCAATTTGTAAGTGTTAATACCTTCATTGCAACAATCTAAGCATGGGTTTTGAATTTTATTTCAAACTAACGGTTAAATTTTCGCTTAGAAGGGATTATGTGTTCTACGCGAAAGCATGAACACATGATCATATTTGTGTGTTTATGGTTAAATGATAGTGTCAAAATGTTTTTATTACATCAATGAATACATTTTCATCGCTAAAACAT
The DNA here is from genome assembly GCA_910596185.1 of Chrysanthemum makinoi. Lineage (NCBI taxonomy): Eukaryota > Viridiplantae > Streptophyta > Magnoliopsida > Asterales > Asteraceae > Chrysanthemum > Chrysanthemum makinoi. The sequence goes on along the minus strand of OU343220.1, from coordinate 98,421,487 downwards.
ACCCGTAAACACGAATTGATTAATTAGGGTTTATGCGCTAATTTGGGTGTTTTCAAATGTGAAGTGTTTTTGTAATAAAGATTGTTATATGAGGTTGCTTTCATGTTGAATTGATGATATTTAAACCCGTAAATCACCCGAAACACTAAGGAATCATTAATTGAAAATTAGGGTTCTAGTTCATACTTAATTGGGTATTTTTGATTCATGGCTTATTTGATGTTAAAACTTGGTTAAACATACTCATGCTTCTAGACCTCCCGTAAACACTTTGGTGCAAATCCTATGGCTAAAATCTTATCGCGTAAACTATAACTATTAGGGTTTTAGCTTACGCTGTAAGGTTTTCACGATAATTGTTTGATATACCGTCATGCCATGATCTGATATAGAATGAATGTTAGTGTTAATATTGATCTTATGATGATTTATTTCGTGCTTGCTACACGTAATTCTCGAATCAAGGTTATTGCAACTCTACGATAAGGATTACCCTACGCCGTAGTCATGTTATGCGTAAGATTAATCCTACGCATACAGCTACGCCGTAAGGTTCTACAATGGACTACGCGATCCTCGTGAAGGATATGCCAAGTGACCTCTCTACGTAAGGTCTACTTAAAGTAAGCCTTCGCGTAAGGTATATATTCACGCCGTAAGCTCTACGCATAAGGTCCCTTTCCTACGCTGCAACATTTCTTACGCTGTAGTTAGATCCTACGCGTAAGCTTTAATCACGCATATGTCATCACGCTAACTTTGCCAATACTACGCTTAAGGATTGACCTTCATGATGTTTAATTGTTACGCGGTACAAACTTGTAAAAAAAATCATAACGTCACGAATCCAATAATGTCACTAATAAACTTAATCGCTTGATATGTTGTGAACAATAAGTGATAACATAAACTTTAAAACTTAAAGTTAACTAACTCACCAAACATTTCACGACATCATTGGACTATTGGACAAACAAGTGACTTAGGACTCGTAACAATCATTGACCCTGTACATTCAATAACTAGACAATAAGACCTTCCGTTGACTAACATTATGTCTTTCGATATGTTGGTTCTTTTGGCTAATGTTATTTCGATCAAGACATGGTCGAACAAATGAATATGGATGCATCCTAAGTTCTTCCATTGCCGATATCTACCCTCATGGCTATCCAATGAAGATAGGAAAGAATAATCTCCGTGTTGACTTTGACACCCTCACTTGCTCGAATCTTCTGTTTAATTGCTATTGATATTCTCGAGGACTCATCCGTATCGTAACATGCTCACTCACTCTCAACCGCTGCTCGAGATCTACATCCAACAGGCTTACGAACACTATGGAAAGGGTCAAAGGACAAGCTGTAGACGGTGACTCGAATCACAAACAAGTCACCATTACACTCAGACTTAAGGGTCGTTCTCCTAATTCCCGATGTCGAACCAACCAAACTTTATGCCACACTGAAAGAGCTCACTCTCAATTCTTAATCAATATCGTTATGACGAGGCTGTGGAGTAATCACCAAGTATTCTCACGTAGAGCTTAAGAGTATTCCTCAACCATGGAGAACTCTCTACATGATCATCACCAAGTCTGTTTCTGCGGGTCGATAATGGCTATGAGCATCCTAAGCTCATGGAACTGCAAATATTTTGGGCATTGGTCAACAAGAAACACATCGCTATCGAAGCTCTGATTTGGGATGACATGATGTCATTTCTCAACAAACTTGGCTCAAAGATTCCTACATCGATATACTAAATCTGTTGATCCAGAGAGCACTTGAACTTCATCCCGATATTCCCAAGAGGCTCAATGACCCCGACAATCACGATATGTTGACGGAACCTATTCTATCGGTCAGAATCAAGGAATCGCCTACAAAGAAACAAGTGCCGTGTTGCTGATTTCTTCTAACCTAAGATGTCGAAAGCTCAAACGCATACAAAGGTATCCGGAAGCAAGCTAGACAAGGCAAAGTTGGTCATCTCGATGAAAAATCTTCGAACACCACTGTAAGGAGAACCGTAAGAGGAAGTGCCGGAAGTGTTACAAGTACGATTTTATAGAAAGCTTCCCAAAAGGAATCCTCCTCGTAAAAGGATTGTTCCCGTAAAGGAAGCTGAACCTATTCCCACACCCAACCGCAAAAGAAAGCTTGTGGACAAAGCTCAAGGTACCGACACATATGAAGAGATTACCTACTGAACGCAGAATCGTAACTCACCTCCGAGCCTAAACCTCCAAGTCCACCGACAAAGGAAAAGGAAAGACTCTGTACTTGTACCTCTATGATGAAAGCTCAGAGAAGAAGAAGAGCAAGGATATATCATACGTGAAGAAGTTTCATATCGTTAGACACCTTCAAAAGTCGAAGAATTTGCTAAAGACCAAATGGGTGGTCCCGAGGATCAAGTGGTGCTGCCACTCTCAACCATCTCCGATGCGGTTAATCAACCCGATAGGTGGGCCGTGCCACCACTCTTGTGCAATAGCAAAAGCTTGTGGAGGATACTATTGAATATGAGTTTGAGGAACCGAAACCGAAGTCCTAAAAGATCAAGATGTTGATTATGATACGCTTCTTCTAGATAGTCCCGCTAAGGATCAAAGGAAGAAACCTCTCGAACCGGATCCAGTCTCCTCATATCTCCTCATCATCAGATTCGTCTTCTCACTCCTCACCACCACCATCAAAGAAGTCAACCAAATCATCATCATGAAGAAACCATCTAAATCTTGGATTTCTCAAGCTCATGAACGGATTACCAAAGCCGTCAAACAAGTCGAAAGAAAACGCTCAACAAAAGCTAAATTTCTTTGCCGATCACATACAAAGATATGTATGACGAGCATGAAAAGATAAAAGGAGAAAGGAAGTTTGTTCAGAAATTCATGAAAAATCACCGTCAAGAGGAACTGAATCTAAATGATCAAGGCTACACCTAAAAAGTACCTTCGAGTAATGCCTTAAAGTCACAAAGGATTTATTCACCAAACAACTTTATCCAAATCTTATGCAGATCGCCAAGCAAACTATTCGATCAACACCCTTAACCGCCACAATCAATCCAACCGATCCGATAGTTTTCTCTGATAATGAATTGTGGCCAAGCTTGTTACACAAATGTCCGCAAGACGATGACATTTACTGATGAAGGAAAGTTGTTTCAAGCATTGCCGACTACCAACTTCAAGAAGCTTGTAGATTTGAAGTCTTGAAAAGTCTAAACGCCCTAGAGCGATGAAGACAAGGATAAGGATAAAGACTCGCACCTAAACGCCGTATACCGGTGAATCTTCTTTGATGCAACCTCCTCCACAACGGGCTCTCTGTCTCAACAAACATCTCCTCCTCGCTTTCTATCGAAAACCTCGTGATCGATTCGAGTTACCACCCCCTCTAAAACCGATGATCACTTTGAGTATACGGGTGGTGACGATGAAGAGGTCCTGAGCCCCTACAACAACCCACCTCTCCCAAACAAGTGCAGAAACCAGAATCATCATCTAGGCCTTCGAAAAAGAAGAAGAAGACGACTCGCCTCGAGTCGTATCATGGCTAGATGATGATAAAACCAAGAATTTGAATGGTTCTCTACACTTGTCAATAAAACTCCCTACCCTCGATGAAGGTCAAGATTGGTAGAAGGTTCTACATTGGAGCATGCAAAAATTCTGCAAGAAAAGTTCCATGTGAAGAAAATGACGAAATCGAAATGGGCTAATCAAGAATGAAGCGTTTCAACTTCTAAAAGACAACTCTGAAAGTGCCCTCGAGGTCGAATATCACCTTGAAAACATTGCTCGAGCTATGTCTAACAACATGGATTGGCTCAACCCTAAGCAAACATTGACTTCACACAAAAGGACAACCCTCCATACTACACCGATTGGACCAAACCTCTACCAACACTTGGCCAAACAATGAACCAAGGATTCCTTCGATACTTCTTCAACAAAGACCCGGATTTTCTTCTACACGGTGACGATGATTCAAGAAAATATGCTACGTCGTTGACACTTCCATTCCCACTATTCCGCCTACTCAAACCGCATAGCCATTGAGGAACGTGCCAATCACTTGTTCTCCAACACGGTGGAGCATACCGAGATGCATTGTATGGGATTCATCATTGGCGAGCGTAACGCCGACGAATCTACTATAGAAGCCGCCGTTCGAAGTCTCAACATGCCGCGTATAGTTCTAAAGATATCGCGCATCATACACGTTGACTTTTCGTCTAAGTGGGACTACACATTCCTAAAGAAGATCGTAGTCAAACGACAAGATGAACGGACTATGCTTTCTCCGAGCTGACTTTGAGAATTTGTCTCTCAATGACATCAAGACATGTACCTTGCCAAGTAGTGGTCGCATGAGACAATTCTCAACTCAGTAGACAACGTGAATTTATCAAGTCACTTCTCATCTTCATAAGACGGATTGTCATCAAAGAACGTAGAAGATCTCCACCGGCCGTTGAATCTTATCGACGCGTGTCAACTTCACCTCCAAAGCTTGATCTTCCGGATATCAACCCGCCTATCTCAATATACACTCATCAGCAAACCTTTCGGCGTTGTTTACCGTAGTGAACTTCAAAGAAACCGCTTAATGGCGTAGCTTAACTCCACAAGTTGGGGATCATACTTTGAAGCTGGTTAGGGATGGATTGGCATACGTGCTTGAAGGATATACGCGAAAAATTGGGTCTCCTAAGCTACCGGAATTCTCGTGAAAGGAGGGATGTGAGACGGATCATCACAATGATTGATGAACGGTTGTTTCAAGGGATCGGGCCGCGATCGATTGGAGAGTTATGTTGGTGGTCACCGAGAAACATAACCGATTTCAACGCCTGCACACCCCTCACGGGAACATCACCGCACTTCCTGGTACCCCTTGAATTGCTTTCTTCATATCATTTTGGATGTTTGATTGATTATGTCAATGGCTTGTGCACACATTACAAAGGTACAACCCGTACTTGTAAATAAAGGACCCCGTGGTACGCTTCAGTGCCACAATCCTTATAAAAGGAGCGAAAGCTTTTACTTTTGAGTAAAACCTATCAAACCTTTCACTTTTCAAGGTTTTGCTCAAAAGAACAAGTACTTTCCCTTATGATTTTCAAAACCTCAACCGCTTATATCACTCGTTGAGGGGGAGTACTTGAATCAAAACTTTGTTCAAAATTGTTCTCGGTGGTCATTCTTCCCGCAACACTTAAATGGTCATATTTATTCTCAAACGCCAAAAATAACACTTTAATATGCCATTTTTGGGGGGAGAAAATATGTGATAAGAAATATGTTGTGTAAAATGCAAATGAATCTGTGTGCTTCGGACTTAACCAACGAATTGACGATGCTTAACTGTTAGTAACTCGAAAAGACTTCTCCCGACGGTAATAATTTCAAGCTAGTTCGCTAGTGATGTAAACGTGTCTCGCAAGGACTTGTCTGAGTAGAATGTACCATTCGAGAAACTCTTGGTAAACATGAACTCGGACGGGTTTGACAACCTTTCGAGGATTGTCTACACCTTCAAGGTAGTTATTAGAGCTAGTTGTCACCTAAAAGCTGACAATGCAACTCTTTAACTATGCCACGTGAACCGTGTCTCACGGGGATTGTCTATCTTGAGTGAATCAATTCAAAATATGCTACGCTTTTCCTCACTGTGCATTTTAACCGTTAAAACTCTTAAGCACATGTGGAGGGGAGTATTTATGCAAAATCTTATCTCAACAAAGGGTACTAAAATGTTTTTCATTCATAAACACTTTTGAGAGATTTTTCATCAATGGGTTTTATGGCAACATAGGTTAGTCATGGAGTTATAAGGTGACTAAGGTTAGAATAACCGTCCTATGATCCGCCAGAGTCGGAGGGATCTACCCAAGGACACCACAAATAGTTAGTATTTAGAAGTCCTTAGGTATGATTGTAAAAAGGAGAAAATGAGAATCGAGAAAGAAGGAGTTGAAGAATTAAAAAGAAATGCAAAGAAAAGGGTGAAAAGAAATAGCCCTCCGGATTATTCAACTTAGGCGCACTAATCGGTTCAATTCATATGCTAACTGGTTGTCACTTTGTGACGCCGGTATTGAAGATTAAAAGTCGCCATGGACCCAGTGACGCATGCACTAAACCTTCTTATCCACTCAAGTTTCTCTCAACGGAAGCTTGTTTCATTCTCACAGGGAACCCTACGTAAACTATCGGCTTTCTCTTAGAGATTGCCGGTATTGAAGAAGGAGACCCTCTCCCTAGTCTCCGCTCAGGAAAACCAAAACGCACTATTGAGTCTAGAGCCACGAGATTCATCAAAAGATCTCTTAGGTACACTTGACATTTAATCACTTGATGATCAACAATAAGGTTATCAGTGGTTCATATCGAGTCCTTCACAGATCTTAGCAATCTGTCGAGAACATTTATGAGAGGTTCACATTTGTGATCCTCGGTGATTGAATGGAAACTCCCTGCCGGGGTCAACATCAAACGCATACCGACACGGAAGTCGCCAACTCCCCGTGGATTGCGCTTAGTGGTCTCAAACGGTCTACGGGCCAGAGGTGATGCTTCGTGTACCTCAACACTCATCTCAATCGTAGGTGTACTTCTCGTACATCGTGTTATCTCACTTGTGGGACTCTCGATTCGTGAACGGCCTTTGTAAGAATTAGAGTTGTGTTTTCACACTATGCCGTTAACACTCTCGAAGTTCAAACTTGTAAGTGCCGGAATCCGCTTATTACTAACCGCTTAAATGTTTTCTTCTTATGGAAGCTCGAGCGAATGATCGTGCGATTCTTCTCATGCTCACGCCAACATCATCACTAATGGAAGTTCTATCCTAAAGCAACACAACAAATGTTAATGATTCTTCGTAATACAAGAGAATCTACAAAGTTAAAGACTTAAAGAACTCCATCAAGATGAATTCCAACGTCCAAAGAGCGTGTGAGCATGTTGAAGAACGACGTGGAGACACCGTAGCAATGGGCTGCAACTGGCGCATCTTGATGCGACAACAACAACATATTATCACTTTCACCACAAAGAACAATGATCAAAGAACAAAGTTAATGATGACGCCAAAGCATAACCGCTCAAAGTAAACTATCTCTACACCGGGAGATTGTTCAAATCAAGGCAATTCTTCTCACAAGAAAGAAGAATGTCGAAGACGCCAAAGCTACTATTACATCAACGCCTTCACCATTTTTCATCACCAACACTTGAGTGTTTGTTACTCATATGTAATAACACTTGAGGGGAGATTGTTGGAATCACTCCTAAACCTTATTCAAGTGTTAGTTACTCATATGTAATAGTTAGCTTATTATGGCCTTTATGTTTGTTATTAGCCTTAAGCTTATGTAGAAGGCCCATAAGCCTAGGCCTAGCCCAATAAGGAAAGGAAGGGAACTAGGAGTGTTGCCCTAGCTTCCTTCCTATAAATACCTCTTGTAAACCTTCATTTGAAGGTTGGTTGTTCAAGTTATTCTCTTTCACTCACCTCTACGCCTAACCGCTCCATATTATCGTGTGTGTGTTTGGAATCTTGTTCAATCGCCTCTCTATCTTTCTTATAAGCTTGTGTGGTAAACCTTGTGACCTAACATATATAATCTTTGCAGTTTTGGATTTTGGTACTTTCAGCACTGATTTGGAAGCTGGTGATAAACAGAGAGAGGATGGCAAGGCCGCATGAGGGTACCCGGGAAGTGAGAGAAGGCAAGCCCTCGAGTGTAAGCTGGTCAAGCTTTCCATGGCCTAAGAGCAAAGTTGAAAAAAGCAGCTCTCAAAAGAGGTTTTAAGTGTTGTTCATTGCATTTCAAAAAGAGAAACTAAATGCAGGATAATAGTCCTTGTTTTATGTTGTCCTTGGTTTGTAATACAATATTTAAAGACCTTTATAGTTAAGCTATGTAGGACATGTTTATGTATTTGGGTTGGTTAATCTTTTAAGACATCCTTTTGCTTGTAAGATAGTTTAGGGAGTGTTTGGATTTATCCATTTTGACTTTTAAAAGTCAACATATACCAAATACGTGTTGTGATAATAGAATGAACACTCTATCCATTCCAAAAACATTACAACAACAGTATGGTTACTAATTTTTCTTCTGTTTGAATATGCAGTGTATGGGTTGTTTGTATTTACCATTTTTTACTTTTAAAAGTCAAAATTTACCAAAACCTATCCATTCACTGTTCATAATTAATTCACCAATATAATTTGCGTTCCTAATGCATGCCTTTATTTCACTGGCTTAACTTCGAAAACACACCTCTAGTTTATCACTGCACACACTCCCCCAAACACACACAATCTTAAGATAAGCTCAAATTCCCCATTTCATTAACCATGAACATGTCTCATTGAGATATTGACCTCGCGATTATGTGTAACTCCTTTGTGCTAACATAAATTATGCTTGGCCATTACCAAACATAGATTCTTCAAGACATGCATCAGGCACACGATTTAGAGAACAAGTCCCAAAAGATTATTCGTAGGGTCGGTCGTAAGGGGAGCTGATTGTTCAACTTCAAAACTTTTCACGTTCGAGAAATGCAAGGGACAATGCGAAGAAGATTAGGAGACTTCAGACTATTGATTTGCGTAAGGCGAAGGTGTTGATGAGGATGGTCAGTCAAATTCACGACAAGATTCTTAAGAAGATTAAGTTTCTTTGTGAGGCAGAGGTTTACGTGAGGGGGTAGGTTGATGGAGGTTGGGTTGGGTTTCTTTTGTTTATGATGAACGTAGGTACTAAGTAGGGCTAGTGGACTTAGGGTTATTTTGTCGTTGTTTACCCTGTCTTAAAATTGTAAAACTATAGTTCTGGTTAATGAATGAAATCGCTCGTTTGATCCAGATGTTCATTGTAGAATGTGTTCAACATGAATTGGCCTGCTGAATGGTACCTATCTCCTCCTGGTTTGCTGCTATATCGAGAGTTGTTTGGATTTACCCATGTTGACTTTTAAATAGATACCAAAAAATGAACATGACAGTTTTGCAGCTTGATTATACAATTTGCAGGTTGTTTATGGAGTGTTTGGATTTACCCATTTTTCTAACTAAAAAGGTGCTTGCATTGTCATAACATAACAAATACAATATACCAGTCAACTTACATATATTATCAAATAGAACATAACATGAATAGGTGGTAGATCACTTGTTCAATGACTTGAAGGTGGTTCGCTTGGTGTATGACATGCAGGTTGATCACTTGGTCTTTGACTTGTAGGTGGTTCACTTGGTCTTTGACTTACAGGTGGTTCACTTGGTATTTGACTTGCAAGTGGTTCACTTTCTTCATGACTAATGTCATTGGGTTGGGTAGACCTACAATCATGAATTTCATCAGGTCTTTTTATAGTCCCACTTCTACCCCCTATACTCACTGAACCACCACCTTTAGTAGATGCTGCAACATGTAGGCCCACTACACCACCACCTCTACCAGTTGTAGTTGTGTTTTCCCTTCTAACATCTATACCCACAACACCACCTATAGCAACACCACTATTAGTAGTGTTTCCCATTCTGTAAAGATGCATTGGACAAAAATAGCACATGATTTGTCTATTAGGTAGATGCCTTGCATCAAAGGTCAATCCAACAATGTTTTCTCTTTCCAGCCAACAGTCAGTGCATGTCATTTGACAACCATTTTCTTCAACCATAGTGAAACTTCTTTGATGTGATAAAGAAATGAATACCATCGATGTATTATATAAGACAATGAAAAATGGTGTAATGGGGGGAACAATGTGGTTGTTCATCAGGAAGTAGTTTAGAGTAATGACAACATAAGTTATAAAAATTGAGGGAATACATTGACAATTAAAAGTGTACAACTGACATTACATTACACGTATGTAGGATAATGGTCCTTGTTTTGTGTTGTCCTTTTGTATGTAGTATGCTATTTTAAGACATTTTTAGTTGAGATATGTAAGACATGTTTATGCAATTTGTCTGCTTAATCTTTTAAGACATCCTTTTGCTTAAGCATTTTGCATGAGCACTTACATATGTAGTTTAGGGGGTGTATATATTCATGTTTATGCAATTTGTTTGTATATACTTTCTCCTCTAGGTAACCTTGCTTCAAAAGTTAAACCGACCATATTTTGAAATTTCTCATAACAGCCAATGCATCTCATTTTAGTTGATTGGCTACTGTCATCTAACACCCCCACGCCTGTATCAGTACCATCCATATTGTTTCTCTTCATTTTTTTACTTGAACGGTGCGCCATACTAGTTGGTAGGATAATTTACTTCAAAAGCAACACACACTCTTTCTAACCTAGTTTCAATTAACTTTTGTGTAGTCAAATATAGGGCCAGGCTACTTTGAAATAAACCCTTTTAACTTTCTTTGTGTGAGGTAAATGAGTATTAACTTCCCATATTTACATACAAACCTACCCATTTAACCAGCTTCATTTACTTCTCAAAATCTCACACAAACATACCAATCGCATATCATCAAACTTGTTCATCAAACTCATTCAAACTCTCAGCTCACCATGGATGCACAATCCAGAAAGTTAGCAAAAACAGTCACAACCATGCGGTCCGTTACCCATTGAAAGTGGAACACATCTTTACTATTCAACTTTATTTTTAATACATTAAAGTCATTTTAATTTGTGGCATGCAACTGTTAAACACAATCTAATTATATTTGGAACTGCATTTTGCATATGCAACATTACTTTAGCTTCTAAAAGTCATCATAGACTTTAGTTATAACTTAATCGGAATCGGAAAATGAATCAGATACATAGCCATATAACCCAAGTTCCTAATCTTCCTCTTGTTCTTTCCTAACCCTCTCCTCCTCCTCTTGTTTAGCCCTTTCTTCTTCTGCCAGTGTTTGTAACAATGCTTCTTCGTCTAATCTCATTTGATGTTCCTGTTCCTCAAGATATCCACCATCCATCCACTTTTGTTCAACCCGTTCTTCTTCTACTAACAATTCCATTATTTCTTCTTCTTCTAACTTCCCCCTACTAGCTACCCCACTCCCATTCCCATTCCCATAAAGTGTATCCTTGTGTAAAACCTTAACTAAGTTTTTCTTTGTAATGTTAAGATAATGGAGTGATCGATTAGGAGAAAACACTGAAACGTTATGAAAAATCACAGCAGCTCCTATAGTAATATCCTTTCCATAACCCCCTCCTTGTTAATAATTTTATGATGTATTACACCAGGTATTGAACCTGATAGATCTTTGAGAGTTACTGTAAGATCGCAAAGAGCATTTGGAGTACACGACTTGATTATTGCAACAACTTGATCAACTTTACCATTATTGATAAAGCTCTTGATATCACCTAAACATCCAAACACAACCCCCCATTAGCATTCACAAACTCAACCGCGCTAAGCCATGGCCCACGTGAAAAATTTTCATCCTCACCCACATCCTCAACAACTTTCCTAATATACTCTTGTGTCGAAATTACACACTCCTCCTTCGCAATATCTCGCTTGTTTACGACGCTTAGCCAATTGAACAATACCAAATAGCCGAGGACCTGCATTATCTAACCTCTTTTTCAGGGTTGTGTGATGAATGTAGGTTTTCCAAGGTGGGGGTATTATCGGATTTGTCCATTTCGTTTTGAAAGAAGTACATCAGGGGTTATTAATACTGAAATGGTGTTTGAGAAATTTGGTTGTATTTGGCGGGAAGAAAGGAGAAGGGTGGATTTGCAATTATTGAAGAAAAGGAGGGTAAAATAGTCATTTCATACGGCATTTAACAAGATTTCCTAATGATCGTTAGTCCAAAAACAAAATTTGAAACTATAGTAACACGGAAAGGACATTACTTGAAGAATATTTAAAGTTTAGGGATAGCATTTGCAATTTTTTTTCGAGGACAACTTTCACAATTTTAGCAAAGTATAGGGACATTTTTCGCAGTTTTCTCTTTATTTTATACTTGCCCCCTTTCACAGATTTAGACCTCTTATTCACAATTAAATCCCCTAGTAAATGCAAAATAGCAAGTTGATACCTTTATAAACTCGCATGTTGTCAACATTTGAGGACCATTTTAAGGGTCCGTTTGGTTTATAAGTGGGGTTGGATTAAAAGTTTGGATTTGGTATAGGATTTGGATTTGGAGCTTGTTTAGGAGAGAGAAATTATATTTATTTAGGTATATTTTATAATAAGTTTTAAGTAAAATCTATTATATAAATGATAAAATAGTAAAATAAAAGTATAAAAAGAACCACATATAGAGAGCGAACATTGGACAGTGGGTGCCGGTTTGTGGGTTGTTGTCGATAACTATCCAATATTAAACTTGCTAGGTAACCCCTCCTCGCCTCTCCAAGAGCGGATGGTGTCAAGCATCCAGCCCATGTGGTAGGAGTGAACCTTTTGCGAGGTATAGTAACCTCGGTCCTAGCCTAAACGGTAGAATCTGGTGAGGTGAACCGGGCCCTTATCGGGGCAACAAAGTAGCCTCGGTAATGATATCTAGAAGAGATGTCAACCGGTGTTCTCCTTACACAGGTAAAACCTTACTTGTATTACCTTGGTCTTCTGAGGAGGATGTGTAATACATAGGGACGAACTCACACCAGATGTCCTGCTTGAACTTCCACAAACTAACCGATCTACCATCTCCTGGTTCTATTACCTAACTTATCCACCATCTCCCTGGTGCAAAACCGGACTCTCTTCGAGGGGTGTAAGTGGCAGACTTCGGCCATGACGAAGTCCACAATGGGCTGGATGATGGGGCTTCGCCATGGCCGGAAAAGATTAAAAGGGCTGGGCTCAGCCCAAGGGAATGGTGAATGTGATGAGTGATAATGGTTAGCCCCTCAGACGAGTCCTCAGGGTCTTGCTAGCTCTCATTAGACTCCTTATCCTCGAAAGGCTCAGTCTCGGTCTATAACATCAGTGTATAGTCAGGGGAGGGAGGCATGGGTACATGTACGGTAGTAGACAAGTTTTCAAACTCGTCCTTGGTATTGGATAGGATAATGAGATCAGGGATCGACATCTCTGTGTTGAGTTCAATATGTAAATGAAAAACATATATATATATATATATATAAAGTAAGTAAAGCATGTATGAATGTATAGTGATTATGCACGCGAAATGTTTATAATGCAATGGTTATAGTCTTGTCCTAATGTTGTAACCTAGTTCTCTATAACCTTGTCTCTGATGCCAATATGTCACACCCCCAAAATCTCGCAGCGGAAAGGTAACCGTAGGTATGACGTTCATAGCACAAAGAACACAAGCTATAAAGAACGACCTGTACATGAGTTGTTTAAAAGTACATCGTTGGATTCATTTGAAATAAATAAGGTTTAAAAAAAATAATTTCACAAGTTCCACGACAAATAAAAGATAGTTTTGAAAATACAATCAAACGATATACAGTCCATGCAGTAAATCTTCAATGAAATGCAACTGCTAACAGGTGACTCCAGTATGGACTCCATGATGCTAGCCATGCAATGCAAGTTACGAACCTGAGATATACATGATTCCCAAGTGTGACTATTGTACTCATACAATATCATGAAAAGTATTTGATGTGTGTTTCATTGTAGGTATTTTTTTTATTCAAGTTTTACATTTATATTTTGCCAGACTTATACCTAAGGAAACTCTTTCACGGGCAGTGTACCCAATCAGCTACAACCAGTGGGGTAAGTATGAGGTCGATCTCATGAATAGTATGCTTAGAATTAACCTAGTGAATTTTACAGATTTTAAGGTGGGTTTTGATTTTAGATTTAATTCTAACTACTAAAACAAGTAAAAGTAAATTAACAAATCTAAATACGTGTGTTGTGATTAATAAGAGAAAGAAGTACTAACCATGTTACTCCAATTATACATTTTAGTTATCCGTTTACTAGTACAATAATTTTAATGTAAAGTTCTGGTGACTTCAGAATGTATAGAGAATATCCCTTTGATTCAGGAAATACCTCCATACTCCTATCTAACTTAGACTAGACCACTTGGTCCATGCATCTAGCCTCTATACATGTAATCTTGTAGACCATTTGGTCCATGCACCTACTCACTTACATGCATGCATTAAGTTATGTCAACTAATCTATGTGATTTATCTGTGATACCCACTTGGTCCATGTGATATCTACTCTTCTCACGCAATCACTATATTGAAGAGCACTATATACTAACTTAAGTGTTCTCTCATTATACATCTAAATATCTCATTGGTCCTGGCAATTCCTAGACTTAAAATGCTCAAACAAATAAACGAGTACTTATTGAACGATAAACACTGATTCGCAGTGAAGAAGCAACGTCAAGCTTTGCTCACACAAGCTAGCCACTTGTGAATGACTAACCGTAAGAAGCTTAAAACGGCTCGGACACTGACCAATAATAAGAAGTGTAGTATACGGGTAACTCAAACGTGTCAGTTTGAGCACCGAGACTCGTTAACGAGGTTGAATGGAATTTCCAACTCACGTCTCAATAATCGGGATTTGAATGAGAAAAGGGGATAAAATGATATTATCTAAACTACGGGATAAGGAAAGCATAGGGAACTAAAATCTATGGGAAATCCTAAGAATTAGGGCAAACTACGCAAATCTACATTAAAACGCATACCTGAATTTAAACTAAACTTAATAAAAAGCAAGTACTAACTATTCTAACTCCTAAAAATAACCTAAAATACTTTTATTCTAAAAATGATATTAGAAAACTATTTATGAATTAAAACTAATTTTTTAGGAATTTTCTTGATTTTATTTTAAGTAAAAACTAATTATTAACTTTTAAAATAAAACTAATTATCTAAAAATTATCAAAACAAAGGGGAAAATTGTGAAATTACTTTCTAAAAACTAAAATAACATAAGAGACTTTTCAAACTATTTTTAATTTTCTCGATTAATTTCCTATTTTCTATGAATTTAAAACTATTTAAATCTAATTTAAATTGTGAAAAATACCAAATAAAAGGAGAAAAATAAGGAAAAATATTTTTTTATGCTTTTTATATTTATCTTAAATTGGGAAAATTGAAAAACTATTTTTTGGAACTTTTTCTCAATTAATTGCAATTAAAGCTATTTAAAAATGATTAAAAACTGAATTAAATAATGAAAATACTAAACAAAGGACCAAAAATTATGAAATTTGCAGGGAAATCCTAAAATATTATTCTAAAGCTGAGAAAAATAGAAAAACAAGGGCCTATGTGGGAGAATCTGAAGCTGTAGTGTAACTAGAATGGAATAAGCACTTTTAAATAAGCTAACAAGCAAAATAATGAACCAACTGATTATATAAGCTAGGCTATACTGAAACTACTCTATGGCATCTTAAAGCACCTACTCCTAACACCTAATAAGCATAATACCTAAGATTAAAGACAACTGAACTAATAAGCAAAACAGGAAATGACCCTACTATTTAAGCACATACAACTGCTTATCCAATAAGCTAAAGTGAAAACTAACAGTGAGGGACTCAAGACCACCAACCAGAGAACATGTGTACCAATTTTCAGCAAATAAGGACTAGTATTAAGGAAG
Organism: Chrysanthemum makinoi; assembly: GCA_910596185.1. NCBI lineage: Eukaryota > Viridiplantae > Streptophyta > Magnoliopsida > Asterales > Asteraceae > Chrysanthemum > Chrysanthemum makinoi. Next base: position 98,405,876 of record OU343220.1, on the reverse strand, counting down.
CTAGAGAGCAAAACAAAAGTGACCAAAAGGGACAGTGACTGCTGATGCACAGAACAGATGAACAGGTATGATGTTTAAGCTATTGTAACTGCTTATTTAATAAGCTAAAACAAAAACCAGAAATGTGGACATGAAGACCACCCAGCAAACTGTAAATGGACCAAAAATGAGAACCTCACTAGCTAAAATAAAGGCTGTGCATTGACTACAAGATCTGCTAAAACTGGCTTATGACATGATTTGACTTCTAAAAACAGTTAAGCAAGTTGACTTTCTTGAGATTTAAGATCAAATACAGGACTGGTATGGATGAGATGTAATGAAATGAGACTTTTTCAAGCTAGCTTATCAACTTATTAACCCATATAACCTGATTACTGATTACAGCCACTGATTTCAACAGGAATTGCAAAGAAGATCAATGGAATGGTTGTTTTGACTTAGGGCACAAATGACAGCATAACAAACACAGATATGACATAAATAACATATAACAAGCTTAAAGCAATTGATCTAACCCATTATAATACCCTCTAAAGCAGTTTAAACAAGCAATCCAAACATCCCTTTATAAAACCAAAATGCATTAAAACTACAAAAACTGATGAGATTATATCTTAAACTGATATTAAGCTTACTCAAACAACAATTTTAAAACATAAATAGAACCCAACTGATTTAACTCTCAAATATGACCCGTTTGACTTATGTTGACTTTATTTGACTTTTGTGAAAAACTTTGAATTAAGCACTAGATATTCATCCACAAGCTCACATAAGCTTGCAAAAGCTCGTGTAGCTTCCAAGAAATGTAATGGAACACTCTTAAACACTAAGCGCTTTTAAAAAAAATGATTTAAGAAGTAATGGGACAACAAGAAATTTGCATTAAAAAGATGAGATTACAAAACTTAACTTTAAAATGAAATTACAACTATTAAAGGATTAAATGACAGAAATAAAATGGCCAAAATCTCTCTAAAACCTAAGAGATTGGACCCTAAAAAGTGAGCTAAGAGGTGTTTATATAGCCGAGGTGAGCTTGAGCTTGGGATGCCTTCAGAAGGATCTAGGTTGTCTAATCACAGCCATTCATTCATTGTCTTGTCATCTCATCAATTCTTGGCCACAGGATCAAATAAGTGAGGTGTTCCCACCAATGGGAGGGCTTCATTTGTCCGCCTTGGCACTTTATCTCGACACACCTCGACATGCGTATGTGAGGTTCTAGAAGGTCATTAGTGTGGGTAAATGAGGTGATGAAAGGGTAAATGGTGATAAACAAAGAAAATGGAGGTTTACCGGGTTTAGGCGTTGGGTAGGAAGGGTTTATTTTATTGTTGTTTGACTTGGTTAAGTGGTGTTTTCAATAGTAGGTCGGGTAAATGGGTGGTATTCGGGTCTAGGTTATTAACAAAAGGGAACGGGTTGGATTTGTAAGGGTTTTGGGCCTTAGGTTGGTTTTGGGCCGAGAGATATATGGGATTGGATAATGGACATGTATATTGCTTGGTTTATCATAAGGACCATTAATGTATTTTTAGCAAAAACCAAGGGCCCAATATGACATTTAGTGAAAGTGTAGGGTGAATTTGGGTAAATGATTAAGTGGGGTGTAAAAGGGTATAAAGGGTAAATGTGGAAAATTGAGGGGTTAAAGGTGACAATTTGGGAAAGTTGAGGGGTAAAATGGTAAATTTGTGAAAGTGAAGGTGTAATGTGAAAAACTCCCAAGCTATGTCCCGAACTTCGTAATTTGACCCTTTGAGCATCAAAATCTCAAATATCATCCCCATCTGCTTTGCACTTTTCTTTCTCTCGGTTTTTGGCAGATTTGGTTCCTTTTTGCGTGTTTTTGCATATCCATACCTGCACAAGCACAAACTCAAGAAAACCACAAATATTAGCAATAAACGGCTCTTTCTTGGTTATTTTGGGTCTATTTTGATAAAGAAAAGGTATGTGTTTTAGCACATACCAAAATACTGCATCGAAACTATTGCACGGTGTCCTCACGCAATGCAATCAACTCACGCTTCTAAAACCAAGGATATCAATCTCTTTCTACTAAACCTATGAAGAAGTAGCAAAGATTCCTCAAAAGAGATTAAGAAAGCCTTAATTCTAAAACGCCTGCTTACCTTTTAAATCTCATATAGATATTAATGTTAAGCACATTCCGGTCATGAATGATGGTTTGTTGAACTTTCATGTCGATCAATAACTCCAACATTTTTCAAACGACATGTTAGGATCACGGAGTAAAAAACACAACACACAGTGAAGTGACCATACGGCTAGAATACATCGTCCCTGATTTTTCACAAGCTCCCAAACTAAGCGTAAAACCGAAATCATTGTTAAATATGATTCTAGATGCTAACACTACCCATGGAAGTTACTTGTGTAAATACCTTTTGTTCCCATTTTCCTATTTCCTCTAGAATTTTTTATTTTTGTGAGAAATGAATTTCTTCACATTCTCGTTTCGATAACTTTTATTCCAATAAAGATACAAAGCTAAGTCGATAATTAGTTATCCAACTTCTCTCAAGAACCATTGTCGTAAAAATGAGGTCCACATCAAAGAATTTTTATTCACTTATACTTGACTTTTTTTTTTTTTTTTTCATTTTCATTCATCATTTTTTTTTTTTTTTTAATTGCACTTATACTTTTACTTATATGAGCTGTGAACCACGGAGCTTCACGGGGTAATTCCAAGACTATAGGCTTCATGAGATGAAGATCCCGGCTGGCTAGGCTAAGACCTCATTCAATCCTGCTAAAGATCCAAGGGTCCGATCTCACACCGCAGCCTCACAACTTTACTTATTACTTTATCACTTATCGCTGATTACTCATTTATTTATTACGGATCCTTGATGTGTACCCAATTTTTCAAACAAAGATTCTTTAAGAAGATAAAGAACTAACCATCGCCTAAAACTCGACATCTCTAATTATTTAGACAGATATGGGGTGAAACAATTTTGTGGGAACAAAAGCCATAAGTACCTTCGATGGGCTCTAAAGAGAACCAACTACTCCACGCTTAGCATCTAAACTCATAAGTAACTCTATCATTTCTCGACCTCTGCAAATTTAAAATCCCAAATAATGAGATCCGCAAATGCTTAGCCATAATTTTAGATTACCTATGGTTAAGGGAACAAGCTAGGCTCAACACGGTCAAGTCAGAATTCTATTCCTACTCTCACCAAATGAAAGTCAATCAAGGTGTCAAAACATATATTAATTTAGCAAATGCTTCGCCTAATGAAATCAAGTCATGCATATTTAAAGTCACTCAGGGAAACTTGCAAAATCTTGGCCTTTTGAGCTAGAATTCGCGATTTTATAGCTTCTATCTAAGAGACTAGCCAACTTTTCAATCAGAAAGACTTAACAAAAGCTTACAAAAATTTTTAAATTTTTCACATTTTTGCACAATTTTTCATTTTCTAAGGAAAAGCGGGTTACGAGAGAAACACAAATGTAAATAAGCAAGTCGCGGTCAAATCAAATCGAAGATTACCCTACCCCAGGCTAGAACGAAACATTGTCCTCAATGTTTAAAGCAAGGGTATCACGAAAATCTAAAAGCCGTTTATTAAGTATGCTAGAAGATAAACGTTAGTCGATAAGATTAAGGATATCGGATTTCCATCAAAGCATCGATTATGAAACTCGAAAGAGAAAGACAAACTGAAAGCACGCAGAGTCTTCATATCGGGAACATCCTAAACACAACATCACAAACAACCAAACACGAAATCAAGAGGCGGACCCTTCAGGCCACTTATTAGAAAATAGAAAGAAGATAGATGGATAAGCATGGGGTGCCTCCCACTAAGGCCATCTGTTTTTCTAAACGAGTCGCTAGCCCGACTCGTCCCCTAATTCATTTGTCCTTGGGAAGAAAGTGGTAGAGATACCGTGGTCAAAACGGTGTCCTCATTCCCGAAGGAATGAGACCGTGGGTTGGGTGGTGAAAAAATGTCGGGCATCAAGACATACGGATAACATGAAAGAATGATCCATCATCCGGTGGTTTTGCAGGCGGACGAAGGGATGAAGGATCGATAAGAGAATACTCCAAAGAAGTCGGGAGCTCATGGTATAGAAAGGTGTTTCTTATAGGCTTAAACATGAAGGCATCCAAGGGAGGATCCTTATCTCGAATGACATTTTTAGCATAAAACTCATCAGCAGTATCCGGGTTGAAAATCTTGTCCTCACATGTGTGCTCAACGGGATAGGTGAGGGTCGACTCAACAGAGGAGGGAGAATCATCATTAAGCAAGCTTTCAAGAAAAAGGATATCTTGATTAGAGTCGCACGATCACCTCAATACCCGGCGGTATAGGATCATCAAGAAATAAGTCGATTTCTTCCATATCAGAATCATAAGGCGGATTATCAAGAATATCTTCGTCACCCACTTTAGTCGAAATCTCCACAATATCTTCAGTGTCGGATTCAATACTTTCTTCATCACATGACGGGAGAGAAAGGTCGGAACACAGAGGTGGGACAAGTGGTGTGCTCTGAGAGCTAGCAATATCCACCACTTAGTTGTGGTCTCTGAATTGGACTCAAAATCTTGGTCGAAAAGAGGATTAACTTCACAAAAGGTGTAGTCATCATTGAACTTGAAAACTGGATTTGAGAAAATCCCGGAAGTAACCTCGGAGATGTCAAGAGAATCACATAAAAGCGAATCACAATCACTATCAGATATATCCTCGGACTCACTTGGGATTGGGTCAAGGCTATCAACACAAGACGATTCCGTTTCAGGTAGTGCTAAGAGGCTCGTCCCCATTATGAGAGAGTCAGCGGATCAACAATGTTTGAAGAAATAGAATCATCGGCCTCTTCCAAAATGACGTCACTTCTCTCAACCGCTGAGTGAAGGGAAGGGTCGGAAATGAAAGGCTCAGAAACGGGAGGGGTTTCATCCGACAAACTTGCATAATATTCTTTCATTTGGATGTAATCCTCATCATCATCGTCGATGTAAGTCGCGAGCCATCAGCACGTCTTGCAAGTACTTGCTCCTCAATTCGTATTTCTTCAAGACACTTTTCAATGAACCGCCGTTCTTCTTCTTGAGTAATTCTATCATAGATCTTTCGTAAGATGCTCGATCTTGACTAAGTAATTCACCATCAACGTTTTCTCGATGAGGATCTTTATCCATAAATTCTTTGGGTATATTAATACATCTTTGGAAACTATCTTGAGGAATTTGCGGATGTTGTGGTTGAATCTCTTGGTATTGTGGAGGTGGGTCATAAGAATAGTCATAATTATCACAAGGAACACCGCTCATAGACAAGCTGGGTTTTGCATTTGACAATCGGAGTTAACATGCGGACCTCCACAATACTCACAACAATATGATTGTTGTGACGGGTTTGGTGAAGTATATGGATAAGGTTCATAACCAAAGGTCTGATTGTTATATTGAGCTTGACATTGAAAACCTTGGTGAGGACCTCCACAAGATTACTCACGAGTATGACTCCGTCTCATGGTATGGGGATTGGTTAAGGAAATCACCAGTATCATTGTAGGGATATTGGTCGAGACAAACTCGCTCCCGTATTCACAATGCTACAACCGGGACAATTCCCACCATTTTGAGGTCCCCAACACCATTGACAACCATAATGGTAAGGCGAAGACATCGAGGAAGAATTATACGAATGAGGTTAAGAGATAAAGAATTGACGGTTCGAGGGTAAAGAAAGAATATTTTGGGTTTTGAAACAAATTTTGAAAAGGAAAATCTTTTTGGGTTTTATAAAAGGGATATGTACAAATATCAACGATAACTTCACGAGGAAGGATCTTCAAATGCACACGATTCAAGACGGAATACGAAAACTCGCTACAAGCCCTCCCCGGCAGCGGCGCCAAAAATTGGTTCGCAGTGAAGAAGCAACGTCAAGCTTTGCTCACACAAGCTAGCCACTTGTGAATGACTAACCGTAAGAAGCTTAAAACGGCTCGGACACTGACCAATAATAAGATGTGTAGTATACGGGTAACTCAAACGTGTCAGGTTTGAGCACCGAGATCGTTCCAGCGAGGTTGAATGGAATTTCCAACTCACGTCTCAATAATCGGGATTTGAATGAGAAAAGGGGATAAAATGATATTATCTAAACTACGGGATAAGGAAAGCATAGGGAACTAAAATCTATGGGAAATCCTAAGAATTAGGGCAAACTACGCAAATCTACATTAAAACATACATACGGAATTTAAACGAAACGCGAATAAAAAGCAAGTACGACTATTCTAACTCCTAAAAATAACCTAAAATACTTTTATTCTAAAAATGATATTAGAAAACTATTTATGAATTAAAACTATTTTTTTAGGAATTTTCTTGATTTTATTTTAATTAAAAACTAATTATTAATTTCAAAAATAAAACTAATTATCTAAAAATTATCAAAACAAAGGGGAAAATTATGAAATTACTTTCTAAAAATCTAAAATAACATAAGAGACTTTTCTAAACTATTTTTATATTTTTCAGATTAATTTCCTATTTTCTATGAATTTAAATCTATTTAAATCTAATTTAAATTATGAAAAATACCAAATAAAAGGAGAAAAATAAGGAAAAATATTTTTTATGATTTTTATATTTATCTTAAACTGGGAAAATTGAAAAACTATTTTTTGGAACTTTTTCTCAATTAATTGCAATTAAAGCTATTTAAAATGATTAAAACCTAATTAAATAATGAAAAATACTAAACAGTGACCAAAAATTATGAAAATTGCAGGGAAATCCTAAAATATTATTCTAAAGCTGAGAAAAATAGAAAAACAAGGGCCTATGTGGGAGAATCGAAGGCTGTAGTGTAACTAGAATGGAATAAGCACTTTTAAATAAGCTAACAAGCAAAATAATGAACCAACTGATTATATAAGCTAGGCTATACTGAAAATACTCTAAGGCATCTTAAAGCACCTACTCCTAACACCTAATAAGCATAATACCTAAGATTAAAGACAACTGAACTAATAAGCAAAGCGAGAAATGACCCTATTAAGCACATACAAGCTTATCCAATAAGCTAAAGTGAAAACTAACAGTGAGGGACTCAAGACCACCAACCAGAGAACATGTGTACCAATTTTCAGCAAATAAGGACTAGTATTAAGGAAGCTAGAGAGCAAAACAAAGGTGACCAAAAGGGACAGTGACTGCTGATGCACAGAACAGATGAACAGGTCTGATGTTTAAGCTATTGTAACTGCTTATTTAATAAGCTAAAACAAAAACCAGAAATGTGGACATGAAGACCACCCAGCAAACTGTAAATGGACCAAAAATGAGAACCTCACTAGCTAAAATAAAGGCTGTGCATTGACTGCAAGATCTGCTAAAACTGGCTTATGACATGATTTGACTTCTAAAAACAGTTAAGCAAGTTGACTTTCTTGAGATTTAAGATCAAATACAGGACTGGTATGGATGAGATGTAATGAAATGAGACTTTTTCAAGCTAGCTTATCAACTTATTAACCCATATAAACTGATTACAGCCACTGATTTCAACAGGAATTGCAAAGAAGATCAATGGAATGGTTGTTTTGACTTAGGGCACAAATGACAGCATAACAAACACAGATATGACATAAATAACATATAATAAGCTTAAAGCAATTGATCTAACCCATTATAATACCCTCTAAAGCAGTTTAAACAAGCAATCCAAACATCCCTTTATAAAACCAAAATGCATTAAAACTACAAAAACTGATGAGATTATATCTTAAACTGATATTAAGCTTACTCAAACAACAATTTTAAAACATAAATAGAACCCAACTGATTTAAATCTCAAATATGACCCGTTTGACTTATGTTGACTTTATTTGACTTTTGTGAAAAACTTTGAATTAAGCACTAGATATTCATCCACAAGCTCACATAAGCTTGCAAAAGCTCATGTGAGCTTCCAAGAACAGAAATGGAACACTCTTAAACACTAAGCAGTTTTTTAAAAAAAAACAGATTTAAGAAGTAAATGGGACAACAAGAAATTTGCATTAAAAAGATGAGATTACAAAACTTAACTTTAAAATGAAATTACAACTATTAAAGGATTAAATGACAGAAATAAAATGGCCAAAATCTCTCTAAAACCTAAGAGATTGGACCCTTTGCAAAGTGAGCTAAGAGGTGTTTATATAGCTGAGGTGAGCCTTGAGCTTGGGATGCCTTCAGAAGGATCTAGGTTGTCTAATCACAGCCATTCATTCATTGTCTTGTCATCTCATCAATTCTTGGCCACAGGATCAAATAAGTGAGGTGTTCCCACCAATGGGAGGGCTTCATTTGTCCAGCCTTGCACTCTTATCTGACACACCTCTGACATGCGTGGCAGGAGGTTCTAGAAGGTCATTTAGTGTGGGTAAATGAGGTGATGAAAGGGTAAATGGTGATAAACAGTGAAAATGGAGGTTTACTGGTTTAGGCGCGTTGGGTAGGGAAGGGTTTATTTTATTGTTGTTTGACTTGGTTAAGTGGTGTTTTGACCGGGGTAAGGTCGGGTAAATGGGTGGTATTCGGGTCTAGGTTATTAACAAAAGGGAACGGGTTGGATTTGTAAGGGTTTTGGGCCTTAGGTTGGTTTTGGGCCGAGAGATATATGGGATTGGATAATGGACATGTATATTGCTTGGTTTATCATAAGGACCATTAATGTATTTTTAGCATAAACCAAGGGCCCAATATGACATTTAGTGAAAGTGTAGGGTGAATTTGGGTAAATGATTAAGTGGGGTGTAAAAGGGTATAAAGGGTAAATGTGGAAAATTGAGGGGTTAAAGGTGACAATTTGGGAAAGTTGAGGGGTAAAATGGTAAATTTGTGAAAGTGAAGGTGTAATGTGAAAAACTCCCAAGCTATGTCCCGAACTTCATAATTTGATCCTTTGAGCATCAAAATCTCGAAATATCATCCCCATCTTTTGCACTTTTCTTTCTCTCGTGCCCGGTTTTTGGCAGATTTGGTTCCTTTTTGTGTGTTTTTTGCATATCCATACCTGCACAAGCACAAACTCAAGAAAACCACAAATATTAGCAATAAACGGCTCTTTCTTGGTTATTTTGGGTCTATTTTGATAAAGAAAAGGTATGTGTTTTAGCACATACCAAACACATAGACTATACCAAACTAAACATCAAATCATAATAAGCGGAATAACATTAATATAATAGTCATAGCTAACACCAAAGAGTGTTAGCCCTTTGATTGGTTGTCAATTATATATTCCAAAAGAAATACAAATGGTGAAGTTTGTATCCCCGGATCATTTCCCAACGAAGGTTGAATGGAATTTGTAATTCAAGTCTCGTTTTCGTGAAAGTAAATAGTGAAAAAGGTGATATTTTTGGTTTTTACACTAAAATTAACAATCATAAACTAAAAACAACTTAAATAGCACACAAAACAATAATATTAAGCTAAAATAAGCAAAAATGCAAGTTAAACCTAAAAACGAGCACTTACGGGCTAATCCCGAGCCCAAAACGTCAAATTTATGAAATATAAATCCTAGGAACACAACTACTTTTCCTACGTGCTAAATGACAAATGTAGCATATTGGTTTTCACAAATACATAATCAAACACACATAAGGGTCGATTGAGATTAGGTTTTAGAGAGAGAAAGTGAAGAGAGTTGGGAACTTTCGTGAGACAAAGAAAAATGTATATTGAAAGCTCCAATCCTTTGCCTTGCTAGGAAAAGGGTATTTATAGGTTCTTATATGATACGCCTCCCACGGGCTGTGGATCAGGCATACAATGGGTAAAGACCCGTCCGTCCTCCACGGTGTTACTTAACTAACTACAAACTATTACTAAATGACTACGACTACGAGCTTTCTAACAATTACATATACTTGAGGTGACCGAGTCTTTAACTACCGGATTTTCTAAATCCTAACAATCTCCCCCTAAGGGAGGTCACCTCAATTACAAACAGATATTACATTTTGGTGTTCTTGAATTCTTGATTAAGTTCTTTGCTCTATAGCTCGCAGTCTTTGATTCTTCATATTCCGCATGTGTTGAATATTAAGTTGAGGTCTTTAACTAATCCACGTGTTGGTGATTCTTTGGCCCAGCTTTGAGATCATCAGCCACAACTAATCTCTGACTCATCCATTGTTATATTGCCATTATGTGAGGTTGTAACTTTTGGACCGACATGCTCACATTTTGGATCATGATATCTTCTGATCAGAGTAGCGGAAGCTTTATTGATTCATGATATTTGCAGCAGCGTAGCAGAAGCATGGATTTGAAAATATCAGAGCCAGTTGATGAAGATATGTACTTATCATGATTTCTTTAGAGGTGAATGTGATGTGTGAGCATGCGATTATGGATTGACTCCTCAATTCTGATCAGCTGCAACCGTCGGGTGTCCCTGCAAACAACAGTTAGCAATAAAGCGCACGAAGGTGTTTTGACCACTTTCGTTGAATGGGGTTGCAAGAACCACTTCCCGTTGATCGAGCAATCTGCACGTGATCGATAGAATTCGAAGAACCTCCTTGACATGGTTTCGTAGCTAATCAAGCTGTTCTCAAACTGAAACATCTCAAAGAAGACAGCATGGAGTGAGTGAACCAGCGAATTGAGATTCACTGATTGATGAAAAATGATTTGAAAAACAATCGTGTATTACTTAATAGAAAGGGTCTTGCAATACAATGAAGGTTTTACGGAAAACATCAAATTTCAATCATAAATACCCTTTTATTTTTTGAGAAATTAATACACAGTCGATGTGCTAGAGGAAAGGGTTGTTGAGCACAACAACCGGTTTTTCAAAGGTATCCGTCAATCCATTTCCTAGACCAAGGTTGATTCAAGAGTGAATCGCCCCATCGTTTCTATCCAGTTGTCACAAGTTTGATCTTTCAAGAAGATCTCACATGTCACCCACCAAGAGCTTGTTTGATGTTGGCTCTAGAAGGATTTCCATCTTCATCGTTAATATTTGACATATCACTCGGATGTTCTGGCAATACCACAAGGATAATGCGTAGGACTCTCAATATATAATTTCTTACTTTCCACATTGTGTGAAACAGTAAGCCTTTATTAATTGTGTGTCATAATGATATTTATTGATGATCTCTTGGCTCTAGACTCAATAGTGCACTTTTGGTTTCCTATGCCGGAGACTAGGGAGAAGGTATCCTTCTTCAATATCAACAATCTCTAAGAGAAAGTCGATAGATTATGTAGGTTCCCGTGAGAATGAAACAAGTCCTTTTAAGAGGAACTTGAGTAGCTTTGGGAAGTTTGGTGCAGTGCGTCCTTTGGGTTCATGACGTCTTGCCTTCAATACCAGTGTTACCATAGTAACAACCAGTAGTATATGAATTGAACCCGGTTTTACGCCTAAGGTTGAATTAATGGAGGGCTATTTTTTTCACCCTTTTCTCATTTAATTCTTTTTCATTCCTCAACCCCTTCAGTGCTTACCGAGACTTCATTACTAGAACCTTGTTAGGTTTATTCTAGTTCTAGCTCAATCCCTGTCGGCACTCTTCCCTTATTCTCACTTTTCTCCTCTTTTTTTTCATCGTACCTAAGGACTTCTACACTAACTAGTGGATTATCCCTGGGTATATTCATCCGGCTCTGGTCGGATCGTGGGAACAAGCAACTTACCTAACTATCATTATAACTCCAATGCATAAAATAAATTGGTCGGTCTTTTGTGTTGTTCTTTCCGCCTCGAAACCACTTGAAAACCATTTGAAAATCAATCAAGGTACACGTGATATAAAATCAAAGCATTTTGTACCTTAATTGTTTTTGATCTTTTTAGAAAAGCTCCCCCTCAACATGTGCATTAGGTATTATAAATCATTTTAGCACATGGAGGCAAGAGGACTTTGAAATCTTAGATTGAGAATGAAAGATCCAATTCTTGATAACATTTTCTAAAATGATCATCATCACTTCCCCGATCAAAACTAGTATTTCAAATACTTTGGATAAAACTTTTTGGGAAGGATGTGGTTTTCTTTTGATTGCTCCCCCTTAATATGTGCATCGAGATTCGAAAGAGTTTTGCACATATTCGAGGGAGCCTGCACTTCGAGACAAATCAATCACGTTTCAATCCTTTTTGGTTTAAGATAAATGCTCCCCCTTAACATGTGCATGAAAAAATTGAAATCGTTTGGCACATGTAGGGAGGAGTGCTTGTTATTATATTTCTAAAACCACTTATCGAATTATCAGTTTATATCCAATTTAAATCACAAATTCTCCCCCGATCATAATTTTCAAACCCTTTGAGATTTGTGATCTCAATTGATTTAAATTATTTTTGAAAACTTTTTGAGGAGAAGTGTGACCTGCTTTTGAAAACATTTAACTGATAAGGATCAGATTTTGAGACTTTAAAATCCAATGATCAAACATGCTTAGGTATCTTATGAAAACAAAATATTAGCCTTGGTCTTGATCCAATTGTACAAAAAAAAAATGTTCTTTTTGATTATCCAAATGTAGACCTTGCTCATTTTCGTGCCAATTCTTTGAGAAATAACCTTTTTGTGATTTGTTTGAAATCATTCTCCCCCTCAATTAATGAACGAAGTTGTTGATTGAGTGATAGAGATTTTGACAAATGATAAGTCCAGATGATTTTCAAAATTAAGTCCGAGTTATTTTCAAAACAATTTTGTTTTCATTAAATAGCAAATATTTTTCAGAAGAATATTTAGAAGGAAAAATATTTGTGAGAAAACATTTTCCTTTTTCGCGACAAACGTTCCTTATGAACTTTTGTTTCTAGGATCAGAGCATGAGGTTTTGAAATAAGATTGAGCATGGCTCTGTCCTTTCTTTATAAAACGGGTTACTGCCTGAAATGACAATAAACCAACATTTTTCTCCATCTCATTTTTTTAAACGAAATAAAAATGTTTATTACTTCTGTTCGAACTTTATCTAAAGACCCGTGCCAATTTTGAATGACAGATCTAAGTCCGTAGATGTTATCGAAAACAGAAAACATGATGAGTAAAACAATCTTTTTGAATTTTTCAAGATTTTTTTATTTTTATGGGTTTTGAAAATTTTATATTTTTCTATTTTCTTTTTGTTGGTTTTATAATTTTGTATTTTGCTTTTTGATAAAATATATACAAGACAATAGATGAAGAAACACCTTTACTCCTTGTCTTCCTCCTGAAGACGTTTGAGTGTCTCAGGTTGTAGGCTCTTCAAGCCAAGTCAAGGAAGGATAAACTCAAAACGTTCTCTAGGAAGAGCTTTAGTGAAGATGTCTGCCAGCTGATATTCAGTCCTTACAAAATACAGTTCAACCACATGTTGGGAATTATGTGAAGTATGAATCATGCTGATATTACTGCCGATGGATTCTGCTGAAGTAAAGCTGGATTTTGCTGAAGACATGATTATGCTGAAGTAATATTAGTCGTAGTTTGTTTCTGCGGAAAGAGTATTCCGTATATTCTAGAATTAGTTAGGATATACATGAGCTTTATTAGGAAGTGATTGTGTATATCTTGTTTAGTTTCATAGTTATACGTTTCTTAGAAAACAAGTTAGGGTTCCTTGTCTATAAAAGGAACACAATAGAATGTATTATGTACGTGTGCTTAAACAATTTATTAATATAACTATCCATAAAGGATCAAAGAGTTCTTAGTTATCTGTGTTTCATACTTGTGTTTATATTCCGCTAAAGAATACAAGTTGTAGAGATTTTCTTTTAGTTTGTTTGTGATTACACAAGCGATACTAACGATCTATGAAGCTCAAGATCTATCAAGGTCTTACAGTTTTCAACAAGTGGTATTAGAGCCTCGTGAGAGTCTCTACGATACTAAGGACAGGTTTTTCTAAACACCCATACAACCAAAACCAAACTTACCATGCCTGGTTCAGACGTTGATATTGAACTCACCAACAACCAAAACTCCACCCATCTGCAACAACTAAGTCTCTCTAATAGCAATGCTAAGTTTCCTTACGAAAAGGGAAGAGTATGATCTTTAGGCGATGAAGATGCAAAACTGGATCTCCAACATTGATTGGAATCTATGGGAGATAGTATTGAAGGGAAACAGTTTGAAGAAAACTACGTAGATGCTGCCCGTAAGATGACTTATGTTCCTCCCAAAACTGCTAAAGAGTTCTTGGCGGTTCGAGAGAAACCAAGGTTAACACCATTCTTCTTCAAGCTATTCCTGAGGATCACTTGAGTGATTTTCACTTCATGCAAGATACCAAGGACATATGGTTAGCAATTAAGGCTAAGTTCGGTGGGAATGAGGAGTCTAGGATAATGAGAAAGTCTATGCTTAGACAACAGTTTCAAGACTTTCAAATCTCTGAAGAGGAAGGAATTCATAAGGGCTATGACAAGTTTCACAAGATTTTAAGTCAGTTAAATCAGCTGCAAGCAAAGCCAGATAATGATGATTGCAATTTTAAGTTCTTGAGGTCTTTACCTCAATCCTGGCTACAAGTGAGCATTGCTTTAAAAGCAAAAGGGGGTTTGGATATGCTTACTTTTGATGAGTCGTATAACAAACTTAAAGCTCTTGAACATGATGTGAGAAGTCCTTATAGATCATCATCTACTGCTAGTCACACAGCATTCGTTGGAGCCTCTACCCCTAAGATGAGTCATGGTCCAAGTCCAACTTACTCATCATCATCTTACACTACCACTCCATCAAGTTCTCAACCTGGAGGTATAATGGAAGATGTGCTTGGATCCTTCTTTGTCGATTATGATCCTCGCAAGAACTTGCCTATGAGGATATGGATCAAGTAGATCCACTGGATATGGAAGAGATGAAGTGGTGGCAGGTGGCTATCTGTCCATGGATATCAAGAGGTTTGAGCTGCCGAAAGGTTTGGCTTCCAAGGAAGAGATCCAGCGAGGTTTGACAAAAAGGAAGGTCAAGTGCTTCACATGTCAACAGATGGGTCACTTCTCTAGAGAGTGCAAAGATAGGAAAGTCGGTGATGAGATGAGATACTCTACTTATCGCCAGAATCGAGGGAGGCTGGAACTTCTAAGGGATCAGCAGCTTTGGTCACTCTTGATAGCAATGTGGACTGGAAGCATCATGAGCAGGGAAAATGATGGTCCCTGTTATTGATAATGTTGGTTTGATTGCAAGTCGTACTGGAGGATAGGCAGGATCAGATTGCCTTGATGGGCATCTCTCAGGTACAAAACTGTTTGTTTGGTTGTAGTGAGCGTTATAATGAACCCAAAGAAGCTTATGATAGTTTGAAACCTAAATATAATGAATACTTTGTAGAAGTTGAAGCTTATAAACAGGCTTTAAAAACACTAGAAAGACAAAAGGTTTGGTTTCAGAAGAATCAAATAGCTTATGATGAGAAAATAAGTGTGTTAGAAAGAGATCTAACTAATGCTAAAAATGAGTTAAAATATTCTGAGAAAGAAAGAGCTAAAGTAGAGATAGAAAAACAAGAAGTTCAAGAAAAATTAGATGCTGAAATTGCTAGGCATAACGAATGGTTATTAAATGGAAAAAAGTTAGCTAGTCATCTATATGGTAGTCAAGCTCCTAATTCTGGGATAGGTTTAGGCTTTAAGAAATATGTAGGATTAGAGGCTAGAGATGACACACGTAAATCCACACCAGCAGGCTTAGCTAATTATGTTAAAGAAGGTGACCTACATGCTGTACGTGGATCTATTAGAGGAATACCTATGCCTGTTGACCTTTCCCTTACTTTTGACTTTGATGGATCACATCATCTCTATGGCAAAAAGTCAAATGACTTGCAGACTGATACTTCTTCTAATGACTTTGTCTCTTGTGTTAACCGTGACAAGTCCTCCGAGCAAGGGTCTACAGAGTGTGATTCAAATGACAAGTCTGACCTTCCCAAGTCTTCACCCCTGCCAGCACCCAAGACTACCCATAAGCATGACGAGTTGCTGCCAAGGAATCCTCTTCCAAGACAGCTTGCCTCACGAAGACTTGCTTTTTAATTCTTTGCATAATAATACTGTTAAAACAATTCTTTTCATGGTTTTGGTTTGAATACTTCTGCTTGTAATAGAACATCTTTTGGTTTGAATAAATCTTCTAAAGAGAAGACATGTTTTGTGTGTAGAAGTAATTTCATTTAATTAAGGATTGTGATTATCATGAGCAAAGGATGGGTAGGTGTGGTGATTCTAGGACATCTAGACCAATGTGTACTAATGTTAATGCTATACCACCTTATGTTCCACAAGCAACTTATAATAATACTCCTTCGCGTAGGAGAAGACCAGTTGTAAGACCATATGTACAACCAACAAGTTCATATTTTAAGAATGGTCATTGGCCTGGATATGTTGACTCTATGACTGATGGGAAAGGGAACTAGGATACTGCTGTCAAGTCCTCAGCAGGTTGTTCTTGGAATAAAAAGGGACCTAAACTTCAATGGAAACCCAAGAACAATAGTGGATCCTATACATCTGCATGGCATAATTCATATGATCCACAAGGCAGGTTCAAATCAGCAATGACTTGAGCCTCCATAGTGTAATAATATTTTGTATATTTTTGTTGTTGTAGAATCATCCTCTTAAGCATAAAGATGTTGGCATTGTTGATAGTGGTTGTTCAAGAAGTATGTCAGGAAACAGGGATATGATGCATAACTTTGTATCAATTGAAGGAGGAGGCAATGTAACCTTTGGAGGAAGTGATGGAAGAATTACTGGGAAAGGGACCATCAAAACACCTCAACTTGACTTTGAGAATGTATACTATGTCAAGGAACTCCAACACTTTAATTTGTTCTCGTCTTACAAATTGTGACACCAAGAACAAAGTACTCTTCAAAGAGGGTGAATGTCTTGTACTATCTAAAGACTTCAAACTCCCGTAAGATACTTCAATTCTGCTGAAAGTTCCTTGGAATCACAATCTTTATACATTCAACTTAACTGATGTTAAACCAGAAGGTGATTTAACTTGTTTGGTGGCAAAAGCATCCTTGGATGAGTCTACCAAATGGCATAGGAGGATGGCCCATGTCAACTTCAAGACCATAAACAAGCTCTCTAAACTGGGTCTTGTTGAAGGTCTTCCTTCCAAAGTCTTTACAAATGAGCATAACGTGTTGCTGCAACAAGGGAAAGCAACATAGAGCCTCATACAAAGTTGTTACTCTTGTGAGCATTATTTCGAACCTCTTCACTGCTTCATATGGACCTGTTTGGTCCAACTCAAGTGAGAAGCATTGATCAAAAGTATTTTTGTCGATTATCACGATGGTTATAGCAGATTTTGTTGGGTATTCTTTCTAAGGACCAAAGATGAAACATCTCCAGTCTTTGAAAGAATTCATTACACTTATTGAGAATCAGTTGAACAAAAAGGTTAAAGGAATTTGGTGTGATAATGGGACAGAGTTCAAGAATCCTATACTTATAGAACTCTGCAGGTCTAAAGGGATCAAAAGGGACTATAGCACTCCAAGAACCCCACAACAAAATGGGGTGGCAGAAAGTAAAAATAGGACCTTAATAGAGGCTGCAAGATCAATCAGTGCACTCTAAGCTACCCACCATGTTTTGGACTGAAGCTATGGCACAACTTGTTATGCTTGAATAGAGTGTCCATAACTAGACCACACTTCAAAACACCATATGAACTTCTCTATGGGAAAGTTCCTACTATTCATTACCTTAAACCTTGGTGCAAGTAACCATTCCAATACAAGTGATCCATTAGGCAAATTTGATGAGAAAGCTGATGATGGTTATATTGTGGGATATTCTGCTCATAGTAAGGCGTACAAGGTTTACAATTTATCTGCTAAGAAGATTGAGGAGACATTGAACCCGAGGTTTCTAGAAGACAAGCCTAATGTTCAAGGACAGGGTCATGTTTGGTCGTTTGACCTTGATTACTTAACTGATTATTTGGGTTATTCTAGACATATGGCTAACCAACATGCAAGTACTCAAGAGTCTCCAACTACCAGTGCAGATACTATGGATGCTGATTCTGATAGTGAGTTTGAAGATGATGAACAACCCATTGTAGTGCCTTCTTTCTCCCCTAACAATTTTACAGGTGACACTTCCAAAGTTACTTCTGATGAGAGTGAAGCCGAGTCCAATTATGCAGAGGACTTTGCTAGGCTAAAGAAGCAGGAGTATGCAGCTAATCTAGAAGCCGAAGGAATGTTGAGGAGAGTGCGAAGCAATCGGTGGAAACATCAATTCGCTGAATGTGATTCTGCTTTCTCCTACCAATTACGCAAAGGCTATCTTTGTTTTACTCCCATTTCTACTCGAGTGTCCACAGACTTTGGAGATCCTTATACTCGTTTTCTAAGACCCTCAGATCTTGGTAATCATCAACCCAAAGCTGGAGTCTTCACCTCACCTTCTTATGACACTGATTTTGAACTTACTATGACTAATCTTGATTCTTCCATTGAAGTCAACACCATCGCTACAAAAGGATTCACAATACTCATCCACAGTCAAATATTATTGGTGATCCTAATGCACCTGTTAGAACAAGGTACTGTGCAAGTTCTAAATATGGTCAAGTGGCTTTTATCTCTTATGTCTCGTGTCAATGAAAGAGACAATCACACCTGGTATGAACATTGTCTTTGCTTGTTTTCTTTCTCAAGTGGAACCAACCAGGTGTTACTCGAGGCTCTTGAAGATTCAAGTTGGCTTGAGGCAATGCAGAAGAGATGCAACAATTTCAAAATCAGCAAGTTTGGATATTGGTACCACTACCTGATGGCAAGTATGCAATTGGGACTAAATGGATTATGAAGAATAAGAGATATGCAAGAGGTGTTGTCATTAAAAACAAAGCAAGATTGGTTGCTCAGGGTTATAGACAAGAGGAGGGGATTGATTATGATGAAGTGTTTGCACATGTGGCAAGAGTTGAGGCTATACGGATTTTCTTGGCTTATGCATCCTATATGGGTTTCATGGTCTATCAGATGGATGTTAAAGGAGCCTTCCTGTATGGTGAAATAGAAGAGGAGGTTTATGTCACTCAACCTAAAGGATTTGAAGACCCAGATCATCCTAATCATGTTTACAAGGTATTCAAAGCTCTCTATGGACTACATCAGGCACCGTGAGCTTGGTATGCTAGGCTTTCAACATTTTCTTTGAAGCATGGTTATAGACGAGGTGCAATTGATAAGACTCTTTTCCTTAAGAAGAATTCCACAGATATTATTCTTGTGCAAGTATATGTGGATGACATTATTTTTGGATCCACAAAGGAAGCTTGGTGCAGGAGTTTGAGGAGCTAATGAAGGGAGAGTTTCAGATGAGTGCCATGGGAGAAATGACTTTCTTTTTGGGTCTCCAAGTTCAGTAGAAACCTGATGGTATCTTTATCAGTCAGGACAAATATGTGAGGGACATCTTAAAGAAGTTTGGTATGGAGAGTGTAAGGACTGCCACTACACCTTATGAAGCTCCAAAGTCAAAGACCAACAATGAAATAGATCCACCAGTGAATGTACATCTTCTGAGATCTATGATTGGTTCTTTGATGTATTTAACAAACTTCACTACCGATATTACTTTTGTACTGTAAGTGTTTGTTCTCGACATCAAGTTACTCCACTTACTTCCTATCTCAATGCTGTTAAGAAGATATTTAAGTACTTCAAAGGCCAACCTCATTTAGGCCTTTGGTACCCAAAAGAATCTCCATTTAAGATGGAAGCATATAGTGATAGTGACTATGCTGGTGCAAATCTGGATAGGAGGTCCACTACTGGAGGTTGCCAATTCCTTGGGAAGAGATTGATTTCTTGGCAATGCAAGAAACAGACTATTGTGGCTACCTCATCTACTGAAGCGAAGTACGTTCTTCTGCAAATTCTTTGTGGACAGGTTCTTTATATACAAAATCAATTGTTGGATTATGGGTATAACTTCATGAACACAACAATTTTTATTGATAATCAAAGTACCATATGCATTGTTAAAAATCCAGTTTTCCACAGTCGAACAAAACATATTGAAATCAGGCACCACTTTATAAGAGATGCATATGACAAACATTTGATAAAAGTGGTTAAAATTCACACCGATGATAATGTGGCAGATTTGTTAACAAAGGCTTTTGATGGACCAAGGTTTCAACACCTTGTGGTCCATATTGGTATGTTAACCCTTAACTACAAAGTTTAAGGGGAGGCATAGGCCTCAGGGGAGGATTTGTGTACACTTTGCATTCTTTTATGTAAATTTGTTTGATTTTTGTGTATACTTTTTGATTCTGTTTACTAACACTAACCAGCTAATGTAATCTTAGTTTGTTTTTCTTTGTTGGTTTGTGTGTTTCTCTGTTTGTTGTTTTGCGCTTTAGTTATTCAAGTTGGAATTTACCATGGTTGTTAAGTTGGAATATGGTCAAGAAAGCTCTAAAGCTAGAGCTTGTTTCTAGAATTTAAAAGTCTGAAGTGAGCTATTTGTTTCCACTGAAGACAATGTCTTGAAGTTAAAATGTTCATTCAAGAGAAGTACTGAAGCAAATTGTTCATTCATTCATTCAAGAAACAGTTCCACACTTACAACTACAGAGTACAATCAACATCAAATGCAATTACAAGAAAAGAGCAATACATGATCTACTAATCTAAATCTTGTTTATATCATCTATTCCAACATCTAACAGTGCGTCATTTGGATATGCATGATTGCTCACATCTTTCACACTAAATGCTTTGGATATGCATTTATCAGATTTGCATAACCACCCATTCCTTCTATCTTGATGGTGGATATGCATGACCTGTATGTACACGAAGAAGCTAAGGATCAAAATGGGAAGGATGGATTCATGAAAACGATGACGATGAAGATGACCACGTATGTCCTTTGTGCTTCATCTGCTGCTTTCACCAAAAAGCAATCCTTCCACCTTCCTTAACTCCTACCTTTATACGATGTGTGATGATGCACCAAAACCTAGTGCAGAAAGACCAAGAACCACCTCTCTATCCTTAGGGAGTGGAGGATTTCTGGCTCGTGGCTTTCGTTGAGGTTGAGTCGAAGGTTGGGAGTAAGAAGCTCCCTCCTTATAGGAGTCATCAGAATCATCAGCAGATTCACTTGGATTCACTACACTATCATCTTCTGAGGAAAGGAGTAATGGTTGATACTGAGCTTGGTCCAGATCTGGTTAGTGAACAGGAAAGGTTAGCACAACAGAGGATGTTGGATGAATGTGCCAATTTGAAGAAAAGTGCTGAATTGGCTCAACAGATTGAAGCTGGGTCCATTTCTAAATTGCCACCTGAGAGACAAAAAGAATTAGATGAAATGGCTACCGGATGCACTGCTTTAACACTTGGGATATTTATACTCCAAAGCTATTTCTAATCCTTCACTTGCTTGAGTATTTTGGGAGCAGAATTTAATAGTGATGATTTTGTGGCTCAAATGATGGCTCTTGGACAACAAAAGAAGAAAGAAGCTATGGAAAAAAGGAAAGCTATTCAAACTCAAAAGAACATAACTAAGAAAATGAGAAGCACATCTGCAAACTTTCCAACAAAAGATTATATGAGGAAAGTAGTGAAATATCGTGAGTAGCTCTCTATATACTTCAGTATGACTATGAATCGGTTAAGGCTTTACCGATGCCGAGTTACTCATCATTATCATAAGATTATGAAGTTTACTTCATCAAGTCCTGCTTCTGCATCTATTTTGAAAAGAATTGCTGATGCTTCAGATGCACCACAGGCCAAAAGACCTAAATTTGTTGAGATTGTGGATAAATTTGATGATATTCCACCAATCTTGCGATGTCTCCGTGGTTCCTTCGAAACCGCTCTGAAGCTATTCCTTCATCTTCTAGGGTTTCTTCCGATATACCTTTTATTGTGTCTGCACAAGCTTCTGCTCAACCTTCGGTGGTTTCTGCCGAAAACATCTTATGCGGTTCAACTTCTTTTGTGAAGTCTGTTGAGAGAGGAAATGAGATAACTAGTTAACGGCTTTGAAACAACTCACCGCTTGGGAGAATGAATGAAATACGGTGATGTTCGGATGCAAATGAAACGTAATCACGAAGATATTCCATCTTCGGACATATATCTTCCCTACGGACGGAGGAAGCAGAGGATGGCTAAACGAAAGTTCTCTTCTTTAAGGAAATCTGTGAGATCAGCTCGGATTCATTCATCTCGTAAGCAAATTAAGGTTGAGACATCTCACAAGGATGTTCATGTGCATTTAAAGGCGGCTGAATCAGCTTTTATTAAAGAAGGATCTGCTGCTGATTTTCCTGAGGGGTCTCATGATGTTTTGGTTAATTGGTCATTGTCAGAAGATGAGCTTAATCTGATTCACCGTTTGGATCAAACCACCATGCACTTTAACTTTTTGAAGGAGATCTTACATCTGGTAGACAGGGCAGATTTGATTACGTTGTATAACCTTGTCAATACGTATTACCATTCTAATGCACCAAAGGTTCTCGGGTTATATTTATTGGGTGATCTTCATGTTTTATTTGATTCAATATCTCCCAATGGTAAAGGATACTTTATTTGGCAGAACTCCCACTTGTGGCAGGTTACGTCTTGGAGATTTTATCCTCGTGTGCATGTAGTTGAGACAAAGGGTGGTATTACTTGTCTGCATGTTTGTTGAAGAACTTATCCATTATCTATGAAACTTATGGAAAGAATGCTTATCCAGAAGTTGGAAGTTCCTCCGGATCCTGTTGGCAATGATAATTTGCATCTTTGAACAATGTGTTGGCGTTATTAAAAATCAGCTTAAGGCACATAGAAGTTCATCTTGATCATGGTATTCTGTATGATTTGTAATTTTTGTTTTTTTGTTTTTTTCTTAGTTAAAAAAAAAAAACTATATTCTTTGTTTAACTAACTTTTATTGCAGGTTTGTTGTATATTATTGCTGGTTATTAACTCACCAGATATACCTTGTGTATATCAAAGAGTTAGCTAGTCCAAGGGGTACAGCTTTGGTAAAGACACATCAAATCTGTTGATAGTTGTAATGGTTTGCTCAAAATCATAGGGTTTGCAACCACCCATGCTTAATTGCTGAGTGTTGTATGGTCATCAATTCACCATGGTTGCTGATTTGCTAATAAATCAGATGGTTATCAGTGTACCATCGTTCTGAACTTAAACATTTGGCTACTCCAGTAGTGATGGCTATTGGCAAAGAGACATCAAATCCATTATTTTCAATGATTCACCTCTCACAGGAGTTAACACACCTAGATGTGATGAGAATAGTTTGAAACTCATATGTTTTGATGTACATGTTGTCATTTGTTGCTGCAAAGATATGGAGGTTCAGAGTTTAATCATTAAAGAGATGTTTTTGTTTTGATTCTTTCAGTCATGATGTTAGTACAATCCTCTTGTTCAAGTTTGAAAGATCTATCAAGAACTGGAACTTAACCAAGTCAAATTCGTTTAGGGAGGATTGTTGGGAATTATGTGAAGTATGAATCATGATGATATCTATAGATGGATTCTCTTTGAAGTAAAGCTGGATTACTGCTAAGACATGATTATCTTTGAAGTAATATTAGTCAGTAGTTTGTTTCTGCAAAGAGTATTTCAGTATATTCTAGAATTAGTTAGGATATACATGAGCTTTATTAGGAAGTGATTGTGTATATCTTGTTTAGTTTCATAGTTATACGTTTCTTAGAAAACAAGTTAGGGTTCCTTGTCTATAAAAGGAACACAATAGAATGTATTATGTACGTGTGCTTAAACAATTTATTAATATAACGATCCATAGAGGATCAAAGAGTTCTTAGTTATCTGTGTTTCATACTTGTGTTTATATTCCGCTACTGAATACAAGTTGTAGAGATTTTCTTTTAGTTTTTTTGTGATTACACAAGCGATACTAACGATCTACGAAGCTCAAGATCTATCAAGGTCTTACAGTTTTCAACACCACACCTTTCTCCACTTGTTCCCTGATGAAGTGATGTCGAATATCAATGTGCTTTGCCCTTGAGAGTTGAACATTGTTGCAACAGAGAGCAATGTCACTTTTGTTATCACAATACAGAGGAACTTCATTGAATACAAAGCCATAGTCAGATAATTGGGATCTCATCCATAATATTTGAGCACAACAGGATGACATGGCTATGTATTCAGCCTCTGTAGAGGATATAGACGTACTCATTTTTTTCTTTGAAGACAAGCTTACTAAGTTATCCCCTAAAAACTAAGCACCTCCTGAAGTACTTCGATGTGTATCTTGACACCCTACATGGTCTACATCTGCATATCTTTGTTAGTGACATGTCGGTGTCCTTCGGATACCAAAGTCCCATATTAATAGTTCCTTGGAGATACCGAAAGACCCATTTAACCGCTTCAAGGTGCTTTTTGGTAGGCTTAGCCTGATATCTAGCACACATGCATACAACGAATAGAACATCGGGTCATTTGGGAGGTACATCAGGGATCCAATCATGCTCGATATTTCGTTTGATCAACCATGATCCACTGAGTGGTCCTCATCCGCTTTTGCACGCTCCACCATGGGAGTGTCAACAGGGTCACAAGAATCAAATCCAAACTTCTTTAAAATTTCATTAGCATATTTAGATTGATTAATAAAAATGCCTCTGGGACTTTGTGAAATTTGTAATCCTAAGAAAAATGACATTTGTCCCATCATAGACATTTGAAATTTGGAGCCCATCTCCTTTGAAAATCAGTCTCATTCATTAGGGTCGGTCGAGGAAAAATAAATATCATCAACATAAATTTGAACGTGAATTAAGTGTTTGCCTGACTTTCTGGTGAACAATGTGGGATCAACTGCTCATTTGCTGAATCTATTTGTCAAGAAAAACCTTGACAATGTATCATACCAAGCCCTTGGAGCTTGCTTTAAACCGTAAAGGGCCTTTTTCAAGCGGTAGACATGGGTAGGATGCTTTGGATTCACAAAACCTTCGGGTTGACTGGCGTAAACCACTTCTTTGAGATCTCCATTAAGAAAAGCAGTCTTTACATCCATCTGATAAACCACCATGTTCTTGCTAGCGACATTAGCGAAAGATTACGTAGCCTCAATGCGTTACAGCGGCAAATGATTCCTCAAAGTCAATACCTCCTCTTGCGGTATCCTTTAGCCACTAGCCTTGCCTTATTCTTCAGAACATCACCGTGCTCATCAAGATTTACTTTGAAGATCCACTTGAGAGCAATAATCATAAAAGTAATGCTGGGCAGTACTAATTCCCATACATCAAGACGATCGAACTCATGGATTTCTTCTTGCATATAACTAAACCAGTTGTCCTTAGACATTGCTGTTTTGACATCTTTAGGTTCGATCTTTGATAATATAGAGCTGAAGAAGCACCATAAGGCATCAGTAGCAAGTTGTTTATGAGTGGATATTGCAGAAAAGGTTCCCAATGATGTTGTCCAATGGCTGATCATGTGTCCATTTTCTGAGATGTTCATGTGGTTGATGATGAGAGGAACCGATGTGGTGAGTTTGGATCCTGATGAAGATGGTTCAGGTGTTGGTTCAGGGGCAAATATGTTTTCAAATGGAGCATCTTTAGGGGTAGCAAAGGGGTTATCTCCATCATAATTAGCAGCTACATTTCCATGATGTACAGCCGAAGATTGAGGATTCGAAGATGATGATGAGTGATCGGCAGCTGGCGCTTCTTGAGGTAAAGACATTGAAACGGATGGACCATTCGTATTAGTTGGATTATAAGCAGCTACAGTTGGTGGTGCGGAATTGTCATTAGCCAGAGGTTCATAATATTCATCAAACATCGGATCAAAAAATTTCTTCAAGTCTTCTTCTGATGGAGGTACATAAGGAACTGCAGGGGAGTGATTCTATACAAGAGAAGAACTGATGGGATTACTTGACAAAGATTGAAGTGCGGGTCCAGAACCGGATTGTCCAGGAGCTGTTTGATCAGTTAGCTCATCGAACGTAACATGAATAGTTTCCATGATGTCTCGGGTTCTTTTATTGTAGATTTGGTAACCCTTCCAATTTGGAGCATAACCAACGAAAACTCCAATGTCCGCCTTAGCTTTCAATTTTCCTAAATCTTGACCATCATTAGTTGGATAACATAGGGCACCGAACACACGAAAGAAAGAAATATATGGTTTTCGGTTGTGGACTAGTTCGTATGGAGTTTTTCCATGAGTGGTGTGAATTAGGGAACGGTTTTGGGTATAACATGCAATGGAAATGGCTTCCACCCATAGAAATATTGGAGCCTTCGAATAAATTAGCATGGTCCTTGCGGCTTCAACAAGAGTTCGATTTCGTCTTTCAACAACACCGTTCTGTTGAGGAGTACGTGGAACACTTCTTTGACGGCTGATTCCAATACTTTCATAAAGCTGACGTAGTTCTTTGTTTACAAACTCAGTTTCATTTTCTGTTCGGATGATTCTAAGCTGTTTTATTGGCCACTGCAACTGTTTGATAAGTTTGATGATGACGTCGGAGTTTCATCCTTTGACCTCAAAAACTTAACCCAAGTAAACCGAGAGTTGTCATCAACCACGACTAGCACATATTTCTTTCCATTTATAGTCTGCACTCTCATAGGTCCGCACAAATCCATGTGAAGGGTATGAATAACTTATATGTTGGAGTTTGTAGGTTTGGGTTTATGGGCATACTTTGTACTTTTGCCCAACTGACAAGCCGAAAAAAGATGATATTTTTCATACTTTAATCTGGGTAAGCCTCTTACGAGGTCCTTTCTGGAAAGATCATTGATGGTGCCGAAGTTCAAGTGATTGAGTCGACGGTGCCATAACCATGACTTTGTTTTGGATGCTTTAGACAACAGACAAATTGGAGAAGACTTCATCATGTCCTCGATAGAGATGGTGTACAGATTAGTACCCCGAGTTCCCTTTAAAAGTTCAACACCATCTAGTTCTCTAACAACAAAGAATGCTTTCTGAAGGCCACTTCAAGATCAGAGTCGCAGAATTGACCAACAGAAAACAAATTATGACCAAGCCCTTCAACATAATATACCCTGGAGATTACACTATCTCCACACATATAGTCTCCATAACCCATGATAGCTCCAAAATGGTGCGTTCCCAAATCTAAGCTGTTCCGATGAACTTATTCACAAGTTCTTGAGCCGTGAAGCGATCTCGTCATCTTTGAACCACCGAGTCCAAATACCACGAACGATTTTATACGACCTGGGTTGCGTTGAACACAGACAAGTATGGATGACTGGATAATTTGGATCCCCATGAGAGAATGGGTTCAATTTGGTTAGTAAATGAGATTGGAACACCCACATCAGTAATAGAAGCTATGACATCATTAGTGGTGGATGCAAAACTAGTAGAAGTACTGGGCCTATGTGAAGTATGAGTACTTCTTAGGGGGATGATCCTACCAGTAGGTTTCCATTCCTTAGTGGGCATAGATCTATTCCTTTTAGGAAAAAATTCATTAACTTTGAATATGCGGCTAGTGGGTTTCCATTGATAACCCACATTATTGAATTTTCTCCCTGTAGGTTTCCAATAATTACTAACGTTTTTCCAAATTGGCTTTCTGACATCCTTAACCTGTTTAACATTTCTTACATTTTTGACTGGAGATTTAACAACATTTTTCGACTCATTCATAGCACATTCATGATAAATACCGAAAACCAAACATTCATTACATGTTTTGCAAATGGTAGCAGAATTCGAATTAATTACAGTACGCTTATAGCTAATACTAGAATCAACACGATTCATCTTATTCAACTCAAACTTATTGTTCCTAGGGTGGTCTTCTACTTTCTTCCCTTGATCACTCTTGGCTCGCGAGGTCCTATCTTGCTTTGTATGGCCTGGAGGCTTTGACCCGCTTACCTTAGTGTCATTGATTACTCCTGTAGAAGGAACGATGGAAACATTAGTTGGTTTCACTACTTGCATTCTGGTCTAGAAGTGTTGGGATCTCGAGATTCTAGAGGCACATCGAAGGTCATGCTTGACTTAGGCATAGAACAAGGCATAACTACACTTTCTTTACTAGTACCAGATTTAGGACTTATTGTTGTTAAGCATTCTAAGAGTTCACGAGATCGTTTGGCATATAAGCATGCATGCCCAACTGCATTATCAAGAGGTTTCTCTATCTTATCCTCTTCTACAATCTCAGGAGACATTCTAGACTATCCTTAAGGTACGAAAAATATGTTTGACATGCAAGTTCATTATTCCTAAGATGAGGAGAATATACTTCAGGACATAGCATATTTAGTACAAGCGAGCACCTTTGGTGCAACATTCTCACCACTTGGTGATTGGCATTTTGCCTTTTACCTGACTCTTCAGATTCTCAATTTCTTTTTGCAAAGAAATTATCTTTTCATTGTTCTTGTCACGAGTGACCTTAATTGATTCATATAACTCTTTGAAATGCGGTTTAACCTTTTCATTTTCTGCTAGAAAACACTCATTTTCATGTTGTAATACATTAATGATGTTTTGAAGATGAAAATTCTGAGAATTCCGAGAATCTAAAGGAGGAGGCATGGGAGCCATCCTTCATTCTTTTCACACTTGGATGTGAAATTTGGGCTTTCAACCTTTTGACCAGTGTTACAATGAGCTCAATTTGTTCATCCGCGTTGTTTATTTCAAAATGCGCATCAAACTCAGGAGCATCTGAAGATGTCTTGGCATTTGAGGTTTCAACATTTTCTTTAAGGTGTTGATATTTTAATTGTAAATCAAGATATTCAACTTCCAATTTAGAAAAATGTATGACCATGTTATCATGATCACCCCTTTCGATTTTCTCATGCAATTTTGAATTCTTAGTCTCAAGCTCATTGACACAATCTTGGGAGACTTTCAAAGCAACATATAATTGATGAAATTGAGAAGCAGGAATGGAGTAATTTGTAACAGTGTAAAACACATCTTAAGCAATACATCTAGAAATCAAATTATCATTAAGGATGTGAAGATTCTTCCTCTCAATCTCATTACTTTTGAGCTCACATTCATAATCTTTAACATCATTTTCCATTTCATTAAACATTCTTTTCATATCTTTAACCTCAATATCTATGACCTTTTGAAGACTCTCAAATTGTTCTTTTATTTGTTTAAAGAAAGGCATGACCTCAGTTAGATAGCATTATTTTGTTTGCTCAAAACCCCTTTCCCCTTCAGTAATTCCCGTTGGAGTAGTTCTCTTCTTACATGTTTTCTTAGAATCAACGAATAGTTGGTAAACTACGTATAAGCTGACTAAGGTTTTGCTTTGAGTGGGAAGAGTTCTAGGTACTAAATGCGTCGGTGTATTAGGTGGATACATAGTAGCTGGAGGCAATTTCCTAAGGGGAGGATTCTTTTCA
The DNA here is from genome assembly GCA_910596185.1 of Chrysanthemum makinoi. Lineage (NCBI taxonomy): Eukaryota > Viridiplantae > Streptophyta > Magnoliopsida > Asterales > Asteraceae > Chrysanthemum > Chrysanthemum makinoi. The sequence goes on along the minus strand of OU343220.1, from coordinate 98,376,383 downwards.
ACAAGATCATCGGTTTTTTTCTTATCCATATCTTTCTTCCAAAACACTTGTTCAGGAGTCACTTGAGTATGAGGTCTAAACTTATTGAAGGCAATCCAGTTTTCCTTAGCATAATTCAGAGTTTTAAATGTAATATTATACTCTTTACACCAAGGATATTTTAGTTTCTTTTCCATTTTCTCTCTAGAGGCATCTTCTAATTCTCTATCCTCTTCAGTGCTCTCTACACAAGTAATCTTTTGTCTAGGTTTAAGGATTTCATTGCCATCATAGATCACCTTTTGAGCAGTTTTTGCTTTCTTACCATACTCAGGATTGGGTTCCTCTACAAGGCTAGTACTATGCTCATCGGTTAACATTCTATGCTTAGTGATCATGTGAGCAGTCTGAATGGTGTTACCTTGTATGTACAACTTGTTTTCAAGTTTGTTTTCAAAGTTTTAGGTTGGAAAATTCATTTAAAAGTTTTGATTCCTTAGCATTGAATTCCTGCTTAAGCACTTTTACATTTTCTTGAAGTTCTTGCTTTTGCTTAACAGTTTTATTAAGTTTTTCTTGTTAGGAATTTAACTCTTGTTTTAATATTTCTTCCCTAAAATTACTTTTATAATGAATAATGCGCATTTGGTTATCCAACTCCTGCTCACTGATAGTCAACTCAAACTTAGCACGCTGTTCATATATAGCAACTTGTTCCTTATAGGTATTTAGTTCAGCGGTCATGGAATCATCAGGTGCATATTTAGTGTATTCATCAAAAATATAGTCATCATTGACAACAAAAGATGCATCATTTGGTACAATTATACTTTCATCTTGCTTCACATATTGATCATATGGGACAACATTGCTATTACCTATATTTTCAATATTTGATTCAATGATTTCCGTTGATTGTACTTTGTTGTGAATCTTTTGCACATCAACCACATCGTATAGTTTTAATACTTATGATATGATGGATTCCTTAGAGGCACTGGCTTGTTGAGGAGGAGAGACCATTGGTGTGATGTTAGCCATAAAGATGGTTTGTGCCGTTGGTTCATCATCAACATCAGAGTCAAATTCATCACAGTCTGCAACTTGAAAGACATTGGGATTGTTACGGGCCACACCATGCTGCTGGTTGTTCATCCACATCTGTATCATAAGTTTTGGCATTTCCCTCGGCCAAACAACAACTCTTCTTCATCCAACACTGCTCCATTGTCTTGAGCTTGCACTAGTAGCATCTTATCCTTGAAGTACTCTGCATTCTGTGGACGTTTTGGTTGAGTGCAGTTCCTAGCAATGTGTCCTTCCCCTCCACAATTGTAGCACTTGATTGGCTTCCCTTGACCTTGAGCTATGATCCTTCCTCGATTCTGATTGCCCACATATCCAGCACCATCTCCTACATTCCCATAACCAGTTCCAACACCTACATTCCCTTGTTCATTATGTGGAAGATAAGTATTCTGCCTTCCTTGCATGTTTTGCACACAACCCTTCCATCTTTAACAGTGGCATGATTTTGTAGATTAGATGCAATTCTGAGATGATTGTTGGTGTGGGGAGTGAGGTTTAATTTGTGTTTAACCATTAGAACCAGTTGATTTGCAAAGTGTTCCACGAACATGTCCGATGGCTTGTAACCTGGATCAGGAATGAGTTTGTGATTTTTATCTCCAGTAGGTATAACTTGTGATGCTCTGGTACTTATCCCCACATTTGTGAAGAATGCAGTTGAATCATTTGAAGAGCTTGCAGCATCATTGGTGTTGAACTTTTCCATGATCATACGTTCAAATGCAGCATGCCTCTCATGTTGGAGAAAGTAAGCATCTGAGTTTCTCATAATTTGTGTGCCTAAGTCCTTTGTTCAATTTGTGTGACAAAGAAAGAACAAATTTGTGCCATTCAGGATTCATGTTTTTCACGAACTTGGAATTGAGCTGAATATTTGGCATTGTCATCTTGATATTCCTCATATCATTCACAAGCTTGTGGAATCTCACATAATATTCAATAACACTTTCCCCTGGGTTCATTTTAAATTTATCAAAGTCATCATACAAGCGAGAATCTCTATCTTCCTTAGTTAGTTCGAACTAGAGAAGCATCTTGACATTATCCCGGATGACCTTGGCTTGGTGTTGTGATTGATCAGTTTGTAAATTTCTTTTGGTAAACCTTGAAGTATGATGTTTGAGGCTCTAATGTCAGCATCATATCTCTTCATCTCCTTATCATCAAGCTCATCATACATTCTTGGTCTATCCAACCCTAACATAACATTTCCATCGGGGTTCAGTTTAGAAATATCTCTGGTTCCAATTTGAAATGGTCCTTCATCGATTAACTTAAGGATGTTAACTCCATTCTGTTTTCCTAAGCAATACAATCTGATTCTTTGAGCCCAAGAGTCACAATCTATTCTATCAAGCATGTGAGGGCAGTATCGGATCCTGCGGCTTGAGCGTCATCGAAACGGAAGAAGTGATTGTAGACATGATTCCCTAAGTACGGGATTTTACTATTCTTTGATTAAACCGAGAAATAGATTCTTTCACGGGATTTTACTAAATCAAGAGAAAACCGTAAAACGTATCACGAAGAAACAACAAGTCTCAAGAGACAAACCGCACAACTGACAAATCGCTTAACATAAATCACACAACTGACAAATCGCTTAACACAAATCTCTTCAACAAACCGCTGGATCAAACCGCTTAGAGTCAAATCGCTGGATCAAATCGCTTCAACAAACCGCTGGATCAAACCATCATATCAAACCGCTTAGCACAAATCGTCATGAAGACAAACCGCTTCATTCAAAGCGCTTTGGGACAAACCGTTTAGAACAAACCGCTTATATCAAAACGCTTAGACCAAACCGCTTATGACAAACCGCTTATCTTGACAAACCACAAGGGATAAAGTACTTCCACTACTTTGTCCTTTTTGTCTCTTTGTCTTAACACTCAAACCGCTTAGGGATCAAACCGCTTACACTAATGGTCAAATTGCATAAAATGTGATCAAACCGCTTCAAAGAAATTAACAGAGAATGCAGCTTACTTGAAGAACTTCAAAAACTAAACTTTTTCAATCCAAAACACTACAACCAAGATGATTGAGGCCTTCCAATCCAAAACCTAAACACTTATGATGATTCTGAACACAAAAGTACTATCAAAATTCAAACTTTAACACTAAAAATGATCCAAATGATGAAAACTACTCAAAGCTCATTCAAACCCAAAAACCTAAGAAAACCACTAAGAATCCAAGAACATGTAAGATGGATGATCAAACCATGGCTCTTGATACCATTTGTAGCATATTGGTTTCCAAACACATAATCAAACACAAATAAGGGACGAATGAGATTAGGTTTTAGAGAGAGAAAGTGAAGAGAGTTGGGAACTTTCGTGAGACAAAGAAAAATGTATATTGAAAGCTCAAACCCTTTTCCTTGCTAGGCAAAGGGTATTTATAGGTTCTTACATGATACGCCTCCTACGGGCTATGGATCAGGCATACAGTGGGTAAAGACCCGTCTGTCCTCCACGGTGTTACTTAACTAACTACAAACTATTACTAAATGACTACGACTACGAGCTTTCTAACGATTACATATACTTGAGGTGACCGAGTCTTTAACTACCGAATTTTCTAAATCCTAACAACAAAAGAAAATTTGAGGAAAAGTCGGATATTTTTTACTTTTTATTTATTTATTTTGAATTAAAAACTAAAATTTAGAAAACTAATTATAAAAAATAGTATATGAAAATGGAAAAATCCCAAAAAATGGAGAAAAGTACTTTGTTAAAAGCTTGATAAGAGAAAATTAAGAAACAGTTGGTAGCTTGTAGTAATAAGTTTGAAATAAGCTATCTAAAAGTTGTTGGGGTAATTCTAGAAGTGTCCTTATAAGATAATTAACTACCCAGGAACTGTAAGTCCCTAGGGTGCGAGATGGAAGTGTGTTGGGTGTTAAGGTTGTGAGGCCAGATCGTGGTTCAATCCCTGGTTTTGGCACTTTTTATTTTTATTATTTTTTTTAAATCTTGAAACAAACTAATAAAATAAGCTTGAATAAGCTTATTTTAACTGAAAAATGAAAACTAACTATAAGGACTTAAGCTAAAATAAGCAATTTAAAGCAGAAATTAGCAAACTAAATCTAAAAACAAGAATTAAGCTAATTGAATGGATCAAACAACTTTAACAAGCTAAACCCTAAGCTAAATTCAGCTACAAATCAACTAAGCAATTACTGATGAGCAGAAACAAACTAAGATTAAGTCAAATTTCAAAACTAAAAAGCTGAGAAGCTGAAAAGGTACTTATGTTACTTTGCATATCCAAACCACACGAGTAGCTTAGTTTGAGCTACTCCACAAGTTTATTAAAATCGTAAGGGCTCAAACCGATTGAGAACTAAAAAATGACCACCAAAGATGTTAACTACCAAATTTTAGAACAAAAGGAGCTGTTTAGAGCTTCCTGTGAGCTTATGAAAGTGACTTAATGTAACTACTGATCCTATGTATGAACCAATGACTTATTGATGAACCTTTGCAAGACACAACTTTTGAATACAATTTTAAGCTAACTAAAGTTAACCAAAATCAAATTTAAGCGAGCGATTTAGAATGACCAACCAAAATCACATAAAACCAATTAATCTTGAAGTACTTAAAAACAAGTTGTTGTGAGATCGATAAGCAGGGGATCGGGAACTACTTTTGAACTATTCTCAACTTTGGAATTTTTAAAAAGCTATTTTGACTGCACACTACTTGAAACAATGACTGAGGATTGATTAAACATTGACTTTAGAAACCAATTTTGACACACATACAAGACTAAATTCAGCTTAATGATACCATTAACAGCACAATCTGTTTTTACAGAAGTACACAGATTATTATTTAGAAATAAAAAAATTTGAATCAAAACTTGAAACAACTAATCAATTTAAATTTTGAATACCTTTTTAAGATAAACCTAATCTGAAAATGTAAAAATCATTTTACCAAAACTACTTTTACACAAAATTCCCTTATGCCAAACGAAGGTTAGCTTAATGGACTGTTTTGCTTCTAAAAGCAGTTTGACCACTTAAAACTTGAAATAATATGACTAATTCTGATTTAATTAGGTCTAATGACAGATTATAACTAGATTCTAACAACTTAAATGCTATAATTAAGCTAAACCTACTAAATGCTTATTTTTGTGATTTTCAAGAGTTTATATGGTGAATTCAAACAAATGACTATGAGAAACTGAAATAAGATAACAAATAGCAATAGTAAGTAAAATTAGAACAAATAAGCACTAAAATGAACACACTAAGCAGTTTAAACTAAAAAAAATAAGCTAATAAGCTTACTTACAAATCCCCTAGCTAAACAAGGGATTTAAATTTCTCGCGGAGCTACTCTACAAGCTCTAGCTTGTTTAAAACAAGCTAGTAAAATACACTAAGCCCTTCCCTTTCTGGCTTACTTCCAAAGAGCTTATTTGACTATTTTTTACATTTGCTTTGACTTTTTGAACTTTTTAGTAAAATGAAGGTATAAGCCTACTAAAAGCTATAAAAGCTTTAGTAAGCTTATATGCAAGATGTATTGAGCTTATTGAAAGCTTAATTGAGATCAATCAACCATTGATAATTCAAAATTTAAGATAGAAATATATATAAGAACAATTGATATTAAAGAAAGTGAACTTTTATTGAAATAACATGAGAGTACAAAGCTTAAATCTGAATCAGAAAAACATTTGAACTAAAAATTACAACTTAAAAATAATTGGACATGGTAACATTAACCTAAAAAACTACTCTTCTAAACACAGAAATAAGGGGGTATTTATAGGGAGTCTTGAGGCTTCAATTAGGGTTTGAAGAAGCTTCTGGGATCTCTGATTTCCACCCTTGATCATTTGAAGAGTCAATCCAATCAATCACAGCCATAGGATAATTTTGGTGATGTGTTTCCCCTAATCAAAGCACTCTATTTTTTCACTCTGGCAATCCTTGATGATGTCAGACTCAAAAGATGCTTAGCACCAAGTTTATGACAAAGGCATGGTGGGTAATTTGGGGATGAAGATAGAGGAACAATGTTGGGTTCTATATGGCGGGGAAGGGTACTTTTGCCTTTTTTTTTTATTATTGTTTGACGTGTGGAAATTGGGTTGGTTGACCGGCTGGGTTAAAGGAAACGGGTTGAGGGTAATATTAGGGATAACCGGGTATGAGTATTTTTATGGGATTGGGCTTGGGATGGGTTGTGGCTTAAATCAGATAAAAATGGGTTGGGTAATGTTTTGGTTTTGGACTTGTATTAATATTTGTTATCCGGATAAAAAGTAACAATAAGGACCAAAATGGCCAAATGTGAATTTCAAAGGACTAAATGTGTATCTTAGGTAAAGTGAGGTGTAATTGGTAAAATTGGTAAGATGGAGGGTGTATAGTGTAATTATGCCAAGGATGAGGGTATGTGATGAAATCTTTAAACAATCATGATCCAATGTCCGTGCTCCCGACTTCAGTAGAAAAACCTGATCCTAATTGCACTCTTTCTCTTTCCCAGTGCTCGTTTTTCTTCTATTTTGTCTTTTCTTTGTTCGTTTTGTGATATCCATACACGCACATGCATAAACTCAAGAAACACAAAGATATTAAGCATTAACGGCTAGTTTTCGGTTTATTTGGGTCGTTTTGGTAAGGAAAAAGGTATATGTTTTCACATATACCAAAATCCCCCAAACTAACGTATTGGCGTGTGCACTCACTCAATGTCATCAACTCATGCGTCTAAAACCAAAGATTCCAACCACTTTCTACGAAAGCTATGTAAACTAGCAAAGCTTCCTCAAGAGAGATTAAGAAACCCTTGATTCTAAAAGCGTGATCAGCTAAAGCATTTTATTTCATATATAGGTATAATGTTAAGCACTTTTCATTTTGTGTGACGGTTTGTTGAAATTTCATGTTTATCAATAACTATCACATATTTTTGAAAGATATTTTAGGATCACGGAGTAGGAAACACAACTCATAAAGAAGTGACCATACAGATAGAATTCATCGTCCTTGATTTTTCACGAGTTCCTAAACTAAGCTTAAAATCGAAATCACTCGCTATATACAAATTAGATGCTAACACTACCCATAGATGCTACTTGTGAACGCTTAGCTACTTTTCACTCCCATAATCCTAATTCCTCTAAGGATTTTATTTTGAAAATCGAGAATTTTTTGTTTTTTTCTCATTTCTTGTTGCGATAGATTTTTATTCCGATAAAAGCATCGAAGTTTAAATACGCCTAAGTAGTTTCCAAACCTTCCCTCTAAAACTGCTTGCTCACAAGAATGAGGTCCACGTCAAGGTCTAATTTCACCGATTTAGGGGACATCCTTTTTATTTATAACAGAGACATCCCATGTTTGAGACCTGAAAAGAAAAATTTTATAGGACATCCCCAAAGTTGAACCTTGGCTTAACATTATTTTAGCACATCTGCACATTTGCAATTTTATCCCTCGACCCTTTCAACCACCAATTCAACGGGATTACCGTTTTATTAGAAGTCTTATTATGACTTTGGAATTTTTCCTCAACCTGTTTGAAGTCCATGGCAATGGGGTACAGTGAGAACATAGAAAACTTTTATGGCTTTGGATTTTCACATTTATACATTTGATCTTTATTTCACGTTAATTATTTGCCAAACTCCGAGTCCCACGGTGTTTATAACAATAGAAACAATAGCACGTACTATCATGAATCAGTTGTCTATTATACCGCAACACTGACATCACCTTGATGTGTACCCAACTCTTAATAGCAAGGATTCTCTCAAGAATGCTTGAAAACTAAGTATCGTCAAAACCAAACACCTTTAATTATTTTGAAATTTTCGTTTTTGGGGTTTATTAAGCTACTGGGAGTAAAAAGCCACAAGTAACCTCTACTAGCTCTAAAGAGATTGATGCGCGCGGAAGGCACGTTGGGGGTGAAGGAAACTTCCTTTTTGTCGAGCAAGTTTTTCAACCTCCTAGGCAGTGAACCTAATCGTTGTAGTGTAGTATTGGGTAAGCCTCGGGGATTGATATCGTTCTCTAGGGGAATAGGAATGCTAGTAAGAAATGTATGACGAGAAGGTGGGGGTTGAGGATGATTCTTCTTTTATCTTTTATGGCTTTTAGAAAGCTAAGGTAAAATTCGGGCAATTGGTTGGGGTGGTAATCGCTACTCGATTACTTCTACTTATCTAATTATCTAATTACTACGGGGTAGCTTATGTCTAATTGAAGTCTTCGATGATTATTAAAGATTTGTTCACCTAGATACTATTACTCCCTAGTTATCTTTTATTGGTCGGTTGAGTTGTCACGTCCTTATCTTAACGTTGTATTCCAAAAGGTGAGAGGGTATCGTGCCCCTAGTTCTTTGAGGTTATCTCATTATGTGACCTACAAGTCGGAAAGCCTAAGCTATTTCATCCATAGACCACATCATCATAAAGCATACTCGAGCATTAAATACAAGCGAATGATGCCTAGTTGCATTCCTAAGCCAATTTTTAATTAAGATAAGAAACAATCTAACAATAATCAATAACTAGGTTTCATAGATCTAAGCAAACACACAAGAAATTTAGCTAGACATGGTATCTGAAGCATACACACAATCAATCAAATACGGGATAGACATAATGATACTTTGGATTAAAATACTTATCTCGATGTGTAAAATAGGGTATGGGACCCTAAGATAGTGTCCAATTCGGACTACAAACGATTTAGGGTTTTTCTCCAAAATTCTACCTCCCAAAATATAGAAAAATCAAATTCTATATATTAATTTTCAATCTGCGACGGCCACCTTTGCATGGGGACGGCCACCGTCATTAGGGTTTCGTTTGGGCCAAGTCATCGATGGGACGGCGTCACCTTAGAGTTGTGACACCATTGGTCTTCAGTTGGGACGTCATCTTGATTCTAGATCTGGGCCTTCTAGAGTGGAAACTTTGAGTGATGCCCTCCAATATTGGCGTGGCAGCGTGACGCCACGTTATAAGACCGTGAAATTTCTAATCGGCCGTCGTGCATGTTTTGATCAAGTCATCATAGGGGATGGCGCCGCCTTTCATTGAGATCACGTCAGTATCGTTGATCACTTTGAGTGCTTCGATATTAACTTTGCCATTTTCTTCATGTAATTGCTCCTTTTCGTCCAAATGTGCTTCATTCCTGATGACATACCCTCCGATCTCGAACGACTCCTTTCGAATCTCAGTTGAATTTGCATTCTGGTAGAAGGCCCAAGTCTTTCTTCATAAGTCATTGGTGGTGATAAATCATTCATCATTGATATGGTTACCAGGTTAAGGGAATTCGCCAGCCGTGAAGGCCCATGCCCCGGGTCTTCTTGAAGACACTAAGATAAGGAGAACATTGACTTGGTCTTTCCACGTTCCCACTATCTCCTTAGCTTCCCGCCAGGACGGAGAGAGTGGGGATGAAGCCTTAGCGGTTACCAAAAATCATGAGACACCACCATGATCCGAAACGTTAATGCAAACACTCTGCTTATTTCTCTATCTATAAATAGGTTGGACGAGTCATTTCAATGGTATGTTCACTAAACACAATATTTAACATACTCTACATTACTTACAACACATATCACATACTTACTCTCCATGGAGGTGGTTCAGGGTCCAACCTGCCTTGATCACTTAACGAAGTGTGTCTTCTATTTCTTATTGCAGATTGGCTACAAGTTTGGCGCAAGCATATCACCCTCATACCCTTCGATCACCATTGAAGGCACGGTCGCATGCAATTATTGTACAATGCATGAAGCCATCCATGGGACCGCTACAATTGGTCTCGTTATTCCAAACTTATAACCGTTAATCAGGGTACCACCTTTACGGCATGAATCGAAGGAAGAGAAGATACTCCCTGGTTTCGACCTTGACACCAATCCCGGTCAATCGATCCTAACAACCTTCCTAACATAATCGCGTCCACTTTCACCACACGATCTCACCTCGAAATAACTCCCAACAACCATGCTTGAAAATCGGTAACCCAGAACCAAGTGTCGTCACCATGCGTGCTTAGGCTAACATCGAGCTAGAGTCCTTATTGAGGGCTCAAGGAGGAGCTTGGAACGTAGAGATCCGGAGGGAGTTGGAATACTCTAGTGATGAGTATGACGAAGAGATAGAAATGGAGACTAGGCCCTAGCCCTCACAAGCATACCGCTGATCTTTGAGGTAGGATCTCCGGAAGTGGAAGTCGAGTGGAAGATCGATGGGTTTCAAAGATGTTCCGGAGAGGGCTCCGACGAGAAGGGAAGGAACAATGGAAGGCTCTAATGGGAGGAGTCATCGAAGGGAGACTACGGTGGTTAACTTGCCACCACTCTTGGCAGCCCATCTAGGGAGAATCTGAGGGAGGTTCCGTTGTAGCCTTCTCAGCGCATCCGGGTGAAGGCACAGCTCCTCGGAAATGAATGGGGAGGAAATATTCCTCCTCATGGTATGTACACTCCTTTCGGACTCAATCTTACCCCATGGGGTTTATCCCCCACCTAATGGGCAGACTAACAACCCTAGCTTTCCTTAACCATACTGAAAACATGCCTCATGACAACCTATGGTATACCCTCCATATCTGTTGGAAGTCACCCATCTTTTATACCTACCGGCCACCCTCCTTATGTTAACTAAAATCCACGAGTACCTCAGAACCATAACCCATACAATCTTTTGCCCCATTTACATGCCACCTTACAATCTGCTCTATCGAGACCCATGGGTTCCACAACACCCTTCGTAAGGTGGATAGAAGACTACCCTCTACCCGACGGGTTGAAAATGCCCAAGACATGTTCACTTATGATGGGAAGGGGGACCCGGATAATTTCTTACATCTGTTTGAAGGGGCTATTAGAATCTGAAAATGGGTTATGCCGCTTGCTAGCCACATGTTCACGTATACCCTTTAAGACTGTGCCGATATGGTGGAATGGGCAAAAGCGCAGTAGTGAATTTGGATGATCTCAAGGCCAAGTTTAGATCACCGCTTCCGCCAACAGAAATTTCACAAGGACCGCGTCGCTGTGGCCCGACAAGTACACAACATCAAAGCCAGGGAAACGAGAGCACCCGTGGCTCTACGTTACTAGATACACCGATGACACCTTGCAGATTCTACTCTGACGAAGACCAAGATCTCTCGGTTTTGTGCATGGCCTACGAAACAGAATTTTAGTGGAATTCCTATCCACTAACCTTCCTGCAACCTATAAAGGCTTAATAGAGAAGACGTACACCTGGATCGAAGCCAAAGAAGTGTCCACCAATGGGGCTCTGATCGAAAGTAAAGAAAGTTACAACAAGATCCTAAAGCACTGTTCGTGGGAAGGTTCCAAAACAGCATACCAAAGGCAGACATGTTCACACCCTACAACAAAAAACATTAACCACGTGACTCTTGGCAACTGTCCCAAATCTCCAAGGGAAATACTTGCTACGAAAAGTACTTGGCGGCCTTCGATCCTCCCCCTCGTTTGGAAAGTAGAGGAAGAAGCATGGATACATCCAAGTATTGCTATTTCCACGACGATTATGGGCACTAAAACCAGCTTGCAGAGAGCCTAAAAACAGAGAGAAGAGGTCGTGAAGTCCGCCAATTGGGACATTTTGGTGAAGGGTATAAGGAAGGTAAAGAGAAGATCTCCTGGGGAAAGATACCACGCCCGTCGAAGCTCCAATCCTCATGGTTCATGGGGATGATTCTGTTTAAAGAGAAAAGCAGCAGAGAAAGGATTATGCGGGGTAAGATGTTACGTTCCTTCGGACACTGGCAAGGTTCTTCAAATGACCCTGGTCATCAAAGTCTTAATTTCCAACAGAAGTGAATAGAGCCTACTTAGAATGCGGAAGTCTCGCGAAGTCATCTATAAGCATTGTTTTCTCGAAGCTCAAGCCTTCGATAAGGAAGCAGTAGATATCAAGGTACCTTTGGTGGGATTCTTAGGGAACATTCATGGCCTGGGAGAAGTCCTCGAGAGGTCACGATTGGAGAAGGAAGGTAAAAAGACGTAAACCCTAGTTTTCAAGGACGGTTCTGAATCCCTATAACCTATTAATAGAGAACCAAGAATGAAAATGGGTATCGTTTCTCCACCATACATGCTGCAATCAAATTCCAAACACCCTTCGTATTGGAACGGTTTTTCTAGCTACAATGACGAAGAAGCCTACAAATGTAGGCAAAGGGTCAAACAAACTCGAGGAGGTTCCAAGGATATTCTCACTGTAGTGATGCCAAGAGCTTATCGTGGTAAAACGATCTACATCCCGATCGATGGTGGTCATTGGAAAGTAGCCTTGCCACTTTAATGTAACTGGAAAAGTTACTATATAACATGGATGTCTTCACATGGACATATTCTACATGACAGGGTCCCCGAAACCTCATCATAGAAGAAAGCCCTTCGGCATCGAAAGCACAAGCTTAACGAAGTTCAAGGACATAAAGCAAGTAGCCTTGCACCAAAGGAAATGTGAAGGCATGCAAGGGAGGTGGATGAGCTCAGAGTAAGCAGGTATACTGTGGGAAGTGAAGTATCAAACCCGGTAAAATGCAATCCAGTTGATGGTTAAAAAAGCATTATGTGGGATGGCGAATGTGTGTAGATTCACCGATATCAACAAGGCCTGTCCGGTTGACTGCTATCCCTACCCGAATTGATTGGAAGGTGGAATCCTTTAATGGTTTCACTAAAATGTTTTGTGGATGCTTACAAAGGTTACCACCATACAGATGGCGTAGAGGATCTAAGAGAAAAACAACCTTTTTTACAAGAAAAGGCGCGATTGTTACAAGAAGATGCCCTTCGGTTCAAAATGCAGGTGCTACCTACCAAAGGTTAGTGGACAAAGCCTTCAACAAGAAAAATAGGTAGAACCGGCTAATAATGAGACGAAATGGTCATCAAAAAGCGAACAGCAGGAGGATATGCTCTCCCACATAAAGAAACCTTTGATCAGCCTTCACACATCAACATGAAGTTAAACCCCAAGTGTTCTTTCATGTAGAGGAAGGGCAAATTTTGGGGCACCCGATCACAAGCGTGGTATCAAAGCCAACCCTTCAAGATCAAAGCCAAGACAGACTTGTAGGCTCCTAAGTCTCAAAATGTACAAGTTTGAACGAAAGCTAGCGCCCTCAGCAGATTCCTATCGGCAGTGCACAGATCCTTGCCATTCTTCAAGACACTTAAAGGATACACGGATAAGAAGACATTTCAATGGAGCACCGGATGCAGTATGCCTTTCAAAAGCTCAAGGAGTTCATGGCAATTCTACCCACACTTACCGCCCCAATCAAAGGCTTAAGTGTTATTTATGTACATCGCAGCCCTTCGAAAGCATTAGTGCCGTTTTGTTGGCGGAAAGGGAAAAGAAGCAAATCCCTATCTACTTTGTGCCAAGAGGGTTCTACAGGGAGCTGTCGCATTACCCAGATTTGGGAAAATTTTTTCCTGCCTTTGGTTTATGCTGAGGCTTCTCAAGGTACTTCCGTGCTCACCCCATAACCGTGTTCTCAATGACAAGCCAATTAAGCGTATACTTTCAAGCCGAGAGAAATCTAGAAGGATAGCAATGGTCCATCGAGCTAGAGAACATGAATTGAGTACAAGGGTAGAACTCTAAAGTGGCAACACCGGGTGCATTTTTTTAGCGAGACACCTCCGAATCAAGCAGACAACAAAGTTGCTGACAAAAAGCCCAAGAAGGTCAAAGGGTGGAAACTTTACACCGATGGGGCTCCAAATTCATGGATCGTGCGTGGTCGGAGCTAGTTAACCCCTGAAGGAAAGGAGTATATGATTCTATGAAAAATCAATAATGAGAAGAGGTGTAGTATTACCGGGTAACTCCAAACGCAGTTAGGTTTGAGACCGAGATCGCCCGAACGAGGGTTGAATGGAATTTCCAACTCAATGTCATATCGATTTGAATGCGTAAAAGGATTTTGAGGATTTCTAAACCACGCAAGCAATAATAATAAAAGGCATATAAATCTACTAACCTAAGCAGCAAACAAGTAGTTCTCAATTAAGTACGAATAGAACTAAAGACGAAATTACTTTATGCCAAACAAAAACGATTCTAAAATGCAATTTAATCTATTTAAACCCCTAAAAGTGATCTAATATTTTTCTACAACTAAAAATGTGATTTAAAAATTATCTAAAATTTAAAACTAATTTTTTTTTTTTGGTTTTTGATTTTTTGAAAAACGGAATATATTTTTTTTTTTGACTTTTTAATTTTTTTTAAGAGATTTTTCTTTTAAAACTAATTTAACTAATTAAAGTTTAAACTAAGATTCAAATGGCAAACTACAACTAGTGACGATGAATATTAAGCTACAATATGACAATAAAAGACTTAACAAGCATCATACCTAAAAATTAAACGTGAACGGTAAACTAATATTCTAAGCTAAAATGATAAAAAGTTAAGAGAATAAAACCCGTGATGAAACGAGAGGAACCACCCGATCTTTTATAAGTTAATAATTAATATTAAAGTTTACAACTATTAATCTATCCACTAATTAGTAAGTAAAGTTTAAAACTTTATTCACCAACAAGCTTAAAATTCAATAAAAGCTTCAAACTTTATGTATTAAAAAATGCTTAGCACCTTAAGC
>OU343220.1:98241260-98361531 GCA_910596185.1 Chrysanthemum makinoi | reverse complement strand
ACCAGTTCCTTAATAAATTTTGAGCTTCCAAGCTTTAATTTGTACCAATCTTCTAATGCTAATTCAACATCATGTTTCTCTCCCTTATGATGGTAAATCCATTCATTAGATTTTCTTTCACATTTTTGAGGATGAGTAAACGGTGGCCATGCTGATTCGCATTCTTTGGTTGACATCGAGTTACAAAAATGTTTGTTTGGACTCAGAGTTTCCTCAATGCTTTGGACAATTTCATCCTGTTTCTGCTTCAATGATCTACTTTCTTTACGGGCTATCAATAATTTTAGAGTGTAGAGTGGGGTTCAATGATTGAACATTATTAGAAATTTCAGTTTTTGGTTTTAAATGCTCATTTCATACTAAAGTTATTCGCTCATTTTCAGTCCCCAAGGAAATTTGTTTTTCAAAACCATAATTTGAAGCCCTACAATGGCCGAAAAGGTCTTCCAACAATCAAGTTGTAAGCCTCCCCGCTTCCCATGTCAATAACTACAAAATCGTGGGGAAGAAAATTTTCCAATTTTTAAAGCACATTGTTTACAATTCCCCTCAGTACAAGCCTTAGAGGAGTCCTTTCTTTCAATCATAATAGTTGTTTCTTTTAATTGGTAAGTTTGATTTTTCAAATAAATTGGTTGAGATAAGGTTAACCCCAACCCCTAAATTAGCTAATGCGGGAATCTTAATGTTACCACATTGCAAGGAGAAGAACACTTTCCTGGTATTGCAGCTTTCAGAAGTTGGCTTGGTGGAACTCGTCGTCTTCGCTTTATCATCCTCTCTTAGGTAGTTAATCCCGGAGATCATTAGTGATAAGGATGCATTGCTTCCTTTTTTTGCTATATCCTGGCAAATATGGCTTGCAGTAAGTGGCTTTAGCTCACTTGTTTCAAGGTTATTAGCTAATTGCCCAATTTGTGTTTCGAGGTTCTTAATTGCAGCATCTTGGTTACGTAGGTTCATATTGGTGTCCTCCTTTACTTTGACCCGTCCCATTCCTTGAGTCTATTTTCCTTTTGTGTCGATTCTTCAATGTGTCCGTGCATTATTTCTTCAAGGCTAGGTTTAGAGGATTATTGTTGATTGATTTGTGTAGACCCAGGGGATTTTTTCATGATACCTAGGTCCGTAATTGTTGTAGCTGTTGAAAGGGAATTCTTTCCCATAGTTCACTTCTCCAATCCTTTTAACTTCTTCATTGAGGAACATTATTTAGAAGGACCGAGCCCCATCTCGCCCACTTTGAATGGAATGCACATTTTCCTTGAGCTTCTTCATTTCTCTTCCAATGCTTTCTAATTTGTTGTTTATCGCTGCAAGGCCCTCAATATCATTATTCTTACTTCGATTGCTTCCTCCATTGTGCCATTTGTGAGAGTGGTCTGCAATTTTTTTAATGGTTTCCAAAGCCATGGTGGGTGTCATACTAGAATCGGCCCTCGAGAATCAATCATTTGTCTTGAAGAGATGTTCTCCCCTTGTAGAAGACGTTCACTTTTTGTTGGTTGTTGAGATCGTGAGTAGGGACCTTGTATAACAATTCGTTGTATCTTTCCCAAGCTTGGTATAAAACGTTCATCACCCTCTTGCTTGAAGTTATGAATTTCGTCCATTTGCTTAGCCGTCTTTTGATGGAGGACAATATCTCTAAATGAAATTTTTTTTAAGATAGGCCCAGTGTTGACAGTCCTCTCAGGTAATCGACGATCCATATTTTTGCTGCTCCCGTAAGAGAAATAGGGAATACTCGTAGCATTATAGCATCGCGGTGAGACTCGGGGATTTTGAATAGGTTGACAATGTATTCGACGTTGTCTACATGTTCATGGGCATCATCGGTGATGCTTCCAGAGAATGGGTTTGCACGCAATTCCCTCATGAATTGAGGTTTGATTCTGAATTGAGTCATCTTCTCAATGGGCTGCCTAACAATCCCTGACCTTGTTCTTCTCATTTCAATGCCAAATATTCCTCAAGAGTGAGGTTATCGATGTTAATAGCTTCCATGGTACCCTGAAACTTGAAATATGATCGTGATAAAAGTTTAAAACGCAATTAAAGACTTAATATCAATCTTAATATAATCCCCGGCGCGCGCCAAAACTGATGCGGTTTTAACTGACCAGTCTTAATATTTATAGTGTCTTGCTATACCTATGGTCTACCCTAATGCACTAACGGGCAGTGTACCCGGTCGTGTTTAGTGTAGTAAATGGTAAAGCCGAGGTCGTCCCAAGAGCTATGTGTGTTGGATTATTACTAAGTCTAATTGTCACAGAATAATAAATGTTTTGATAGGGATTTAATTAATTAAACTACTAACGCAGAATATAAAATAAAAGCAAATAAACGGTAAAGGGAATCATATAGGAATAGTGGTGCTACCTATCAATCCTCCTAGCTAGTTATGTCTACGTCGACCTACTTCCAATTACTTCAGGTGGGGTCAAATTCGAGAGGACAGCATTTGGTCCATTCGCCCTAACCTATCAGCAAAGATGCCACCACAAGAAAATCAGCGCACCGTCATAAGTCCTATTCTTCCCTGTCCCCTAAGCCGGTCATTAGTACCGCTACATGCTAGATTCTAAATAGTGAGTGCCCGGCCGTTAGGAACTTAGACACTACACCCCCCAAATCTTAAGTTCATCCAAACGATAGGTGATCAGTTGGTCAAATCGCACAAGTAGAAAGGGTCGTCAGTTGGTCATATCTTACCCTTCCCGTCTCAGTCCGCTCACCTTAGGTCAGTTGGTCATATCTCCTAGGCAATTGGCCTCTATCGCCATTCAAACCTACCGAACCAAGGGTGACTACCAAAGAACTATGCATGCATACACTTAGAAATAATTGTACGGAAGTAAAGGTAAACGCAAACAAAACAATTAAGGAATCATAACTAGGCTAGCACCAAAGGTGCTTAGTCGCTCATATTAATCATGCAACCAATTCAATAATCAAAGTCGAAATACTTGAATTGAAAGTAAAAGAAATAATAAACGCCAAAGCTTATCGTAATGGTGTGACTTCTCCCTTGGAAACAGCTCCGTATGCTCCCCTAGACTTTCCTTGAGCTTTTTCCTACGCTCTAGAGTGTTGTATGTGAATGGGATGCTTTGAAATGCTGGAATTCGTGGGGTATTTATAGGCCGTGTCCTGGGTTACGGCGTACCATAGAGGAGTTACGCCGTAACCTTCTATTTCCCGTAAATGCACTAGATCTGCTATTACAGCGTAACCTTATAAGTGGTTACCCGAGTCTTCAATAAACTCTACGTATCGTAGTGATGCGAGTTACGGCGTACAGTTCAGTGGCATGGAACCTCTTTTGACCTAATGGAGTTACGTCATAACTTTTGGGAAGAGTTACGCCGTAACCTCTTGATAAGTTGGACTTTTGGGTCACGCAATAGTTACTGCGTAATGTGAGAGATGAGTTACACCGTAACTTCTTCAAAATAGGCATTCTGTGATAAATCTTTAGTAAAGTTTCCATTTCCGCGTCTCTTTAGCTCCAATGCTCGTAATTTACCTGAAAGTGGAAAACAATGGAAAACAAGTGTAAATCCATATAAATGATATAAATAGCGAGCATTATCGGGGGAAATTGACACTTAATATTCAGGACTATTTGATGTTATCAAGCTTCAGAAAACAATGCTCATAGATGACTTCGCAGGAGCTTCCGCAGTCTAAGTAGGCTCTATTCACTTCCCTGTTGGAAATTAAGACTTTGATGACCACGGGGTCATTTGATAGAACCTTTCCAGTGATCGAAGGGAATGTAACATCTCCTACCCCACATAATCCTTTCTCTGCAGCTTATCTCTTTAAACCAGAATCATCCTTGTGAACCATGAGGATTGGAGCTTCGACAAGTGTGGTATCTTTCCCCAACTGTGTGTCGGAGATCTTCTCTTTACCTTTCTTTATACCCTTCACCAAATGTCCCAATTGGCCAGACTTCACGGCCTCTTCTATCTATTTTTTGAGCTCTCTGCAACTGTTGGTGTCGTACCCATAATCTTCGTGGAAATAGCAATAATTGGATGTATCCCTGCTTCTTCCTCTACTTGCCAAACGAGGGGGAGGATCGAAGGCCTTCGCAGCCATTTCCGTAGCAAGTATTTCCCTTGGAGATTTGGACAGATTTGCCAAGAGTCCGTGGTTAATGTTTTTATTGTAGGGTGTGAAACTGTCCCTGCCTTTGTGTCTGTTTTTGGACCCTTCCCCCGAAGAGTGCTTTAGGATCTTGTTGTGACTTTCTTTACTTTCGATCGGAGCCCCATTGGTGGATACTTCTTTGGCTTCGATCCAGGTGTACGTCTTCTCTATTAAGCCTTTGTAGGTTGCGAGAAGGTAAGTGGATAGGAATTCCACCGCACTTCTCGCTTCGTAGGCCATGCACAAAACCGTGATCGCCTAGTCTTCGGTAAACCCGAATCTGCAAGGTGTCATCGGTATCTAGTAACGAATCCCTGGTGCTCCTCGTTTTCCCTCCGCTTGATGTGTGCTTCAGGTGAGTCCTTGTGAACTTTTTTCTGCCGGCTGATGTGATCTAACCTTGGCCTTGAGATCATCCAAATTCACTATGCTACCTGCTTTTTCCCGTCCACCATATACGACGAGTCTCGCATGGTATACGTGAACATGTGGCAAGCAACCGGCATAACCCATTTTTTTCATTCTAATGCCCTTTCAAATGATGTAAGAAATTCCGGGTCCCCTTCCCATCATAAGTACCAATATGGGTGGGGCATTTTCAACCCATCGTAGAGGTTAGTCTTCTATCCACCTACGAAGGGTGTTTGTGGAACCCATGGGCTCCAAATAGGCATTGTAAGGTGGCATGTAAGTGGGGACACATTGTATGGGTTATGGTTCGAGGTAACCCGGCTGTGATTTTGGCTACATAAGGAGGGTAAGCAATAGATATAAGATGGGTGACTTCCAACAGATACGGAGGGTATACCATAGGTTTCCGTAGGGTATGTTTCCGTATGGTTGGTGGAAAGCTAGTGTTGCTAGTATGCCCATTAGGTGGGGGATAAACCCCATGGGGGTAAGATTGAGCCTGAAAAAGAGGGTACATACCATGAGGAGGAAGATTTCCTCCCTCATTCATTTGAGGTGGATTGCCTTCTACGCAGGATGCATGAGAAGGCTGCAACGAACCCCTGCTTCAGCTCTCCCCCAGATGGCTCGCCAAGAGTGGTGGCAAGTTAACCTCCGTAGTCTCCCTTCGATGACTCCTCCCATTAGAGCCTTCCATTGTTCCTTCCCTTCTCGTCGGAGCCCTCTCCTAACATCTTCGAAACCCACCAATCTTCCACTCGGCCTTTGACTTCCCGGAGATCCTACCCTCAGCACTGAGCGTGTAGCCCCAGGAGCCGATGGTCTAGTCTCCATTTCTATTTCTTTGTCATACTCGTCACTAGAGTATTCCAACTCCCTCTGCATCTCTACGTTCCGAGCTTGCCTCCTTCGAGCCCTCAACAAGGACTCTAGCACTTCGATGGTAGCTTCGACGAACGCAGGACTGATTACTGGTTTGGGGTTAGCTGATGTCAAAGCATGGTTGTTGGGAGTTATTTTAGGGTGAGATCGTGTGGTGAAAGTGGACGAGGTTATGTTGGGAAGGTTTTAGGATCGTTATGGATTGGTGTCAAGGTCGAGAAACTCAGAGGGAGTATCTTCTCTTCTGAATCATGCCGTAAACTAGTGAGCGCGATTTACTTGTTATAGTTTTTGAATAACGAGACCAATTGTAGCGGGTCCCACAGATGGCTGCCTGATTGTACAATAATTCGCACGACCAGCCCTTCGATGGTGCTCGAAGGGTAGAGGGTGATATGCTTGCGCCAAACTTGTATCCAATCTGCAATAAAAAAGTAGACACTTCGTTAAGTGATTGCGCAGGGGTTGGACCCTGCGAACCACCTTCGGCGTGAGTGTAAGTATGTGATATGTGTTGTAAGTAATGTAGAGTATGTGAAATAATGTGTTTAGTGAACATACCATTGAAATGACTCGTCCCACCTATTTATAGATAGAGAAATAAGCTTGGAGAGTGTTTGCACACGTTTCGGGGATCATGGAGGTGTCCCATGATTTGTGGTAACCGCTAGGGCTTCATCCCCACTCTCTCTGTCTTGGCGAGGAAGCTAAGGAGATAGTGGGAACGTGGGGGAAGACCAAGTCAATTTTCTCTTTTGTCTTAGTGTCTTCAAGAGAAGACCCCGAAGAGCATAGGCCTTCGGCTAGCGAATTCCCAACTGGTAGTCATATCAATGATGAATGATTTTACGCCACCAATGACTTATGAAGAAAGACTTGGGCCTTCATAATGCAAATTCAACTGAGTTCGAAGGGGAGTCCTTCGACCTGATCGGAGGGTACGTCATCAAGCCCCGAGTCGAAAGTGATATGTACGAACGAGAAATATTGGGGACTCAAAAACAAATACCAAACCTCTCCTCCGTCACAAAATTAAATGAAGATAAAAAGTTAGATATAGTTGACCGCGTAATTAATGCTTGGTACTTATCCTAACCACCCCTATCTCGGTAAATTCAAACGTTCCTTCAAAGTTTAAAAGGGATTTGAAATCCAGAAGTTAGGTGATCTCACAGGACACGTGTAGGGCTAGGATGTTAGATGCAAGAGGGTATAAAAAATCAAAATAGTAAAACCCTAACTCATTTTTTTATCCCTCGCCTAAAATTTACACCTACTAAGCTGTCTTCCGAGCAAGCTTTCGAACAAAAAAGGTAAAGTATTCCTTTGTATCGCTACGTTTTCAATACTTTTTTGTTGATTAAAAGTTCCATGGCCTCCAATAAAAAGTTTGTAATCAGGCAACAAGGTTGTACCTTGACCAGGGAAGAGCTTAAAGCCTTCCTTACTGATTATCCCATTCCCAAACAATATAAGGTCATGTTACCCAGCAAAAGCCAAGGTATTTATGATGCTCTAAAGAATTATGTAGGCTTGTATACACATGCATTCACCACCTCCAACCTAAGGATACCATTGCATCCCCTGATTTTAGAACTCCTTCAATACTATGAAGTACACATATCTAGGTTTAACCCGTTTGGCCTAGCCAAGCTCACAACATACATTGTCATGTATAAAGCGTATGGGTATGAACCGTCATTGACTGTGCTTAGAGGGTTTTTAAATCTGTACCCTAGAGGAGACTGGCTGACATTGGCCAAAAGAGGTGAACGGGATGTGCCCATTCTTATTGTTAAGCCTTTTACAAATATCAGAAATTGGAAAGGGAAATTCTTTTACATTCAAGATACCATTGTACCTCCACAATACCCTCATTGCTAAACCCGAGTTCAGTTTGATGAGGAAGAGATTTAACGATCCCCGCCCTATACTGTGAGGAGGATCCCTGTATCACGGCTAGCCTCGCCATCTAGCTTATTGCCAGACCTTTCCAGAGCCAATACTGTTTATGGCTGGCCTTGTTGAAAGTTGGGAGGGGTCTCCGTTACATCCTGAGATTATTTGTTGTGGAGAAAGTATGTAAATTTTTTAATTAAAATATAGAGGAACTTATCTTTCCTGATATTTATCTTTTCCTTCCTTTTTACGAAAATGTCATTCCGAAATTTCGTTGTTGCTGGTCGTGCTAAGGAAGTCAGCTTTATTCCGAAGGATCACCAAGAAGTTAGCTACGGTGTTGGTTCTCCTTCAGTTTCTGTTAACAATAACGATGTTGATGCCCAACCAATTGAGCCTGTGTCATATGCTCCTCCTACAAAAGAAAAGGATCATGTGGAGGTTGAAGACTAGTTAATTGAGAATGTGGCAAACTCAGATGACCCTGCATCAGAGGAACAACTTGATATCATAGGGTCCTCCAGTATAGAGGACAGGGTCTGAACCAGGAAAGGTACAAGCTCAAAGGCTGCAAAGTCTGCATCGAAGAAGAAGCTTATCTTTCCCACTCCTCCCTCTCGAACTACCCGGTAGAAGAGTACTCAGGGTAAGGCTGTGGTGTTTCCAGCCATCGAAGGGCCCAATACTGATGACATTCATGGTAAGTCTTCTTCCCTGTTGCAAAAAATTATCTGCATATTGTGTTATACTAACAAGTTTATTTATGTTGCAGACTCCCTGATACGAAGGAGTTTTCGTCCCCCCTAGCTTGTCACTTGCTCGTTGAGCGTGTGACCCCCCTAGCTGGAAGGGGTTATGGATAACATGTCCTTGGAAAGGCTCTGCGACCTTCATGATAAGAGCTATGTAAGACAATGTATATTGGATAATCACTCAACACAGGACGAGGATATTCTCATGCTGTCACGAAGGCTAGGAAGAGATGGGCGTTATGCTTGCGGGGAGAAGGCTAAGGACAAGCAATACGTTACCTGCAGCAAAGTGTGAGGATGCTATGGAAGACTTCAACAAAAATCCTCGGTCCAAGATCTTCGGCGGATGTGGAGAAGCTCAAGGGTCAGTTAGCCGAAAGCCAGGCTGAGTGCAGCAGGCTATCTCTCGAAGGCACGAAGGTCATAGGCAACAAAGAGCAAATTTTCGTTCTGACTACCAAGTGTGGAGGCCTTGAAGATGAGAGGGCCAAGCTAATTGACCAAGAGATCAAGCTTAGGGAGAATGTGGATGGGTTGGATCTTCGTCTGAAAATGCTCAATAAAGACAGGGTTGATCTGGTGACCAAAGTCATCCCATACATTGCTATGGAGTTGTACCATAGTGATGATGTGGGCATAATGATTGGGAAGTTGGTAAATGCAGCCATTTTTTATGGCAAATGTACTACTTTGGAGGAGGTGGCCAAGACAGGTGAACTGGTGAAATTTTCAAGTGTTCCATACTATAGGGCAACCCACGGGTAAGAATACGATGATGCAGGCAATGCCTTATCCACTGCGGAGTTCCCATTCCTTGTTGAGGCGACGAAGGACCCAACGACCTCCATTGAGGACCTGTTGGTAAAGAAGCCAAGGAGGGTTCAACCTGCTTCTCCTTCTAAGAAGACACCATCTCCAAAGGTCCCATCCCCAGGATCTGCTGATCCAACACATTCCAAGATATGATGAAGGCTACCATGTGGTAGTAATTTGATCTTCCAGGGTGGTATGTACCCTGTTTTAAACAATATGTCTTTATGTCTCTTTCCAGGCAATATGCCTGATGAAACAATTTACTTTTATGTATGTGGTGAAGGCCTCGGCCTAAGACAATATTTGCTTTGTTGATCATTAAGGCTACAGCATGTTGGACTAGTTATACTAGTCATAAATGAATATCTACATGATGGCCACTAGGGCCTATATTTTGCTAACTTTGATTCTTCTCTTTACGTTTTAGTTGCACGTAAAATTTTTACAACCTAAGGCGTATGGTAGATGCATAGCCTCATTGTGTGTAATTACTTCACCAAGAATATAGCAATCGTATAATTTAATTACTGACAGAGGGTTGCGCGACCTCCATCTTAATCCTTTGAGTAGCAAAAGGCTTGGAATACCTTAAGACCACGTAGGAAAGTTAATGTGAAGTTGAGATGGATGTTAAGCATATGAGCAAGACGTATTGTTAGTCTTTGTACATCCCTTCGACATTGAAACTTATAAAATGACTTGGTGGACAAATCTTTGTTGTATTGAACGAAACAAGAGATTTGAGGGAAATGTATTATATCATTAAGTGGGTATGGAGGATTACATCATTTTAAGAAATGAATACTAGACGCCTACCATTAATGCTTCTTTCCCCAAGTGAGAAGAATGCAAATACATTGATTGAAAGCAAATTAAAAAATGTCCTAAGACATTGTAAGTTTCATATGTAAAACTTACGAAGGATAGTGCCATTCAAAGTCCTATTAATAGCGTCTCCGTCAAGGGTTTCCAACTTGTAGGCTCCATTTCCATATGCTTCCCTTACGACGTTGGGCCCTTCCCATGAAGGCCCTAGTTTACCCTGATACTCAGCTTTACTTGCGTTGTTGAGTCGGAGGACGTATTCGCCTGGCTTGAATGTCGAAGGTCGAACCCTGCTGTTGTAGTACTTTTCAATCTTTTGTTTGTGGATAGCCTCCCTGATCGAGGCTATTTCCCTTCTTTCTTCAAGTAGGTCCAGATTGCTGCAGAGTCTTTCTTCGTTGTCTGTTGCTTCGAAGTTCATGACTCGTTCTGTTTCGATACTTACTTCCGAAGGGATGACAGCTTCTGTGCCATATGTCAAGCTAAAAGGTGTCTCTCCATGACTTGACTTTGTGTGCGTTCTGCGGGCCCAGAGTACTTGGGGCAGCTCATCCACCCAGCCATGGTGGCTATAACCGAGCCTTCGTTCTATGCCTTGGATGATGTCCTTGTTAGTAACTTCCACCTGTCCATTACCTTGAGGATGGTAAACGGAGGTGAAGCAAATGAATGAATCATGTCCCCGCCTAATCACTTGAGATCTTTTTTTGGGACTGCTTTATGCTCAGGCCTCTGCAAAACACGAGAAACACTCCTTCGGCAAACAGCTTCCCATTATCTGATATGATGATATGGGGTATTCCGAACTGGCAAATGATGTGTTCCTACACAAACTTTTCCATATGCCTCCTTGTGATTGATGCTAAGGGCTTGGCTTCGACCCATTTTGTGAAGTAATCGATGGCTACGACCAAGAACTTTACCCCTTCTAGAGCAATCGGTAGAGGGCCTACGATGTCTATTCCCCATTGACTGAAAGGCCATGCGGATGTCACGGAGGTCATATCCTGTTTTGGTAGCCTTGGCACTCTTGAATGGATTTGACAGGCTTCACACTTCTGGATAATTTCTACTGCGTCCCTGTGCATCGAAGGCCAATAGTACCCTATCCTCATGATCTTAGAAACAACGGAGCGAGGTCCTGCGTGTAGACCGCAAGAGCCTTCATGCACTTCTTGAATTATGTTGGCGGCTTGCCTAGGTCCGACACAACGGAGCCATGGAGACAAGAAAGACCATCGGTAGAGGCAATTCCCCATGATCCTGTACTGCGGTGCTTTGATGCGGACCTTCCGTGCTAGCTTTCGATCCACCAGCAGTATGCCACTTATTAAGTACTCTCTGATCGGAGTCATCCAATTTGACTCCTCCTCTAGTATTACATCTGACACCTCCTTTCGGACGACGGACCTTTCTACCGACACTTCGACCAGAACCTCCTTGGTTAAATGAGCAAATGCCATTGATGCAAGTTTGCTAAGTGCATCTGCCTTTTTGTTTTGGTTTCTTCGAACATGCTCTATGTCATAGGAAGTGAAACCTTCGGGC
Source organism: Chrysanthemum makinoi (assembly GCA_910596185.1). NCBI lineage: Eukaryota > Viridiplantae > Streptophyta > Magnoliopsida > Asterales > Asteraceae > Chrysanthemum > Chrysanthemum makinoi. Next base: position 98,350,237 of record OU343220.1, on the reverse strand, counting down.
ATCTCCTTGGCTTTATCCAGGTACTGCTTAATGACAGGCTTCCTTGCTTCGTAGGAGCCCTTGATCTGGTTGGCCACCAGTTGGGGTCACCAAAATAGCCAAGTCTTCTACCTCCATGTTTTAGCGATCGAGACCTGCTAGCAAGACTTCGTACTCGCCGTATTAGTAGCATCAAATTCAAAGCGGAGTGCATAAGTATACTCCTTTCCTTCAGGGTTAACTAGCATCAACCCTGCACCTGATCCATCGGAGCTGGAGGCCCCATCGGTGTAAAGTTTCCACCCTTTGACCTTCTTCACAGGCTTTTTGTCAGCAACTTTGTTGTCCTGCTTCAGTTCGGAGGGTGTCTCTGCTAAAAAATCTGCCAGTATTTGCCCTTTAACCGAGTTCCTACCCTTGCACTCAATTTCATGTTCTCCTAGCTCGATGGACCATTTAGCTATCCTTCTAGATTTCTCTGGCTTCGAAAGTATCTGCTTAATTGGCTTGTCAGTGAGCACGGTTATGGGGTGAGCCTGGAAGTACCTTCGAAGACGCCTCGCTGCATAAACCAAAGATAGGATTAAATTTTCCAAATCTGGGTAATTCAGCTTAGCTCCCTCAGAGAACCCTACTAACAAGGTAGACAGGGATTTGCTTCTTTTCCCTTTCCACCAACAAAACAGCACTAATGCTTTCGAAGGAGGCTGCGATGTACATAAATAACACTTCGCCTTTGATTGGGGCGGTAAGTGTGGGTAGAATTGCCATGAACTCCTTGAGCTTTTGAAAGGCCGCTTCTGCATCCGTGCTCCATTGAAATGTCTTCTTATCCGTGTATCCTTTAAGTGTCTTGAAGAATGGCAAGGATCTGTCTGCACCCTTCGATAGGAATCTGCTGAGGGCTGCTAGCTTTCCGTTCAAACTTTGTACATTTTGAGAGACTTAGGAGCCTACAAGTCTGTGCTGGCTTTGATCTTCGAAGGGTTGGCTTTGATACCACCTTTGTGATCAGGTGCCCCAAGAATTGCCCTTCCTCTACATTGAAAGAACACTTCTTGGGGTTTAACTTCATGTTGATGGCGTGAAGCTGATCAAAGGTTTCTTTTATGTCGGAGAGCATATCCTCCTCTGTTCTGCTTTTGATGACCATTTCGTCTACGTATGCTTCGAGGTTCCTACCTATTTGCTTGTTGAAGGCTTTGTCCACTAACCTTTGGTAGGTAGCACCTGCATTTTTCAGACCGAAGGGCATCTTCTTGTAGCAATAAACGCCTTTTCCTGTAAAAAAAGGTTGTTTTCTCTTCGTCCTCTTCTGCCATCTGTATCTGGTGGTAACCTTTGTAAGCATCCACAAAACATTTTAGTCGAAACCCTGATAAGGATTCCACCTTCCAATCAATTACAGGTAGAGGATAACAGTCCTTCGGACAGGCCTTGTTGATATCGGTGAAGTCTACACACATTCGCCATCCTACATAATGCTTTTTAACCATCACTGGATTGGCTACCCAGGTTTGATACTTCACTTCCCTGAGTATACCTGCTGCTAAGAACTCATCCACCTCCTTGCATGCCGCTGCATTCCTTTCAGGTGCAAGGCTACGACGCTTTTGCTTGATAGGTTCAATGTGCTTGAACTCGTTAAGCTTGTGCTCAGTGCCGAAGGGCTTTCTGTCTATGATGAGGTTTCTGGGGACCCCTGTCATGTCGGAGTCTGTCCATGTGAAGACATCCACGTTAGCCCTTAGTAACTTTTCCAGTTCTGCCTTAAAGGTGGCAGGGAGCTACTTTCCAATGACCACCATCTGATCAGGATGTAGGTCGTTTACCACGATGCACTCTTTGGCATCACTACAGTTGAGAATATCCTTCGGAACCTCCTCAGGACTTTGTTTGACCCTTTTGCCTACATTTGTAGGCTTCTTCGTGTTGTAGCTAGAGAAAACCGTTCCAATATCGAAGGGTGTTTGGAATTTGATTGCAGCATGTATGGTGGAGACAACGATACCCATTTTCTGCCTTGCGGTTCTCCCTATTAATAGGTTATAGGGGATTCAGACCTTACGATCACGAAAACTAGGTTTCTGCCCTTTTTAGCCTTCCTTCTCCAATCGTGACCTCTCGAGGGACTTCTCCCAGAGGCCATGAATGTTCCCCTGAGAATCCCACCAAAGGTACCTTTGAATCTACTCTCTTCGACCTTATCGAAGGCTTGAGCTTTAGAAAACAATGCTCATAGATGACTTCGCAGGAGCTTCCGCATTCTAAGTAGGCTCTATTCACTTCCCTGTTGGAAATTAAGACTTTGATGATCACGGGGTCATTTGAGAGAACCTTGCCAGTGATAGAAGGGAACGTAACATCGCTTACCCCGCATAATCCTTTCTCTGCTGCTTTTCTCTTTAAACCAGAATCATCCTTGTGAACCATGAGGATTGGAGCTTCGACAGGCGTGGTATCTTTCCCCAATTGTGTGTCGGAGATCTTCTCTTTACCTTTCCTTATACCCTTCACCAAATGTCCCAATTGGCCAGACTTCACGGCCTCTTCTATCTGTTTTTTGAGCTCTCTGCAACTGTTGGTTTCGTGCCCATAATCGTCGTGGAAATAGCAATACTTGGATGTATCCCTGCTTCTTCCTCTACTTTCCAAACGAGGGGGAGGATCGAAGGCCTTCGCAGCCCTTTTCGTAGCAAGTATTTCCCTTGGAGATTTGGACAGATTTGCCAAGAGTCTGTGGTTAATGTTTTTGTTGTAGGGTGTGAACATGTCCCTGCCTTTGTGTCTGTTTTTGGACCCTTCCCACGAACAGTGCTTTAGGATCTTGCTGTAACTTTCTTTACTTTCGATCAGAGCCCCATTGGTGGACACTTCTTTGGCTTCGATCCAGGTGTACGTCTTCTCTATTAAGCCTTTGTAGGTTGCGGGAAGGTTAGTGGATAGGAATTCCACTAAAATTCTGTTTCGTAGGCCATGCACAAACCAGATGCTGGTCTTCGTGCAGAACCAGAATATGCAAGGTGTCATCAGTGTATCTAGTAACGTAAGCCCTGGTGCTCTCGTTTTCCCTCGGCTTGATGTTGTGTACTGTCAGGTGAGTCCTTGTGAAATTTTTCTGTTGGCTGAAGTGTGATCTAAACTTGGCCTTGAGATCATCCAAATTCACTATGCTACCTGCTTTTTGCCCATTCCACCATATACGAGCGGAGTCTTAAAGGGTATACGTGAACATGTGGCTAGCAACTGGCATAACCCATTTCTGCATTCTAATAGCCCCTTCAAACAGATGTAAGAAATTATCCAGGTCCCCCTTCCCATCATAAGTGAACATGTGCGGGCATTTTCAACCCGTCGGGTAGAGGGTAGTCTTCTATCCACCTTACGAAGGGTGTTGTGGAACCCATGGGCTTCGAATAGAGGCAGTTGTAAGGTGGCATGTAAATGGGGGCAGCATTGTATGGGTTATGGTTCGGAGGTACTCCGACAGGATTTTGGTTAACATAAGGAGGGTCAGCAGTAGGTATAAAAGATGGGTGACTTCCAACAGGATATGGAGGGTATACCATAGGTTTTCTGTAGGGCATGTTTTCGTATGGTTAAGGAAAGCTAGGGTTGTTAGTCTGCCCATTAGGCGGGGGATAAACCCCATGGGGTAAGATTGAGTTTGAAAAGGAGTGTACATACCATGAGGAGGAATATTTCCTCCCCCATTCATTTGAGGTGTATTGCCTTCTACGCCGGATGCGTGAGAAGGCTACAACGGAACCCTTGCATCAGTTCTCCCTAGATGGGCTACCAAGAGTGGTGGCAAGTTAACCACCGTAGTCTCCCTTCGATGACTCCTCCCATTAGAGCCTTCCATTGTTCATTCCCTTCTCGTCGGAGCCCTCTCCGGAACATCTTTGAAACCCATCGATCTTCCACTCGGCCTTCGACTTCCCGGAGATGCTACCCTCAGCACTGAGCATGTAGCCCCAGGAGCCAAGGGCCTAGTCTCCATTTCTATCTCTTCGTCATACTCATCACTAGAGTATTCCAACTCCCTCCAGATCTCTACGTTCCGAGCTTTCCTCCTTCGAGCCCTCAAAAAGGACTCTAGCGCTTCGATGTTAGCTTCGACGAACGCAGGACTGATTACTGGTTCGGGGTTAGCTGATTTCGAAGCATGGTTGTTGGGAGTTATTTCAGGGTGAGATCGTGTGGTGAAAGTGGACGCGGTTATGTTAGGAAGGTTGTTAGGATCGTTGACTGGGATTGGTGTCAAGGTCGAGAAACCGGAGGGAGTATCTTCTTCCTTGATTCATGCCGTAAAAAAAGTGATTAGATTGACTGGTTATAAGTTTGGAATAACGAGACCAATTGTAGCGGGTCCCACGGATGGCGCCACTGATTGTACAATAATTCGTACGACCAGGCCTTCAATGGTGATCGAAGGGTATGAGGGGTGATATGCTTGCGCCAAACTTGTAGCCAATCTGCAATAAGAAATAGTAGACACTTCGTTAAGTGATTGCACAGGGGTTGGACCCTGCGAACCACCTCCAGCGTGAGAGTAAGTATGTGATATGTGTTGTAAGTAATGTAGAGTATGTTAAATATTGTGTTTAGTGAACATACCATTGAAATGACTCGTCCAACCTATTTATAGATAGAGAAATAAGTTTGGAGAGTGTTTGCACACGTTTCGGGGATCATGGTGGTGTCTCATGATTTTTGGTAACCGCTAAGGCTTCATCCCCACTCTCTCTGTCTTGGCGGGGAAGCTAAGGAGATAGTGGGAACATGGGGAAAGACCAAGTCAATGTTCTCCTTTATCTTAGTGTCTTCAAGAGAAGACCCCGAAGGGCATGGGCCTTCTGCTGGCGAATTCCCAACTGGTAACCATATCAATGATGAATGATTTTACGCCACCAATGACTTATGAAGAAATACTTGGGCCTTCGTAATGCAAATTCAACTGGGGTCGAAGGGGAGTCGTTCGACCTGATCGGAGGGTATGTCATCAGGAATGAAGCACATTTGGACGAAAAGGAGCAATTACATGAAGAAAATGGCAAAGTTAATATCGAAGCCACTCAAAGCTGATCAACAGTACCTGACGTCGTCTCAATGAAAGGGCGACGCCATCCCTCTATGATGACTTGATCAAAACATGCACGCGACAGCTAAGTGAAATTTCTGGTCTTATAACCTGACGGCGTCACGCTTTAATATTGGAGGGCATCACTCAAAGTTTCCACTCTAGAAGGCCCAGATCTAGAATCAAGATGACGTCCCAACTGAAGACCAATGGTGTCACAACTCTAAGGTAACGCCGTCCCATCGATGACTTGGCCCAGACGAAACCCTAATGACAGCGAGCTGACGGCGTCCCATGCAAAAGGTGACGCCGTCGCAGTTGTAAATCTATATATAGAATTTGATTTTTCTGTATTTTGGGAGGTAGAATTTTGGAGAAAAAACCCTAAATCGTTTGTAGTCCGAATTGGACACTATCTTAGGGTCCCATACCCTATTTTACACATCGAGATAAGTATTTTAATCCAAAGTATCATTATGTCTATCCCGTATTCGATTGATTGTGTGTATGCTTGCTTGTTTACCATGTCTAGCTAAATTTCTTGTGTGTTTGCTTAGATCTATGAAACCTAGTTATTGATTATTGTTAGGTTGTTTCTTATCTTAATTAAAAATTGGCTTAGGAGTGCAACTAGGCATCATTCGTTGTATTTAATGCTTGAGTATGCTTTATGATGATGTGGTCTATGGATGAAATAGCTTAGGCTTGCCGACTTCGTAGGTCACATACGAGAGATAACCTCAAAGAACTAGGGGGCACGCATACCCTACGACCTTTAGGAATACAACGCGTTAAGATAAGGACGTGACAACTCAACCGACCAATAAAAGATAACTAGGGAGTAATAGTATCTAGGTAAACACATCTTTAATAATCATACGAGCGCACTTCAATTAGACATAAGCTACCCCGTAGTAATTAGATAATTAGATAAGTAGAAGTAATCGGTAGCAGTACCACCCCCAACCAATTGCCCGAAATTTTACCTTAGCTTTCTAAAAAGCCATAAAAAGATAAAAGAAGAATCATCCTCAACCCCCACCTTCTCGTCATACATTTCTTACTAGCATTCCTATTCCCCTAGAGAACGATATCAATCCCCGAGGTTTACCCAATACTACACTACAACGATTAGGTTCACTGCCTAGGAGGTTGAAAAACTTGCTCGACGAAAAGGAAGTTTCCTTCACCCCCAACGTGCCTTCCGCGCGCATCAATCTCTTTAGAGCTAGTAGAGGTTACTTGTGGCTTTTTACTCCCAGTAGCTTAATAAACCCCAAAAACAAATATTTCAAAATAATTAAAGGTGTTTGGTTTTGACGATACTTAGTTTTCAAGCATTCTTGAGAGAATCCTTGCTATTAAGAGTTGGGTACACATCAAGGTGATGTCAGTGTTGCGGTATAATAGACAACTGATTCATGATAGTACGTGCTATTGTTTCTATTTTTATAAACACCGTGGGACTCGGAGTTTGGCAAATAATTAACGTGAAATAAAGATCAAATGTATAAATGTGAAAATCCAAAGCCATAAAAGTTTTCTATGTTTGACTGTACCCCCATTGCCATGGACTTCAAACAGGTTGAGGAAAAATTCCAAAGTCATAATAAGACTTCTAATAAAACGGTAATCCCGTTGAATTGGTGGTTGAAAGGGTCGAGGGATAAAATTGCAAATGTGCAGATGTGCTAAAATAATGTTAAGCCAAGGTTCAACTTTGGGGATGTCCTAATAAAATTTTTCTGTTTCAGGTCTCAAACATGGGATGTCTCGGTTATAAATAAAAAGGATGTCCCCTAAATCGTGTGAAATTAGGACCTTGACGTGGACCTCATTCTTGTGAGCAACAGTTTTCGAGGGAAGGTTTGGAAACTACTTAGCGTCTAAACTCGATGCTTTTATCAGAATAAAAATCTATCGCAACAAGAAATGAGAAAAACAAAAAAATTCTCGATTTTCAAAATAAAATCCTTAGAGGAATTAGGATTATGGGAGTGAAAAGTAGCTAAGCGTTCACAAGTAGCATCTATGGGTAGTGTTAGCATCTAATTTGTATATAGCGAGTGATTTCGATTTTAAGCTTAGTTTAGGAACTCGTGAAAAATCAAGGACGATGAATTCTATCTGTATGGTCACTTCTTTATGAGTTGTGTTTCCTACTCCGTGATCCTAAAATATCTTTCAAAAATATGTGATAGTTATTGATAAACATGAAAGTTCAACAAACCGTCACACAAAATGAAAAGTGCTTAACATTATACCTATATATGAAATAAAATGATTTAACTGGGCGTTTTTAGAATCAAGGGTTTCTTAATCTCTCTTGAGGAAGCTTTGCTAGTTTACATAGCTTTCGTAGAAAGTTGCTGGAATCTTTGGTTTTAGAAGCATGAGTTGATGACATTGAGTGAGGACACGCCAATACATTAGTTTGGGGGATTTTGGTATGTGTGAAAACATATACCTTTTTCTTTATTAAAACGACCCAAATAAACCGGAAATGAGCCGTTAATGCTTAATATCTTTGTGTTTCTTGAGTTTATGCATATGCAGGTACGGATATCACCAAACAGACAAAGAAAAGAGAAAATAGAAGAAAAACGAGCACGGGAAGAGAAGAGTGCAAAAGACGGAGTCGAGGATCAGTTTTCTACGGTTACGGAAATTGGATCATGATTGTTTAAAGATTTCATCACACACCCTCATCCTTGGCATAATTACACTATACACCCTCCATCTTACCAATTTTACCAATTACACCTCACTTTACCTAAGATACACATTTAGTCCTTTGAAATTCACATTTGGCCATTTTGGTCCTTATTGTTACTTTTTATCCGGATAACAAATATTAATACCAGTCCAAAACCAAAACATTACCCAACCCATTTTTATCTGATTTAACCCACAACCCATCCCAAGCCCAATCCCATAAAAATACTCATACCCGGTTATCCCTAATATTACCCTCAACCCGTTTCCCCTTTTAACCTGGTCAACCAACCCAACCACACGTCAAACAATAATAAAAAAAAAAGGCAAAAGTACCCTTCCCCGCCATATATAACCCAACATTGTTCCTCTATCTTCATCCCCAAATTACCCACCATGCCTTTGTCATAAACTTGGTGCTAAGCATCTTTTGAGTCTGACATCATCAAGGATTGCCAGAGTGAACAAATAGAGTGCTTTGATTAGGGGAAACACATCACCAAGATTATCCTATGGCTGTGATTGATTGGATTGACTCTTCAAATGATCAAGGGTGGAAATCAGAGATCCCAGAAGCTTCTTCAAACCCTAATTGAAGCCTCAAGACTCCCTATAAATACCCCCTTATTTCTGTGTTTAGAAGAGTAGTTTTTTAGGTTAATGTTACCATGTCCAATTATTTTTAAGTTGTAATTTTTAGTTCAAATGTTTTTCTGATTCAGATTTAAGCTTTGTACTCTCATGTTATTTCAATAAAAGTTCACTTTCTTTTATTTCAATTGTTCTTATATATATTTCTATCTTAAATTTTGAATTATCAATGGTTGATTGATCTCAATTAAGCTTTCAATAAGCTCAATACATCTTGCATATAAGCTTACTAAAGCTTTTATAGCTTTTAGTAGGCTTATACCTTCATTTTACTAAAAAGTTCAAAAAGTCAAAGCAAATGTAAAAAATAGTCAAATAAGCTCTTTGGAAGTAAGCCAGAAAGGGAAGGGCTTAGTGTATTTTACTAGCTTGTTTTAAACAAGCTAGAGCTTGTAGAGTAGCTCCGCGAGAAATTTAAATGCCTTGTTTAGCTAGGGGATTTGTAAGTAAGCTTATTAGCTTATTTTTTTAGTTTAAACTGCTTAGTGTGTTCATTTTAGTGCTTATTTGTTCTAATTTTACTTACTATTGCTATTTGTTATCTTATTTCAGTTTCTCATAGTCATTTGTTTGAATTCACCATATAAACTCTTGAAAATCACAAAAATAAGCATTTAGTAGGTTTAGCTTAATTATAGCATTTAAGTTGTTAGAATCTAGTTATAATCTGTCATTAGACCTAATTAAATCAGAATTAGTCATATTATTTCAAGTTTTAAGGGTCAAACTGTTTTTAGAAGCAAAAACAGTCCATTAAGGACTGTTTGGCATAAGGGAATTTTTGTGTAAAAAGTAGTTTTGGTAAAATGATTTTTACATTTTCAGATTAGGTTTATCTTAAAAAGGTATTCAAAATTTCAATTGATTAGTTGTTTCAAGTTTTGATTCAAATTTTTTTATTTCTAAATAATAATCTGGGACTGCACAATCTGTGAAGACAGATTGTGCAGATTGTAGTCATTAAGCTGAATTTAGTCTTGTATGTGTGTCAAAATTGGTTTCTAAAGTCAATGTTTAATCGATCCTCAGTCATTGTTTCAAGTAGTGTGCAGTCAAAATAGCTTTTGTTAAAAATTCCAAAAGTTGAGAATAGTTCAAAAGTAGTTCCTGATCCTGCTTTTATCAGATCTCACAACAACTTGTTTTTAAGTACTTCAAGATTAATTGGTTTTATGTGATTTTGGTTGGTCATTCTAAATCTGTTCTCAGTTAAATTTGATTTTGGTTAACTTTAGTTAGCTTAAAATTGTATTCAAAAGTTGTGTGTTGCAAAGGTTCATCAATAAGTCTGTTGGTTCATACACAGGACTGTAGTTACATTAAGTCACTTTCATAAGCTCACAGGAAGCTCTAAACAGCTCCTTTTGTTCTAAAATTTGGTAGTTAACATCTTTGGTGGTCATTTTTTAGTTCTCAATCAGTTTGAGCCCTTACCTGATTTTTAATAAACTTGTGGAGTAGCTCAAACTAAGCTACTCAGGGCTGTTTGGATATGCAAAGTAACATAAGTACCTTTTCAGCTTCTCAGCTTTTTAGTTTTGAAATTTGACTTAATCTTAGTTTGTTTCTGCTCATCAGTAATTGCTTAGTTGATTTGTAGCTGAATTTAGCTCAGGGTTTAGCTTGTTAAAGTTGTTTGATCCATTCAATTAGCTTAATTCTTGTTTTCAGATTTAGTTTGCTAATTTCTGCTTTAAATTGCTTATTTTAGCTTAAGTCCTTATAGTTAGTTTTCATTTTTCAGTTAAAATAAGCTTATTCAAGCTTATTTTATTAGTTTATTTCAAGATTTAAAAAAAATAATAAAAATAAAAAGTGCCAAAACCAGGGATTGAACCCTGATCTCAGCACTCACAACCTTAACACCCAACACACTTCCATCTGCACCCTAGGGACTTACAGTTCCTAGGGGTAGTTAATTATCTTATAAGGACACTTTCAGAATTACCCCAACAACTTTTAGATAGCTTATTTCAGCTTATTACTACAAGCTACCAACTGTTTCTTAATTTTCTCTTATCAAGCTTTTAACAAAGTACTTTTCCTGAATTTTGGGATTTTTCCATTTTCATATACTATTTTTTATAATTAGTTTTCTAAATTTTAGTTTTTAATTCAAAATAAATAAATAAAAAGTCAAAAATATCCGACTTTTCCTAAAATTTTCTTTTGTTGTTAGGATTTAGAAAATTCGGTAGTTAAAGACTCGGTCACCTCAAGTATATGTAATCGTTAGAAAGCTCGTAGTCGTAGTCATTTAGTAATAGTTTGTAGTTAGTTAAGTAACACCGTGGAGGACAGACGGGTCTTTACCCACTGTATGCCTGATCCATAGCCCGTAGGAGGCGTATCATGTAAGAACCTATAAATACCCTTTGCCTAGCAAGGAAAAGGGTTTGAGCTTTCAATATACATTTTTCTTTGTCTCACGAAAGTTCCCAACTCTCTTCACTTTCTCTCTCTAAAACCTAATCTCATTCGTCCCTTATTTGTGTTTGATTATGTGTTTGTGAAAACCAATATGCTACAAATGGTATCAAGAGCCATGGTTTGATCATCCATCTTACATGTTCTTGGATTCTTAGTGGTTTTCTTAGGTTTTTGGGTTTGAATGAGCTTTGAGTAGTTTTCATCATTTGGATCATTTTTAGTGTTAAAGTTTGAATTTTGATAGTACTTTTGTGTTCAGAATCATCATAAGTGTTTAGGTTTTGGATTGGAAGGCCTCAATCATCTTGGTTGTACTGTTTTGGATTGAAAAAGTTTAGTTTTTGAAGTTCTTCAAGTAAGCGGTTTGTCTCTCGGTGTTAATTTCTTTGAAGCGGTTTGATCACATTTTATGCAATTTGACCTGTTAGTGTAAGCGGTTTGATCCCTAAGCGGTTTGAGTGTTAAGACAAAGAGACAAAAAGGACAAAGTAGTGGAAGTACTTTTATCCCCTTGTGGTTTGTCAAGATAAGCGGTTTGTCATAAGTGGTTTGGTCTAAGCGTTTTGATATAAGCGGTTTGTTCTAAACGGTTTGTCCCAAAGCGTTTTGAATGAAGCGGTTTGTCTTCTGCGATTTGTGCTAAGCGGTTTGATACAGTGGTTTGATCCAGCGGTTTGTTGAAGCGATTTGATCTAGCAGTTTGACTTTCAGTGGTTTGATCCAGCAGTTTGTTGAAGCGATTTGTGTTAAGCGATTTGTCAGTTGTGTGATTTATGTTAAGCGATTTGTCAGTTGTGCGGTTTGTCTCTTGAGACTTGTTGTTTCTTCGTGATACGTTTTACGGTTTTCTCTTGATTTAGTAAAATCCCGTGAAAGAATCTATTTCTCGGTTTAATCAAAGAGTAGTAAAATCCCGTGTACTTAGTAATCATGTCTACAATCACTTCTTCCGTTGCTGATGACGTTCAAGCTGCAGGATCCGATACTCGTCCTCACATGCTTGATAGAATAGATTGTGACTCTTGGGCTCAAAGAATCAAAGAATCAGATTGTATTGCTTAGGAAAACAGAATGGAGTTAACATCCTTAAGTTAATCGATGAAGGACCATTTCAAATTGAAACTACCAGAGATATTCTCGAAACTGGAACTGATGGAAATGTTATGTTAGGGTTGGATAGACCAAGAATGTATGATGAGCTTGATGATAAGGAGATGAAGAGATATGATGCTGACATTAGAGCCTCAAACATCATACTTCAAGGTTTACTAAAAGACATTTACAAGCTGATCAATCACAACACTGAAGCCAAGGCTGTCTCACATTGGGTCACATATTGATCATATGGGACAATATTATCATTGCCCATATTAGCAATATCCGAGTCACTGGTTTCCTGCGATTGAACTTTATCATGTATCTTTTGCTGATCAACATCATCATATAGTTTTAATACCTCTGAGATGATTGTTTCTTTGGATGGACCGGCTTGCTGTGGTGAGGGGACCTTTGGAGAGACCATTGGAGAAATGCTAGCCATGAAAATTGTCAGTGCAGTAGGTTCATCATCGATGTCAGAGTCGTATGCATCACAGTCGGCGAATTGAAAGGCATTCTGATGATTATGACCTATCTCCTGAATGGTGTTCATCCACATCTGCATCATATGTCTTGGCATTGCCCTCACCAAGAAACAACAACTCCTCTTCATCCAACACAGCTCCATTGTCCTGAGCTTGCACAAGTAACATCTTATCTTTGAAGTACTCTGCATTTTGTGGGCATTTTGGGGATGTACAGTTTCTAGCTATATGTCCATCACCACCACTGTTGTAGCACTTGATCGGCTTTGCTTGTCCTTGATTTCCATTCCTTCCCTATTCTGATTTGCCACATATCCTCCACCTACTCCGGATACCATAACCCTTCAACCATCCCTTGTTCATATAGTCTTCCATGAACTGGTTGCCCCATAATCTTTCCATCTCGACAACAAGATGATTGTGTAGATTTGATGCGCTTCGATCTCATTGTTAGTGTGAAGACTGTTGGTATGTGGACTCAGGGTCAAGTTTTGTTTAACCATAAGCGCCAGTTGATTAATGAAGTGTCCCATGACTACATCAGCATCAGCTTGCTTGAACCTTGGATCAGGAATGATTTTGTGATTACCATTACCCGTGGGTATGACTTGAGAAGCTTTGGTAGTAATACCAACATTGGTGTAGAAGGCTGTTGAGTCATTTGACGAACTGGTTTATCCCTGCTTAGATTTGAACTGCTCAAGAATCCTACGTTCAAACATAGCATGTCTCTCATTCTGGAGAAGGAAGGCATACAATTGCTCATAGTTGGTGTTCTTCAATCCTTTGGTTAGCTTCATAGAGGTGACAAACTTGTGCCATTCGGGATTCATGTTGTTCACAAACTTCGAGTTCAGCTGAATGTTTGGCATAGTCATTTTGATATTCCTCATATCATTCACAAGCTTGTGGAATCTCACGTAATATTCATAGATACTCTCTTCTGGTTTCATCTTAAAGTGCTCAAATTCATCATACAGCTGTGATTCTCTGTCTTCCTTGGTTAATTCAGAACCTGAGAGAAGCATTTTGACATTATCCCAAACAGCCTTGGCTTCAGTGTTGTGATTGATACGCTTGTAGATGTCTTTTGGAAGACGCCGAAGTATAATGTTTGAAGCCCTGATATCAGCATCGAATCTCTTTCTCTCTTTATCACTGAGCTTATCATACATCTTTGGTCTATCCAATCCAAAGATCATGGTTCCATCTGCAGCAGTATCAATTATGTCTCTTGTAGTCTCAATCTGATAAGGTCCTTCATCAATTGATTTGAGAATGTTGACTCCATTTTCCTTTCCAAGATTGTACAATCTGATTCGTTGAGCCCAAGAGTCGTAGTCAGTTCTGTCAAGCATGGGTGGACGAGTATCTGAACAGTTCTGTCAAGCATGGGTGGACGAGTATCTGAACTAGCTAGTAGACATGTTTACAGATTTCAAGGGATTTTATAACTCTATGATTAAACCAGGAAATAGATTCTTTCACGGGATTTTACTAAATCAAGAGAAAATCGTATTAGAAACAAAAAATCAACCAAATCGCTATAATCCTTGAACCAAGTCGCTAAGCACCAAGTCGCTAAGTAGCAACTCGCTAAACCTCAAGTCGCTGTGAATCAAGTCGCTAAGCACCAAATCGCTAGACACAATTTGCTATAATGCCAAGTCGCTAAGACACAGTCAAGTTGCTAAATAACAACTCGCTAAGATCCAAGTCGCTAACACCAAGTCGCTGAGAATACAAAGTACAAGTCGCTAACAAAATTGAATTCAAGTCGCTAACATAACCAAGTCGCTAACCGTAGTGGAGAATCCACTAACTTGTACTGTTTGTTGGCTTGTCTCAATAGACAAGTCGCTAGGCTCAAGTCACTAACAATTAACACTACTACTCGCTAACAATTACTGAAGCAAGTCGCTACAAAGAAAAACACTATGAGAGTCAAGTCGCTAGCAAGAAAAACTTCAAAAACACACTTTTCAATCCAAAACAAGCCCAACCACAGTGATTCAAGCTTTACACATCAAAACCCAAGCACTTACAATGATTCTAAACACAAAAGTACACCCAAAATTCAAACTTTAACACAAGAAATTATCCAAATAATGCAAAAACCACTAAACTTTTTCAAACTCAAAAACCATCTAAAACCACTAGAAATCCAAGGATATGTGAGAGAGATGATCAAACCATGGCTCTTGATACCATTTGTATCATATTGGATTTCACAAACACATTAAAACAAGATCACAAGTAGGCGTATAATTCAAGGTTTTAGAGAGAGAAATAGTTAGAGGTTTGGGAACTTAGTGAGAGAAAGTGAAAATCTTATTATGAGCTCCAACTCTCTACCTTTTGAGGTAGAGAGTATTTATAGTCTTACACAAATCGCCACCTAGGGGCTGTGGATCAGGCATACAGTGGGTAAAGACCCATCCGTCCTCCATGGTGTTACATAACTAAATACTACTTAACATTAAATAACTACGTCTACGAACTTTCTAACGATTACATATACTTGAGGTGACCGACACTTTAATAACTGGATTTACTAAATCCTAACATGAAGTCTTTGACTTTGGTGGCTGGATTAATGATTTGGAGTTGACTTGTTGACTGAGTGGTTTAGTACTGGTCTAACCACTGCATGCAAAACTGTTGAATCTACTTCTAGTTAATCTTTCTAACCACTGCTAACCTTAACAATGCTTTCAGTGTTTGGTTTATGTGTGTGATATGCAGAATTGAAGGAGTATTTGTATACATCAAGTTGTTGTTGTTTAGTGCTTGTATTGTTGGTTATGCAGAGATTACACTGGCAACCATAATGCAAGCAGTGGTAAAAAGTACTCTTACAGTCGAAAAATAAAACAGAGAAATTTCATTCATTATGAAGATTCATTACATTCAAAGTTAGAGTGCACCTAACCATAATCAAAACACAAAAGATTAAAACCTAACACAACCTACATCACCATATCTCACGTCAACTACTCCATAGGTTTCTTGCCCTTACCCACATAGTCATGCTTGTTCTTCTGTGCTCTCTTCCTTTTGTTCTCAACGGTTGACTGCATTCTTAGACAAGGAAGACCAAGAACTTGTGGAGGAGGCCTTGGTAGTCTTGCAGGCTTCTCTGGTATAGTTATCTGCTTCTTGTTTGAGAGAGTTGTCTTCAATGCTACTGTCAGAGCCTTTGGCAACTCTTTGGCCAAGGAATAGGTCTCATCATTGTTCTCATCATCATCTGATGAGCTGGAGTAGAACTCAAGAGAAGGTGCAGGTTTGGCTGCAGGTGCACGCTTGGCAGTTTCTTTAGTGTACTTCTTGGATGAAGTGCTTCCAGCCCATGGTGGAAAGTATCCAGCCCACCCTGATGCCTCTGAGGAAGACTCTGAAGCAATCACAAACTCTTCCTCTGAATCAGAAGAGATGTTGATGATGTTGGAAGGATTGCTCATGATGATGTTTAGGGCTTTTGTGAAGTTTGAATGGATTCTGATAAAGATTACAATATGCCAAGCCTCTTTATATAGGCAAAGTCGGTTACAAGGGTTCAATAATAAATATATTTGCTTTTACCTATTTTGGTAGGTTAAAGAGTAAATATAGATATTATCGGGTTGACTTTGGAAGATATTTTTAGATAGTGGCTTGGTTAAAAGTAACTTTGGTTAAACCAAGTTGGTTATTTCTATTCTTTGTATTATGCTAACACATGCAGGTACATAACCAACATAGATGGGAGTTGATCTTAAAAGGTGTATAACTGAGATACACAACAAATGGTTATTGATTCACCATGTCTAATCCACATAAGAATCAACTAGTCCAGAGCAAACGGCTATTAGTAAAGACTTGACAAATCCATTTATGGTTGATAGTTTACCATAAACTATATGGTTATCAACTCACCATATTCTTTATGATTAAGAGTTGGCTAGTCCATAGCAAACGGCTCATGGTAAAGACATATCAAATCCGTTGATAGCTGGTAGTTTGCTAAAAACTATGATAAGAGCAGTCCAATTTTAATATGTTTTTCTTTACCACTGCTCTTTGAAAATTTTTGTGAAAATTTACCACTGCTAGTTCACAGTTTCCAGTGATAGTGTTATTTTTACCAATGTTGATCTAGCCGTACAACGTTGTGTCAGAACTAATTTTTACTAGCCGTTGTAGAAAAATTGCTTTCTATATATATAGGGTAACTTTTTAGAAGATTATCTACTTTCCTATTTGATATTTATCTTCCAAAGATAAATACTTTCCATAGATAATCTTTCTTTCGCAAAACTCTTAAACCCTACCTCTATATATCTTTTGTCTCAATTGGCTAGTTATTCCTTCAATTCTTACTGACATAATATCTTTTTCATCAAAAGTTTCTATGGCACCATTAAAATTTGCAGATGAGCACAACCAAGTGGCCTACTTAGAAAAGTCAAACGAGAAGAGTGGCCATGTTTTTCATCAGATTATGGACTTTCTCAATACTACCCATATAAGGTATGCTTTACTTTTAAATCCCACAATCTATATCTCTCAAATCAAACAGTTTTGGACTTCTACTAAGTCCATAACACTTGAGATTAGAGATACACATGAAACAGTGGATGCTCTAAGAGCCACTGTTTGAAAAATGTTGAGTTTGAACTGTAAGCATTCATTATCATTAGTGAACAGTGCATTTTTATCCTTTAATTGTTGATTGATGTTAAGGCATTTATCCATTTGAGATTTTTGGTCCTTAATTAAGGTCATGAGCTCAATATCTGGATTAGACAAAAATTCAGTTTGTTCCACGTGAGTCTCAACATGATCATTATTCAGATCCTTAAGTATAACCACGGAGTCAGCTTGATTATCAATGGTAACCATAAGGTCATCTTGATCATCAAATATAACTACGGGATTTATTTGATTATCATCGGAATGAGATGTAGATGGCTCATGCTGAACACTCAGACCCTTGTCGGATGAAGATGTTGGCGGAGATATCAGATCAGTAATGAATGTAGTTTGATCTAGTACCTGAGACAGGCCGTCAGTGTCATACACTGGGCATGTGTCACTCATGTTTAGAGAGTGAGTGGGAATATCGGGTGTGATAGCAGTTGTTTGAGAATGAATCTCAACTGCTGGGATATCAACTGATGAACTTGATGAATCTTTATAAAATTGCAGGATACCAAGTGCATCCTCATCATCACTGTCATCGAGAATAAAACGAAATTGAGAGCTAGATCTGGCTGCTTTTTCTTTTGCAATTGATTCCCTAACAGATTTTTCAAAGGTAATTTGGGAATTTATTTTAGCAACTGCTCTTCACCGCAATTCTTCCATGGATTTCTCATGTGAATTTTGAATGACGGGACATTGTGGGAGTGGGGATTTGTCAAAACAGGAAGGTTGACATTGATAATCATCATGAGGACCCCCACAATATACACAAGAAAACTGGGAGCATTTTGAAATGCTTTGTTTTACTCAACTCCTCAGTTCTTTTCACCGACTCCAGAAGCTCTAGATAAGTGTCTTGTTGGGTTTGCTGAGGAATTTGAGTCATTTGGCACTGTGGAGGTTGGTCGTGATATGGATAGTCGTAATTGTTACAAGGAAATGGATTCCCTGTTTGACAATCAGAGCTGAAATGGGGACCTCCACAGTTCTCACAATAGTAAAACTGTTGAGTCTGGACTGGCAAATTATATGGATATTGGTCATAACCAAAGTTCTGAGCATCACCGGAAAACTGTTCATAGACAAACGCGTTTCCGGATTGACACTCAAATCCTTGGTGAGGATCTCCACAAAATTCACAGCAGTTATGTTGATTGTATGAAGATAAGTCGGGCGTGTGGGTAATTGGAAAAGTTTGAAGGGTCGTTAAATGAGTTCGGATTAGGATCATAATCAAATGAATTCCTCGAACCACAAAACAAACAACTCCCGTTATGAATATCATTACCACACTGTACACACGTACACCAGCGACAGGGTGTACCAAAAAGAGGCTCACAACCGACACCAAGGAATAACGATTCCATTTGAGAGTTATGAGAAGGAATTGGTTCATTCAAAGAATCAACAAAACCAACATGGTGATCCGAATGACTATTAAGTCTCGAAGAATATTTTGAAAAATCCGGAGGTGGGACAAGTGGTGTGCTTTGAGAGCTAGCAATTTCCACCACTTCCGTTATGGTCTCTGGTTCTTGTTCTTGAGAAACTTGAAGATTAGGCAAGTCATTCTTGCTAGTCACCGGTCTAAATTTTGCATGCTTGCTTTTAACCAGTAAATCGTGAAAGTTTAGGATCAATTTTAGACGGCTTAGGAGCAATTGAGGGTTAGATCTTTGGATAACCGTAGGTTGGACGTATTTAGCACCTCCATTGTCAGAAGGAAGTACCTGGTCCTTTGTCACCCCTGTTTCTCGTTCCATTTCCCTACGCAGAATTAATGGATCATCACGAACAACACGAATTCTTGACATTTGTGATAAAGTATGAAGTTTTTCAACTTCGTTCCAGAATTCGTCGTAGTTGAAAGATTCCATGAGAATAGAAGAAGTTAGAATCAAATGGATAGAGGGTAAAGGAATAAAGAATCAAAAGGGTAAGAGGGTAAAGATGAATATTTTTGATTTTTGAAAACATGCTATAAAAACAAAGAATGAAAATATTTTTGGTAATCGATTAGTCAAACGAATTAACTTCACGATAATTTTGGTTTTATATGAAAATAAGGAAATATGGACAAAGATGGTAAATATACAATGGGTGTATATTCAAGAATCACTGATGCTTCAAATTCGTAGAACTCAGCACACCTCCCCGGCAGCGGCGCCAAAATTTGATTGAGTCCAGACGGTCAGGTTTTATCACACAAGCTAACCACTTGTGAATGGTCAACCGTAATAAAAGTCCGAACAGTCTGAAACCAATGCAATTATGATCTGGAGAGTATAGTGTATCCCCAGGTCGTTAAGTCCCAACGAGGTGTGAACACTGTAGTACAACGAATCTGTGATCGGGTGATATTGAATGGGAAAAGGTTTGTAGATTTGGAATAATTATACCTAAAGAAAAAGTTTGTAAATTACAGGGGCTTAAATGCAAATTAAAGAAAATTAAAAAGCTAAAATATATTAAATAAACGCTATCACTATTTTTAAAATTGATTTTTCTTGATTTATAAAACAAAATAACTTAAATGAACTATTTTAACTAAAACGTAAACCTAAATTATCTAAAAACGTGACCTAGAATGAAAACGCGCGTTATATATAAAAATTACGCGAGTGCGCAAGGAAAAACGTAAAATTTGTGAAATAAAAGTCCTACGAGTGTAAAAACAATTTTCTTACTTACTATATGACAAAAGAAAATTTTAGAAAAAAGATTTATATTTTTTTGACTTTTATATTTTTTATTATGAATTAAATACTCTTTTAAACTAATTAAATGATTAAAAATACTAAAACTATTTAGAAAATTCTGAAACTTTTTTATAAAATACTCTATATCAATACAAGGCTAGGAAAAATACAAAACATGTGACAACTTAATTAAATAAGCTAGAAATAAGCTAAAGTTTACGTATAAGCTAAATGGAAAACAAAGGGTTAAGTAATAGATATTGCAAACCATAACCAGTCAAAGACCCAAGGGCGAATGGTAAGGTGTGTGTGTGGTGAGCTGGGTGGCCAGGGTTCGAATCCCAGCAATGGCTTTTTATTTTTTATTTCTTTTTGAACTTTTTCTTTTTAAAACTAATTAAGCACACTTAGATAAGCAAAATTTATAACTACAACTTTTTATGAAAACAACTAATAAGCTCTGTTTGAGCTTATATTTCTTAACAGTTAGTAAAAAAATTGGAATAAGCACAAAGATTAAGTTAAATTGCTAATAAGCTAGTAAATATGCTAAGGTTAAGTGAAAATGAGCTAAACTAATGATAATAAGCTAGAATGATAACTGAAAAAGCGAAATAACTTATAAATAAGCACTAAACAAACCAAAATAAGCATAAGCTTAATTGTTAAACAGGACACTGTTTGGGTTTCTAAACACTTTCTAGCTTAATTTTAAGCACTTAAATGAGCTAAGAAATGAAAAGGATCACTGGAACTAACAAATACACCAACTAAGCTTTCCAAAAAGCTAAAGCTCTCACTGTGGAGTTCATTGATGAGCTTTTAATGAGCTTATGAAAAATTTTAAAACACTGAGTAATATTTGTACTAGTTAAAATGGACAAAACAATAAGCCACTAGCAGGCTTATTAAATAAGCTACAAAGTGAAAAACTAAACTTGGAGCCTTGAGATAGCTAGGTGAGCTTCTCAAAAAGCTAAGGTACACAAGCTAATACTCACTAATGAGCTCTGTGAGAGCTTGTGAAATAGCTTGTAAAACTGGTGCACAGGGCAATATTTCAGAAAAGGTTCTAAAAGAGGCTAAGTAATAAGCACTTTATAAGCTGATGAGAAGTGAACTAATATTTTTCTAATTAAGTTAAGCAGCTAAACTTTAATATCCCAAATGCATATAGATTAAATCTTAATATTAAGCACACACTAAAATTCTAAAGTTTATTCAAAAATTGTAATTAGGAAAATTTTGACTTTTTAAATTATGAACCAGTTTGACTTATTTGAGATTCTAATGATCCTAGGCTACTAAATATGTTATATTAAGCTATTATGGAACTAGATTAGGCTACTTTACCAACTTATACACTGAAATGATGATATACTCACTCTAAATCCTTAACAGTGAATAACTAAGGTAGGATTAAAACTAATTTTGACTTTTTATTGAACAAGCACTGGATTTTATGGTTAAACTAACCTATTTAGACCTAAAGTAACATGTACAAACTAGAAATACCAACAAAAATATTCTCTAAGTTAACAAACTCAACAAATACAAACAACCCTTTATATGAATGATTTTTTGGTTTTATAAGGCAAATGAGTACCAAGGTTTTTTAAACTGCTTTTTATCAAGTTGTTATGAGTTGATAAGCTTGAATGAACACAGAAATACTAGCTTAAGCTACAATTACCCTAGCTTCTATTTTATACTCTTATGACAGTTAATACAAGATTTTTAAGAAAGATGAGAACTAATTAACAAATCTACAATGTTAAGCTTTAATTCAACTAAGATAGACCTAATAAGCTAAAAGAACTAAAAATAAGCAGAGAATAAGCAATTGAACAGTGAAATTACAAAAATAAGAAAACTTCTTACAAATTGACATCCAAGCTGAGAAACCATGAACTAGATACCAAGGACCATCCTACTACCTCCCATGAGGTTCTAAACCAACTTTTATTCAATATTCAACACTGCTACAGCTGGCTTGTTTCTTTTTTCTTGATTTTTGATTTTTTTACTTATTTATCCTATTTTTTTGTATTTTTGAATTTTAAGTTTAAACTGGATTTTAAAATTACTAAAAGCTTTTAAAAGCTTTGTAAGGAGCTTGTATGAGCTTTTAAATCCTTAACATTCACTAAAATCACATACAAATAGACTTGAGATTTTTAACTTGAAAATTACACAAACTGAGTTCATATAGATAAACTGAAATTGACACTGAAAATAAGTTTGAAATACACTGAAATATGATTACAAAGTATTTTAAAGCTTGAACATATACTGGAAAGTTAAAATTAACTAAGTTGACACTACCTAAACTAAAATTACACTACTTAGTCTTTACCTCTGCTTTTCCTTCTTTTATATTTATCTCTTTGAGTTCTTTGTCGACCTCTGAGTGTTTCCCACCTCATTCCACCATTGATCTTCACAGTCATCAAATTCGCCATTTGTCAATTTTGGCGCCAAAATAGTCTTGAGCAGGTTTTCTCAATTAAAGCTTTTGGATGGATGTGGAGGTGTTAAAGAGTTGGTACAGTGTAGAGGTGAGGTAGAAAGTTGATTAAAACCACTGGTTTTGGTATGCAGGTAAGGAAGAGGAAGATGTACAGTGTTTGTGGTTTTGGGCGGGATTTTGACCATATGACCCGTTTTTATTATTAACGTGGGAGTTGGGCTTGGGATTGGATTGGGCTAGCTGGGTTTTATTTTGGGTTTGGATAATTAACAAAAAGGGTCCGGTTTGGTTTAGTTAATACACAAGGACCATAGTTGTAATTTGCTAAAAATGAGGGACCTGATTTGAACTTTCCCAAACATCACACAAGGACTAAACCTACAATTAATGGTTAGTACAAGGACCAATATTGCATAAAATACCATTTTTATAAATCCAAGGACCATTTTTGACAATTTTCAAACTCCAGGGACCAAACTTGTAATTTTATCAAAACTTATCATATAAGGACCAAATATGCCACATTTGAATAATACAAGGGTGTAGTTTGAATAATTTCCATTTTTAAACACCTAGGTACTGATTTTGACACTTTTGTAAAATTGAGGGACCAAAGTTGTAAATTGTGATTTTTAAACTTCGAAGGACAATTTATTACAACTTGTGAATCCCAAGGACCTTAAATGACTTTTTATAAGTTTTGGAATGACTAAGGACTATATTTGACAACTTTTGAAACTTGGGGGACTAAAACTGCCAATTATGCAAACTTGATACGTTTTTCAACTGATTTTGGTATTTTTGCATTTAAAACACATAAAACACTTATTTGTGATATTTTTATCATTTTGATGTATTTCTAAGTGTTTTCAGATGTTTTTGCAGTTTAAATGATACAAAAATGATGAGTATTTGCACACTCATCAATCCCCCACACTAAGATATTGCTAGTCCCTAGCAATCTTTTATGAAAAATTAATGGATTTTATCTCTTTACCAAAAGCCATTACTTCTGGAGTAGCCAATTGTTTCAGTTCAAGTAAGAACCTTGGTACAATGATAACCAAATGATTTTGAGCAAATCACCAGCTTTCAACGGTTTTGATTTGTCTTTACCAGAAGCCGTTTGCTTCTGGACTAGCCAATCTCTTAGATAAATTATCAATATTATCTTTGGTGAGTCGATTACCAATTATGGTTTTTCAACTGCCTTTACCACAAGCCATAAACTTGCGGGCTAGCCAACTCTTCACTAATTAAAGATATGGTGAGCTGAACACCATACAATTTTGGGCAAATTGCAAGCCATCAACGGATTTGAGATATCTTTACCAAGAGCCGTTTGCTCCTGGATTAGCCAATCCTTTTGTTTATTAGACATGGTGGACTGATTACCATTTGCTGTGTTTAGTACATAGTACTTCCACTAAAAAAAAATTTATTTGGCCATTTTGGGGGAAAAAGGGACTAAAAGGGTACATTTATGATCAAATTCGCCAGAATTTCCCCCCCACACTTAGAAATGAATATTGTCCTCAATATTCAAAGTCCCGGCTATTATGTCGAATCCTTGAACGTAAAAAGATAACATTACTAGCCAAGTGTGGAAACACAACAATTATTCTCTTTAATATTGATAATTTTCATGATTTTTTTTTTAAATGGAACTTATATACAACAGCGGGGGCAACTCCCCCACACTAGGGTGGTACACACGGGTGAAAACCCATGTTTAACTACTGTTTTTGATTACCGAGTCGCTAGCTTGACTCGACCCCGAATTAATTTGTTCATGGGGAAGTAAATGGAAGAGACAATCTCCATCGGACTTTCATTCAAGATGTTTGTATAAACATTGAAATACGTGAAAGTTCCACACCGATGAGATATACATAGAACCGGCTCAAAAATGATAAATGAAAATGCCGGGATCAAAAATAGTGTCTTCATTCCAGAAGGAATGAAGAACAGGAGAAGCCACGGGATAGGTGAAGAAAAGAAAGAAAATCATGATAAAAATCATGACTAACTCATCATTATGAGAAGGAGAATTCATGATTTCTGGATCATGAATCTCATCATTTAAGCTCATTTGATCAAGACATATTCTGGGTGGGAGGGATGGGATTTTGATATCAAGCAAGTTCTCATGGTTGAGAACATTTCCCTCCGGAACACAAAAATCATTTTTGTCTAGATCAAAATGGAAGTTATCATACTCTGGTGGAGATATGATATGAGTGAGTTCAAAGAACTCCTCGTAAAGAGAATCATTCACGTAATGTAAGTCGTGAACTCTTGTTCCACTGTAGACTCATCACTATCCTCAATCTGAGTATCAAAGAGTGGATTCTCCGAAATTAAAGTGAATTCAGAGTCGAATTCAAATAGAGGATTAGTGAGAGTAGCTTTGAATGTTTGCGGAACAAGGTGATTAACATTCTCTATTGGACTGTTAGGGTGAGAAGTGAGTGAACGATCATTACAAAGGAGACTTTCAATTTCTCCTAGGTTGGCTTTGAAATCAAAGAGATCATCATCACTTTTCGATGAAAGTGGAATGATGTGAGTGAGTTCATCGGTGAACTCCTCAAGAAGAGGATCAACATCAAAATGTGAAAGTGATGCCTCAACATTCTCAATGTCCCCATAAGATTTACAATCATCGCTAAAATCGGAGAAAGTCTCAAAATGATCTTTTGAACACTTAAGAGGGAAAGGGATATCACACATATGGTCAAAAGTTCCCTGTGACTCTCTGGGATTGGGACAAGGTCCTCAACACTAGACTTTATGAATTCGTCCGATTCCTTTTAAGGAACAGTGTCAAGATGCTCATCCCCAATGTTTAGAGAGTGAGTGGGAATATCGGGTGTGATAGCATTTGTTTGAGAATGAATCTCAACTGCTGGGATATCAACTGATGAACTTGATGAATCTTTATAAAATTGCAGGATACCAAGTGCATCCTCATCATCACTGTCATCAGGAATAAAACGAAATTGAGAGCTAGATCTGGCTGCTTTTTCTTTTGCAATTGATTCCCTAACAGATTTTTCAAAGGCAATTTGGGAATTTATTTTAGCAGCCTGCTCTTCAGCTGGCAATTCTTCCATGGATTTCTCATGTGAATTTTGAATGACGGGACATTGTGGGAGTGGGGATTTGTCAAAACAGGAAGGTTGACATTGATAATCATCATGAGGACCCCCACAATATACACAAGAAAAACTGGGAGCATTTTGAAATGCTGTTTTACTCAACTCCTCAGTTCTTTTCACTGACTCCAGAAGCTCTAGATAAGTGTCTTGTTGGGTTTGCTGAGGAATTTGAGTCATTTGGCACTGTGGAGGTTGTTCGTGATATGGATAGTCGTAATTGTTACAAGGAAATGGATTCCCTGTTTGACAATCAGAGCTGAAATGGGGACCTCCACAGTTCTCACAATAGTAAACTGTTGAGTCGGATGGCGAATTATATGGATATTGGTCATAACCAAAGTTCTGAGCATCACCAGAAAACTGTTCATAGACAAACGCGTTTCCGGATTGACACTCAAATCCTTGGTGAGGATCTCCACAAAATTCACAGCAGTTATGTTGATTATATGAAGATAAGTCTGGCTGTGGTGGGTAATTGGAAAAGTTTGAGGGGTCGTTAAATGAGTTCCGATTAGGATCATAATCAAATGAATTCCTCGAACCACAAAACAAACAACTCCCGTTATGAATATCATTACCACACTGTACACACGTACAACAGCGACAGGGTGAACCAAAAAGAGGCTCACCACAACCGACACAAGGAATAAACGATTCCATTTGAGAGTTATGAGAAGGAATTGGTTCATTCAAAGAATCAACAAAACCAACATGGTGATCCGAATGACTATTAAGTCTCGAAGAATATTTTGAAAAATCCGGAGGTGGGACAAGTGGTGTGCTTTGAGAGCTAGCAATTTCCACCACTTCCGTTATGGTCTCTGGTTCTTGTTCTTGAGAAACTTGAAGATTAGGCAAGTCATTCTTGCTAGTCACCGGTCTAAATTCTGCATGCTTGCTTTTAACCGTAAATCGTGAAAGTTTAGGATCAATTTTAGACGGCTTAGGAGCAATTGAGGGGTTAGATCTTTTGATAACCGTAGGTTGGACGTATTTAGCACCTCCATTATCAGAAGGAAGTACCTGGTCCTTTGTCACCCCGGTTTCTCGTTCCATTTCCCTACGCAGAATTAATGGATCATCACGAACAACACGAATTCTTGACATTTGTGATAAAGTATGAAGTTTTTCAACTTCGTTCCAGAATTCGTCGTAGTTGAAAGATTCCATGAGAATAGAAGAAGTTAGAATCAAATGGATAGAGGGTAAAGGGATAAAGAATCAAAAAGGGTAAAAGGGTAAAGATGAATATTTTTGGATTTTTGAAAAACATGCTATAAAAACAAAGAATGAAAATATTTTTGGTAATCGATTAGTCAAAACGAATTAACTCACGATAATTTTGGTTTTATATGAAAATAAGGAAATATGGACAAAGATGGTAAATATACAATGGGTGTATATTCAAGAATCATGATGCTTCAAATCATTAGAACTCAGCACCCCCGGCAAGCGGCAAAATTTGATTGAGTCGAGGCGGTCAGGGTTTTATCACACAAGCTAACCACTTGTGAATGGTCAACCGTAATAAAAGTCCGAACACGATCTGAAACCAATGCAATTATGATCTGGAGAGTAGTGTATCCCCGGTCGTTAAGTCCCAACGAGGTGTGAACACACGTAGTACAACGAATCGTGATCGGGTGATATTGAATGGGAAAAGGTTTGTAGATTTGGAATAATTATACCTAAAGAAAAAGTTTGTAAATTACAGGGGCTTAAATGCAAATTAAAGAAAATTAAAAAGCTAAAATATATTAAATAAACGCTATCACTATTTTTAAAATTGATTTTTCTTGATTTATAAAACAAAATAACTTAAATGAACTATTTTAACTAAAACGTAAACCTAAATTATCTAAAAACGTGACCTAGAATGAAAACGCGCGTTATATATAAAAATTACGCGAGTGCGCAAGGAAAAACGTAAAATTTGTGAAATAAAAGTCCTACGAGTGTAAAAACAATTTTCTTACTTACTATATGACAAAAGAAAATTTTAGAAAAAAGATTTATATTTTTTTGACTTTTATATTTTTTATTATGAATTAAATACTCTTTTAAACTAATTAAATGATTAAAAATACTAAAACTATTTAGAAAAATCTGAAACTTTTTTATAAAATACTCTATATCAATACAAGGCTAGGAAAAATACAAAACATGTGACAACTTAATTAAATAAGCTAGAAATAAGCTAAAGTTTACGTATAAGCTAAATGGAAAACAAAGGGTTAAGTAATAGATATTGCAAACCATAACCAGTTCAAAGACCCAAGAATTGAATGGTAAGGTGTGTGTGTGGTGAGCTGGGTGGCCAGGGTTCGAATCCCAGCAATGGACTTTTTATTTTTATTTTTTTTGAACTTTTTCTTTTTAAAACTAATTAAGCACACTTAGATAAGCAAAATTTATAACTACAACTTTTTATGAAAACAACTAATAAGCTCAGTTTGAGCTTATATTTCTTATGTTAGTAAAAAATTGGAATAAGCACAAAGATTAAGTTAAATTGCTAATAAGCTAGTAAATAAGCTAAGGTTAAGTGAAAAAGAGCTAAACTAATGATAATAAGCTAGAATGATAACTGAAAAAGCAAAATAACTTATAAATAAGCACTAAACAAACCAAAATAAGCATAAGCTTAACTGTTAAACAGGACACTGTTTGGGTTTCTAAACACTTTCTAGCTTAATTTTAAGCACTTAAATGAGCTAAGAAATGAAAAGGATCACTGGAACTAACAAATACACCAACTAAGCTTTCCAAAAAGCTAAAGCTCTCACTGTGGAGTTCATTGATGAGCTTTTAATGAGCTTATGAAAAATTTTAAAACACTGAGTAATATTTGTACTAGTTAAAATGGACAAAACAATAAGCCACTAGCAGGCTTATTAAATAAGCTACAAAGTGAAAAACTAAACTTGGAGCCTTGAGATAGCTAGGTGAGCTTCTCAAAAAGCTAAGGTACACAAGCTAATACTCACTAATGAGCTCTGTGAGAGCTTGTGAAATAGCTTGTAAAACTGGTGCACAGGGCAATATTTCAGAAAAGGTTCTAAAAGAGGCTAAGTAATAAGCACTTTATAAGCTGATGAGAAGTGAACTAATATTTTCTAATTAAGTTAAGCAGCTAAACTTTAATATCCCAAATGCATATAGATTAAATCTTAATATTAAGCACACACTAAAATTCTAAAGTTTATTCAAAAATTGTAATTAGGAAAATTTTGACTTTTTAAATTATGAACCAGTTTGACTTATTTGAGATTCTAATGATCCTAGGCTACTAAATATGTTATATTAAGCTATTATGGAACTAGATTAGGCTACTTTACCAACTTATACACTGAAATGATGATATACTCACTCTAAATCCTTAACAGTGAATAACTAAGGTAAGATTATAACTAATTTTGACTTTTTATAAAACAAGGACTGAATTTTATGGTTAAACTAACCTATTTAGACCTAAAGTAACATGTACAAACTAGAAATACCAACAAAAATATTCTCTGAGTTAACAAACTCAGCAAATACAAACAACCCTTTATATGAATGATTTTTTGGTTTTATAAGGCAAATGAGTACCAAGGTTTTTTAAACTGCTTTTTATCAAGTTGTTATGAGTTGATAAGCTTGAATGAACACAAAAATACTAGCTTAAGCTACAATTACCCTAGCTTCTATTTTATACTCTTATGACAGTTAATACAAGATTTTTAAGAAAGATGAGAACTAATTAACAAATCTACAATGTTAAGCTTTAATTCAACTAAGATAGACCTAATAAGCTAAAATAACTAAAAATAAGCAGAGAATAAGCAATTGAACAGTGAAATTACAAAAATAAGAAAAGTTCTTACAAATTGACATCCAAGCTGAGAAACCATGAACTAGATACCAAGGACCATCCTACTACCTCCCATGCGGTTCTAAACCAACTTTTATTCAATATTCAACACTGCTACAGCTGGCTTGTTTCTTTTTTCTTGATTTTTGATTTTTTTACTTATTTATCCTATTTTTTTGTATTTTTGAATTTTAAGTTTAAACTGGATTTTAAAATTACTAAAAGCAAAAAAAAAAAAAAAAAAGTTTTAAAAGCTTTGTAAGGAGCTTATATGAGCTTTTAAATCCTTAACATTCACTAAAATCACATACAAATAGACTTGAGATTTTTAACTTGAAAATTACACAAACTGAGTTCATATAGATAAACCTGAAATTGACGAAAATAAGTTTGAAATACACTGAAATATGATTACAAAGTATTTTAAAGCTTGAACATACACTGGAAAGTTAAAATTAACTAAGTCGACACTACCTAAACTAAAATTACACTACTTAGTCTTTACCTCTGCTTTTCCTTCTTTTATATTTATCTCTTTGAGTTCTTTGTCGACTTCTGAGTGTTTCCCACCTCATTCCAGCCATTGGATCTTCACAAGTCATCAAATTCGCCATTTGTCAATTTTGGCGCCAAAATAGTCTTGAGCAGGTTTTCTCAATTAAAGCTTTTGGATGGATGTAGAGGTGTTAAAGAGTTGGTAACAGGTGTAGAGGTGAGGTAGAAAGTTGATTAAAAACCGGTTTTGGTATGCGGTGAGAAGAGGATATGTGTGTTTGTGGTTTTGGGCGGGATTTTGACCATATGACCCGTTTTTATTATTAACGTGGGAGTTGGGCTTGGGATTGGATTGGGCTAGCTGGGTTTTATTTTGGGTTTGGATAATTAACAAAAAGGGTTTGGTTTAGTTAATACACAAGGACCATAGTTGTAATTTGCTAAAAATGAGGGACCTGATTTGAACTTTCCCAAACATCACACAAGGACTAAACCTGCAATTAATGGTTAGTACAAGGACCAATATTGCATAAAATTCCATTTTTATAAATCCAAGGACCATTTTTGACAATTTTCAAACTCCGGGGACCAAACTTGTAATTTTCTCAAAACTTATCATATAAGGACCAAATATGTTTGAATAATTGTAGTTTGAATAATTTCCATTTTAAACACCCAGATTGATTTTTGTAAAATTGAGGGACCAAAGTTGTAAATTGTGATTTTTAAACTTCAAAGGACAATTTCTTACAACTTGTGAATCCCAAGGACCTTAAATGACTTTTTATAAGTTTTGGAATGACTAAGGACTATATTTGACTTTTTGAAACTTGGGGACTAAACGCCAATTATGCAAACTTGATCGTTTTCAAGCGATTTTGGTATTTTTGCATTTAAAACACATAAAACACTTATTTGTGATATTTTTATCATTTTGCTGTATTTCTAAGTATTTTCAGATGTTTTTGCAGTTTAAATGGTACAAAAATGATGAGTATTTGCACACTCATCAACCCTAATCCTCTAGTATATAAAGAGGACATAGGTGTAGGTTATATACATGTCTTCCAAGATGTAGTCGACTTAAAGGTGTGTGTGTGTGTCCTAGGCGTATAGTCTTGTAAACGCCTAGGTTATTAGTTTAGTTAGTAGTTTAGTTATCTAGACGTGTTCCTATAAACGTCTAAGATTAGTTAGTGTTAGTGAATGAAAACCTTGTTCAATAACAAAGAATTGATTAGTTTATTCTGCTATGCATGTTATTAGTCTTCATTATTGATCCCTAGCTGAGCTTATAAACGATCTTATCACCATGTTATTCCTTCCATTAGCATTAAACCCTTGACCACCACCCATCTGACAAACATTACCACGATTCTGAACTTCAACTCGTCCATTGTTAACAACAGCTTGATTCCTAGTGTTTGATGAGGTACGAATGCGATTGTTGGATATGTTA
This sequence comes from Chrysanthemum makinoi, assembly GCA_910596185.1. Taxonomy (NCBI): domain Eukaryota; kingdom Viridiplantae; phylum Streptophyta; class Magnoliopsida; order Asterales; family Asteraceae; genus Chrysanthemum; species Chrysanthemum makinoi. Next base: position 98,318,973 of record OU343220.1, on the reverse strand, counting down.
GAGTATCGGCCGAAGGCTCTAACAGTCATGACAAACCCTTGTTGCAATGCATCGAAAGCTTCAGCATCCTCATTAGATTCACTGTAAAGTGCTTGATCATTGTTGTTGTAAGGAACCAATTGAGTTTCTTGGGTTTGTTGTTGTGACGGATCATATGGGGTAATTGTAGCAGTTGGTTGTGGAGGATTTGTGAATACAGTTTGTAAAGTTGGAAATTGAGGATAACAAGCTTGAGCCCACAATGCAAGAGTTCGATTATCCGGGAGTGAAGGTGAAACAGGAGCTCCACAGATGACTCTTTCTCTGTCAACTTCCTTTTAGTGGGGCTTCAAATAGTCGTACAACAATCCGTATGTAGCATGATGAAGATTCTTTGCTTGACGGATGAAAATAACAAACTTTTCCCAATCAGGACCAATACTACTTAGGAACTTAGTGTTGACTACAATTCTTGGCATAATGATATTGTGTTTATCCAAGTCATTGATGATGTCTGAGAACCGATGATGATATGACTCTAATGTCTCCCCTAGTTCACTCATGAAGTGTTCATAGGCTAAGTAGATTTTAGATTCCATGTCTTCTTGATTTAGTTCATCGCGTTCCATAAGAAGATGAATGTGCTCCGCATTGCTTTAGCGATCTTGAGCATCAACACTACTGGTATCAGATTGGGTAATCCCAAAAGGATATATTGCATAGCAATTTCATCAGCTTCTAAGTGAAGAAGTTGATTAGTAGTAAGTTGATCAATACCGACAATGTTGGTGATATCATCTCTTGGTGGATTGGCGTTCGGATCTCTGGGTACAGTGACAGTAGGCATCTGAAATGGACCTTCAAGGATGACCTTTTTTAAGAACTTTCCATGTGGCTTCTTTAGATCACAAAACCTAAAGAACCTTATCACCCATTGATCGTAATTTCTGGGAGTGAGCATTGGAGGTGCTGTCAAGGGATCGGCCAGCTTCTTTAAATGAATGGATTGTTGGCTACTTAAAGCTTCACACATCTTTACAAACCAAGACGGTTCCTTCATAGCATATTTAGATGGATGCTGATTTTGAAAGTTTGTGTAAGGTTGTACTTGTAGACTAGGTGGTGGTTGAATCATTTGTGGTGGAATTGCTCCTTGAGGAAATTGTTGTTGAAATTGATGTTGTTGTTGATAGAGTTGTTGTTGTTGTTAGAGTTGTTGTTCTTGTTGTTGTTGAGGATACATATGAGGAAAAAGCTAGAGTATGGTGGTTGAGACATCTTGAGGCTTTAACTTGTGTTGATGATGGATCATTGTAGTCGAATGAAACTTAGTTGATGAAGTAACCTTATGTGTAGAAAACTAGCTTAAGTAGAGAAAACCTTATCGTAAAACCAATCCTTACGTAAAAAAATGAAGTCTGTGTAGTGATAGCTTAAGCGTAAACTTGAGGAAGCTTTAACAGCTTATGCGTAAACAAAGGCTTAGAAGTAGAATTCTTATGCGTAAGATTAGCTTATGCGTAGGCTAGCGGCGTAAGTAAATTTGCTTAGAGAGATGCTACGCTAAGAGCTTTGCTAGGCGTAAAACTAGGGTTTTGCCCAAAATCCTTTATCCTATGTAAAAGATATACAAAGTCGAAGTGTTTTCAGCTTATCCAAACAAGAAGAGTAAACCAATAACAGCGAAGATCAAACCTTTTGGAACTTAGGGTTTTGCTATGCGTAGAAACTACCAAAACTGATTATTCTTCCCACAAATGTTTCTAAACCAGATTTTTATGATGAAAAAGCTTCAATATCACCAAAATGACACAAAAGTGTGAAACTTGATGATTCAACACTTGTTTTCACCTTGCGTGTAGGAATGACCACACGATTAAACCAAGCTCAAAAACAATGAAATACACGTAAAGTTTCAAACTTTTTGCCAAAAACTTAAACTTTAACACCAAATAACCTTTAAAGTACAAGAATCTTGAGTTTTAAAGTGTAAAAAATAATTTTTTAAAGCGTATGAAGATTTGAATACCGAGACTTACGCGTAGACACAATACTTCAAAAATAAAACCGTTTCACCCAACTATTTGGCGAATGATACCACTGTTAGGTCACCATGTTGTAACACAAGCATCAATATGTTAGAAATATAGATGAGAAAGATCAGATGAACACCTATACAATATCACGTATGAATATGAGAAAGAGTTATGTGTAGGATAAATGTAAAAGTGAACAACCAACTCTCAAATGAGAGTTACAAAGGTATTTATAGGGAAGGAGCTAGGGCAACATACAAGCTCCCTTCCTTTCTTTATTGGGCTTGGGCCAAGGCTTATGGGCTTTTTACATAAGCCTTGCCTTAAGTACTAACATAAAAGCCTTAATTAAGCTAACTATTACATATTGATTACTAACACTTGAGAAATGGTTTAGGAGTGATTCCAACAGAGTTTGCAAGTTACCATGATTGACTTTAATTTGCAAGAGCTAAATTATCGGCTAAGCATTCGCGGATCTTATTATTTAAGATTTTAAATTTGCGGAGATCAAGAAATAATAGAGTTATATAGGAGTTAGATGCTAAGCGTGGAGTAGTTGGATCTCCGACGAGGATTTAAAACGTACGCTTTTAGGGGGTCATTTAAGCCCTAAATCGACCAATTTTATATCCGTTACTTCTTAATTTCGTTCCTTTCACTTTTAGGTCTTTTGGAAGCAAAATCTTGGAATGAACACATTTGGAAAAGGGAGCAATTACATGAAGAAAATGGCAAAGTTAAGATCCCGAGCTCAAAGCGTCCCAATAGTACTTGACGGCGTCTCAACCAAAGGGCGATGCCGTCCCTTTATGATGACTTGATCAAAACATGCACGCGAAGGCTCAGTGAAAATTTTGGTCTTATATCCTGACGACGTCACGCTTTAATATTGGAGGGCGTCACTCATAGTTTCTACTCCAGATGGCCCAAATCTAGAATTAAGATGACGTCCCAACTGAAGACCGACGGCGTCATAACTCTAAGGTGACGCCGTCCCATCGATGACTTGGCCCAGACGAAACCCTAATGACGACTAGTTGACGGCGTCCCATGCAAAAGGTGACGTCGTCGCAGTTGTAAATCTATATATAGAATTCGATTTTTCTGTATTTTGGGAGGTAGACTTTTGGAGAAAAAACCCTAAATGGTTTGTTGTCCGAATTGGACAGTATCTTAGGGTCTCATACCCTATTTTACACATCGAGATAAGTATTTTAATCCAAAGTATCATTATGTTTATCCCGTATTCAATTGATTGTGTGTATGCTTGCTTGTTTACCATGTCTAGCTAAATTTCTTGTGTGCTTGCTTAGATCTATGAAACCTAGTTATTGATTATTGTTATGTTGTTTCTTATCTTAATTGAAAATTGGCTTAGGTGTGCAACTAGGCATCATTCGTTGTATTTAATGCTTGAGTATACTTTATGATGATGTGGTCTATGGATGAAATAGCTTAGGCTTGCCGACCTTGTAGGTCACATACGAGAGATAACCTCAAAGAACTAGGGGGCACACATACCCTACGACCTTTAGGAATACAACACGTTAAGATAAGGACATGACAACTCAACCGACCATAAAAGATAACTAGGGAGTAATAGTATCTAGGTAAACATATCTTTAATCATCATATGAGCACACTTCAATTAGACATAAGCTACCCATAGTAATTAGATAATTAGATAATTAGATAAGTAGAAGTAATCGGTAGAAGTACCACCCCCAACCAATTGCCTCAAAATGTTACCCTAACTTTCTAAAAAGCCATAAAAAGATTAAAAAAAAATCATCCTCAACCCCCACCTTCTCTTCATACATTTCTTACTAGCATTCTTATTCCCCTAGAGAACGATATTAATCCCCAAGGCTTACCCAATACTACACTACAACGATTAGGTTTACTGCCTAGGAGGTTGAAAAACTTGCTCGACGAAAAGGAAGTTTCCTTCACCCCGACCCGCCCGCGTCAAGTTTTTGGCGCTGCTTCCGGGGAATAGAATAGCTAGTTAGATTTTTATCTCATTTAGGTTCCCTTGCTTGATTCCTATCAAGTAAGATTTTTTCTCATTTTCATTAGCTTCCTTGTAGTCTATCCCCTTTCTTCGTGTTTTTGTTCATAACCTCATCACTTTTCATCATGGAAGGTGATAACCTATCAAATCAACCACTTCCTATCAGCCCACCACCAATTGACCCGCCAAGAGGCCGTACTCTTGGTGAATAATCTAGGCCGAGCCATCAAGGCTATAGGAATACCATTGAGCTCCCCGATCAAGCTCATACTACGGCCTTGCGATCCGACATCATCCGTTGGTGCAAAAACGGATGTGCATTCCATGGACTTTGTTCCGAAGATCCTAATCAGCATCTCAAGGATTTCCTAAAAATCGTTGACTCTATCGACCTTGATGCTACCACTCGGGAGACCACGCGCTTGCGTCTCTTCCAATTATCTCTACAGGACCAAGCTATTAATTGGCTTGAGTGACTTCCTGCCGGATCCATCTCAAGTTGGGATGATCTCACCACTCGTTTTCTCACCCAATTTTTCCCATCGGGGAGAACTACCAAACTAAGGAATGACATCTTGATGTTCCAACAACTTCGTGGCTCTCTACAGTGGACTCGATTCAAGGACTTGCTCCACAAAGTCCCTCATCACTTATCGATCTTTGGCTTCAAGTCCAAATCTTTTACGATCATCTCAATTTCTCAACTAGGCAAACCATCGACCAAGCGGCCGGTGGCAAACTTAGTAAACCCCCATGAGTTGCCCATCGGCAAAAATCTCCTTGCCTCGCATTGACTCACAACCTTCCAATCATAGGATGCTCGAACTTGAAGATCAAGTCAAATTCCTAATGAGCTCCTACAAGAATCCTAAGCCTTCACGCCAAGTGAACATGGTCCCTTCCTTGTGTAAGATATGTAGTGGTCCCCATGACACTCGGACTTGCACGAGACTCCCCGAACAAGCTTCCGTGGACTACGCATCCACGCGTACCAATGGAATGGGAGGAAGATTCCCCACAACACCCAGACCTAGGACTTTCAACAAAGCCCGAGAAGCATGGAGGGGCAAACCCGACTATAACTGGGGTCAAACCAAAGAAGTCACCTCTAACGACGCCCCATGGTCCCACTCTCACGGCCCTAGTCAACAAAACATAGAAGGGATGATGCAACACCTAGTTACATCGCAAGAAGCTCAAATAGCCAAGCTTTAGGACCGCAACCAACAACAAGCGAGATGGATAGGAAGATAGATAACCTTTTGAAAACCATGACCAATAGAGATAGGAAGATCACCGAAAAGGTTAATGCCATATCGACTCATTCTCCCGAAGCCTCCGGTGTTAAAAATAAGGACCCGAGCAAGTACTTCGAAACTAGGGACCCGTCTTCATCCAAACATGTTCACTTCGTCAATGCCATCACCCTAGTGAAACCGAATAGGAATAGTGACCGAAGCAACCTTGAGACGGTACTTGAGGTTAGTGAGACTCTAGGATGAAACAACCAACGAAGTAGATGAAGTAGGTGAAATACTTGGTTTCTACGGAAGAGGAACTTTCATGCCATCCCCACCTAGTCTGGCGACCTTAGGTCATATGTATGTTAGGAGAAGCCCATGAATCATCTTTGGAAATCCTAGAAATCTCAAACATACCATGTTTCTAGGACATCTTTTTGGTGGTACCTTCCTAGATTGATCGCAACCCCAATAAACATCATGATTCTTTACCAATTGTAATTAGGTGATGAAAAAACTATATCCCAAATAGGCAAGACCCCAATGATCCTAGATTTAGTTTTAATTTCCTGAAAGAGTTAAGGAATTGCCCGTCTATGTAGGATTTCATGCCTTCTGGTTACATGATTACATGGGTGTAAAGTACGGCCATAGATCCTAGCTTATCACATGTAGTTCTAGGAAAGCCATTCATAGAAAACTGCAGGGATGACTTATGATCCAATCATTAGGAGTTAGATTCAAGGATGAGACGGAGTGGCGTTGCTTACCAAATGCCATTTAAGATTGAGAATTTCTTCATATCCAATGTGAAAAGACTTAAGCTATCGGTCTACTATAGGAATGAGGAGGATAAGAAGAGAGGAGTAAATTATGTGTTGAATAAGATAATATTTGGGTTCTATAAAGGATTGTTTGAAATTAGGACGGAATATAGAACAAATTGAGGGGAAGATGACTTCTTAGAAAGATGCACGATAGGACATAACTATACCATGGAAAACCCCAATAGAGATCGTTATGAGGAAGAAGATGACGGTAAGGAAGTTACGTAGGAGCACGACTTCGAGTCTAGCTACAAGACTCATAAATAAAGAAAAGCGCTTCATGGGAGGCAACCCATGCTTAATTGTTTGCTTGTTTTGTGTCTTATATCTTTTTCATTGTTGTTTATTCTCATGTTAGACTTTGTGAAAATGCTTTATTTTGTCTTTAATTACATATAAAGGTATTTTACAAAAAGATAAGTGTAGGGAAGATCACATACATTTTTGAAGAACATGAACATGAGAATTACAATTAGTGAAATTGATATATATATATATATATATATATATATATGTGTGTTTGTTAGAGTCAAATGCTTGTATCGAGTCATAATGGATGTTTTGCATGAATTTTTCCAGGTTTTTAAGATGTAATTTTTCCTGAATTTTTCCAGAAAAACATTGCAGACCACTTTGTCGGAGACAACCTGACGGCGTCAGATTAAAGCCGGACGTCGGCTATGCAGAAACAGTTTATCATTTTTTTCTTTTTTTGTGCTACTTAAAATTTTTTGGAAATTCCCATGTCTTAATTTTCCAGAAAAACTGCAAACATCCATTCCACAAGCATTATATCTTGCTTTCTAGTATAGCTGTGTCATATATAGTTTTACCGCCGATTTTACGCAAATATTTCGTTTGTTTTCTTATAAGTGTGCAGGTTATATTTGGCAAGAAGAAGAAACAAAAAATCGGATGGAGCTTCTCACTCATACATTCTTCTTGGAAAATAATTTAACCACAACTTCGCATTGATACTACCGAGCTAATCAGGGGAGTACTAGTTTCTTTTCCTTACTTACCTTCCTTTATCATAACTTTGATACTTTCGGGGAATATTGGGGACAATGTTCAGTTTAAGTGTAGGGAGGGAGAATAAAATGGGAACTTAGAAACTATTCAGTCACTTGATTATTTGTCTTGTCCTTGGTAATTTGTATAATAAACTATGAGAAATATCAGTTAGGGCAATTTTAGCACCAAATTAAAAAAAAATTATGACATGTACGAGCTAAACTTTAGTCTTAATAAAGCGTCTCATGGATAGGAATTATATGACTAGCACAAAAACCGTTTACCACTCAAATTCCACCCCAAAAGTGTGAGGTTCGCCCCTAGATCTTTAAGAATAAAAGCATTCACCTTTAATGCTTAGAGAGTGTACCGGTAGTATAATATATTCTAGAACTTGTTTTGTGATGCATTTCGAGATTGCTAGTGAGACTACACTTGTATAGTTAGGAATATCTAAGTGATAAGAGGCATTAGGATAACCCTTGTTTGAAACCTGTATTATAATTACTTTTTCCACATTGGTTGAGTAATTAACCCACACCCTTGCGATGTACTCATCTTTAGTAAACGATACCCCAAGTTAACCCCTCAGATCCTATCCTTTTCCCGGTTCTCGTGATATTTCGGTTTTCCAGAATATCAATGAAGAGCATTGTTTACAATCCACCCCCAAATGTACACCCAAATCGTCTTAGCCTACCTTGTATGCACTCATCTTTAGTGCATAATTGTTATCATTGTTAAATCCCCAGTTCAAATATCTAGTTACTTGCCTGGTTGTTAATTCGATTCATATCTTTTGTACACAGTTTTGGGACGATTGGGACTCATGGGTAAAAAAGTAATATCTTATGGAGTAACGGGAAAGAACGTTAAATTCAAATTCCCTTTGTGTACGTAATTAAATACTCCAAGTGTTTTGATCTTTTCAAATCGGGTCAATTAGTATAAGAGAAATAAAAACTCAAGTGTAGGGATGCTTCTATAAATCCCTTATATTTTGATGTTATCATAGAGGATGGTAGAGTAAAAATGTATGAAAAAATATAAAATAAAAAAAAAATAAAAAAAAGAGAGTTTTAATAAAAAGGAAGAAAAACATATGGGCTACCATCCTACATCTATCTTTATGTTTATGTTTTTAAATTTATGTTTGTTTTGTTTCAAGTTATCTAGAGTTAGTGAGTCGAGTCTTGGCTTAGCAACGCCACGCTTTTCATGCTGGTAACATAAGATTTTTGACTTGCTACCACTAAATATCCCCTATCAAACAAAACCCTTTGTTTCCCTACCGTAAGCCTAACGTTACAACCCTTGTAAAGACCTCTTATATAGTTGTTCCTAGGTGCCTACGCCAAAGAGGTGGTGGTTTGATTTAGTCTCAAAATTATGGTAATCTATGTACTATGCTAGGTAATGAGTGTTTATCTTCTATTTCCATTTATTATATTTCATAAAAACCCGAGAGATGAGAGAATCCAAACACCACTTGTGAGGTGCTAGTGTATAATTTTCGTACTTGTTATGAAAATTGCGGTGCTTTAACTTGTTATGACCTATTTTAAACCAATACTTCATGCCCCCTGACTTATAAATTGATTGGCCATAAGCACATTTGCTTGAGGATAAGCAAATACCAAGTGTAGGGATATTTGATAAAGATTTAAAACGTAAGCTTTAAGGGGGTCATTTAAGCCCTAAATCGACCGATTTTATATCTGTTACTGTTTTATGGAAAACTAGAAGGGGGGGTTGAATAGTTTTACCGATTAAAACTTTTTTTTAAACTATTTAGATCGACTTATGTCAATCTATTTGATGTGTATGTTGGATGTTGATAGATAAGCATACAAATAAGCAATGCAAAGATAAAGAGTAAGAAGCACAAAACCACAACGCGAGTATTTATAGTGGTTCGGCTGCAAGGACACCTTCCTTGCCCTACTCCACTTCCCGAGTCACCTACTCGAGCGTTCGTAATCACTACACAACACAAGCTCCTTGTGGCGGAGAATCATTCACAACGTCGCCTACTCTTTATCCGGTACAAGGCTAGACACCGGGTTCTTCCACGAGGTAGAACCAAACCTAACACAACATTGCCTACACTTTATTCGGTACAAGGCTAGATACCACGTTCCATTACTAAGGAGGAACTACTACCCGACACTACAGAACACCTATCCTAAAGGAGATCCACTCCTTATTACAACATCAACAAGGATATCAATATCCTTTGACCCAAACTAATCTATCTTGTACATCGATGCACCATATCGAATGTACACCTTAGGCACGTTTCATTAATGCCTTTGACACAACACCTAGGCACCCTTCACTAATGCCTTCAACACGCACTTTCAGCACCCTTCACTAATGCCTTTGACACGGATCTTCGGCACCTTTCACTAATGCCTTCAACTTGACCCTTTAGACATCTTTCACCTATGTCTTCAACACCACACTTCTAATGAGAAATGAAAGAATTATCAACAAGATAACATCAGTATTCTTGATGATGACGAAGCTTGGCAACCCATGGACTTGAGCTTGCTCGACTTCAAGAGGTGGTGACCTCACCTTTAAGAGGAACCTAGAGAATCACACAAACACAAAACTAAATAGAAATATCCTTTGGATTTGAGGGTAGAGAGTTTACAACACTAAGAAAGAATGTGTGCAAAAGGGGTGGTTTACAATGGAGAAATGGCTCACTATTTATAGACAAAAATCACTACTGTCCCCCGAATCCCTTGCTTGAGGGATCCGTCTAGTGTATTCCTGGGGATCCGTTGGACGCTCCTACTAAATGGGTTATAGGTCATGGATCATGGGTGATGGGTTATGGACTTTGGATCATGGTGACGGAAATGAACTAATCAATGATGAAGATATTGTTTTGGAAGGAGGTGACGGCAATGAAGTCACGTAGGAGCACGACTTCAAGTCTAGCTACAAGACTCATAAATAAAAAAAAGCGCTTTGTGGGAGGCAACCCATGCTTAATTGTTTGCTTGTTTGTGTGTCATATATCTTTTTCATTGTTGTTTATTCTCATGTTTGAATTTGTGAAAATGCTTTATTTTGTCTTTAACCTCGTCTTAATTACATATAAAGGTATTTTACAATAAGATAAGTGTAGGGAAGATTACATACGTTTTTAAAAGAACGTGAACGTGAGAATTACAATTAGTGAAATTCATATATATGTGTGGTTGTTAGAGTCAAATGCTTGTATCGAGTCATAATGGATGTTTTGTAGGAATTTTTCTAGATTCTAAAGGTGTAATTTTTCCAGAATTTTTCAGGAAAACGCAGCAGACCAGTTTCTGTCAGGGCAACCTGACGACATCAGGATTAGAACCTGACGATGTCAGGTCGAGCAGAAACAGCTTATAAAATTTTTCTCGTTTTCTGTGCTATTTTTAAATTTTTAGAAATTCTCAGGTCTTAATTTTCTAGAAAATCTTCAAACATCCAATCCACAAGCATTATATCCTAGTCTATTTTCTTAAAGTGTGCAGGTTATATTTGGAAAGAAGAAGAAACACAACATTGGATGGAGCTTATCACATATACATTCTTCTTGGGAAAGAATTTAACCACTACTTCACATGGATCCTACCGAGCTAATCAGGGGTGTACTAGTTTCTTTCTCTTTTACTTACCTTCCTTTATCATAACTTTGATACTTTCGGGGAACATTGGGGACAATGTTCAGTTTAAGTGTAGGAATGGGGAATAAAACGGGAACTTAGAAACTATGCTTATCCTTGAATATTTGTCTTGTCCTAGTTCATTTGTGTAATAAGCTATGTGAAATATTTGTTAGGGCAATTTTAGCACCAAATTTAAATTTTTTTATGACATGTACGAGAAAAAACTTTAGTCTTAATAAAGCCTCTCATGGATAGGAGTTATATGACTATCACAAAAACCGTTTACCACTCAAATTCCATCCTAAAAATGTGAGGTTCGCCCCTAGATCTTTAGGAATAAAGCATTCACCTTTAATGCTTAGAGAGTGTACCGGTAGTATAATAGATTCTAGAACTTGTTTTGTGATGCATTCCGAGATCGCTAGTGAGACTACACTTGTGTAGTTAGGAATAACTAAATGATAAGAGGCATTAGGATAACCCTTGTTTGAAACCCGTATTATAATTACTTCTTCCACATCGGTCGAGTAATTACCCCACACCCTTGTGATGTACTCATCTTTAGTACACGGTACCCCTAGTTAACCCCTAAGTGCCTCTCCTTTTCGCGGTTCTCGTGATGTTTCGGTTTTTTGGAATATCAATGAAGAGCATTGTTTACAATCCACCCTCAAATGTACACCCAAATCGCCTTAGCCTACCTTGTATGCACTCACTTTTAGTGCATTATTGTTATCATACTAAACCCTTAGTTCAATTATCTAGTTACTTGCATGGTTGCTAAGTCGAGTCATATCTTTTGTACACAGTTTTGGGATTATTGGGACTCATGGGTAAAGTAAAATTTTATGGAGTGACGGGAAGGAATGTTAAATTCAAATTCCCTTTATTTACGTAATTAAATACTCCAAGTGTTTTGATCTTTTCAAATTAGTGTTAGAGTAATAAAAACTCAAGTGTAGGGATGCTCCTATAAATCCCTTATATTTTGATGTTATCTTAGAGGATGGTAGAGTAAAATTGTATGCAAAAAAAATCAAAAAAAAAGAATGTCAAAAAACAATCGAAAAAAAAGAATGTCAAAAAAAAAATGAAAGAAAAACATACGGGCTATCATCATTCATCTATCTTTATGTTTATGTTTTTCAATTTATGTATGTTTGTTTCAAGTTATCTAGAGTTTAGTGAGTAGAGTCTTGGCTTAGCAACGTCATTCCTTTCATGCTTGTAACATAAGATTTTTGACTTACCACCACTAAATCGCCTATCCAACAAAACTCTTTGTTTCCCTACCGTAAGCCTAACGTTACAACCATTTTAAAGACTTCTTAGATAGTTGTTCCTAGGTTCTTACGCCAAAGCGATGGAGGTTTGATCTAGTCTCAAGCCTATGGTAATCTATGTATTATGACCAGGTAATGAGTGTTTATCTTCCATTTCCATTTACTATATTTCATATACACCCGAGAGATGCGAGAACCCAAACACCCCTTGTGAGGTGCTAGTTTATAATTTCCGTGCTTGTTATGACTATTGCGGTGTTTTTACTTGTTGTGAATTATGTTAAACAAATGCTTCATGCCCCCTAACTTATAAATTGATTTGCCAAAAGCACATTTGCTTGAGGACAAGCAAATACCAAGTGTAGGGATATTTGATAAGGATTTAAAACGTACACTTTTAAGGGGTCATTTATGCCCTTAATCGCCCACTTTTATATCCATTACTGCTTAATTTCGTTCCTTTTTCACTTTTTAGGTCTCTTGGAAGCAAAATGCTGGAATGATGCATTTTTTGGACGAAAAGGGTGAAACATGAAGAAAATGGCAAAGTCAAGATCGAAGCCACTCAAGCTGCTGCGAAGCGGTGCGTCCCAACCAAGGCGGCCGCGTCCCTCTCTACGGATATAATTAAAATACACCGACGACTCAGTGACTTTTGCTAAAATACTGACGGTCGAGGCTTTGAAGAGGAAGGGTGTCACTAAGACTTTTTATCTCGAGCGGCCAGATCCGAGAATCGACGACGTCCCAAGAGCGGCGGCGTCACAACTACAACGTGCAGCGTCCCATCGATAACGGCCAAGACGAAAACCCTATGACGGCGACGGCGTCCCACCTATAAGGCGACGCCATCGCAAGTGTAAATCTATATATACTCGATTTTTCAGTATTTCAAGAGGTAAACTTGTGGAGTAAAAACCCTAAATGTTTGTAGTCCAACTTGGACAGTATCTTAGGGTCCCAAACCCTATTTTACACATCAAGATAAGTGTTTTATTCCATTAGTATCATTATGTCTTCCATTGAATGTGTGTATGCTTGCTTGTTTAACATGTCCGGCTAAATTTCTTGTGTGTTTGCTTATATCTATGAAAACTAGTTGTTAATTATTGATTGGTTGTCTCTTATCTTAATTATAAATGTCTTAGGAATGCACTAGGCTATCGTTGTGTTTAAATGATTGAGTAATCTTTGTGAACATTAGTTTATGAATCACTTAGAGGATTTCGTAGTCTAAACATCCAAAGATAACCTTTAGGTTAGTTTATGAAACATCTAGCGGATTTTGTAGGCAATAACCTTAAGGTATTCTCAAAGAGTTAGGGCATAAGCATTCCCTACGACCTTAGAAAACACAATGCGTTAAGAATAAGGACGTGACAATTCAACCAACAATAAAAGATAACTAGGGAGTAATAGTATCTAGGTAAACAAATTTTTAATCATCATTCGAGCACACATCAAAAAGACGTAGCTACCCATAGTATTAGATAATTAGAATAGTATAAGTAATCGGTAGAAGTACCACCTCCAAATCCATTGCCCCGTGATTTTACCCTTAGCTTTCTAAAAAACATATAAAAGATAAAAAAAATAATAATCCTCAACCCCAAACTTAGCTTAGTACACTTCTTGCTAGCATTCCTATTCCCCTAGAGAACGATTTCAATACCCGAGGCTTACCCAATACTACACTAAAACGATTAGGTTCACTGCCTAGGGTGTTGAAAAACTTGCTCGACGAAAAGGAAGTTCCTTTGACCCCGAACGCGCTTCGTACGCACATCATTCCTACTGTAAGTAAACATTAAAACAAGTAAATATCACGTACAATCATAACATAAAGACGAGTAATAGTGATAATATTCAAACATAGAAGTACCAATGTAAATCTTGCACAATCATAAGCATCCACTGTTAATGAACATAAAAATGTCTAAGATAATCATAAAGACAAGCATAATGTCTCTTTTGTCAATCTTTTTTCTTTTTCTTTCCCGAAGTCATGAGGTAGTGAGTTAGACATTTGATCATCCCCTTTATTTTCTTTGATTCTTCAGACTCATTTGGAAGAGTGGGAAGTTGTTCAAAGTAGGTCATGGGGTCGATTCGAAAGTTAGAAATAGGGTCGACTTCTTCTTCATCTTCGTCCGAAGAGTCCGAGAGAGCACGAGGCCTTTTTCCATTGATCATGAGCCTTTTAGAAGGTTGTTTGGTAAGTGGTACCATAACATGGTTGGCAAGAAAATGATCATCATTGATAGGAGAAGGTTGCATTGCACTAACATACTCATGGTCATGTTAGGAGCATACCATAGGGAAGTACCATGTTGTTGACTCTGAACAAACCTACCATTATTTTTACCATGTAATAGGCAAGGTTGAATGGTCTTTGGTGGATGAGGCAATAGATCATTTGGACAAGACACGCATTGGGATGGTCTTTGTTCCCGACCAAACAAATGACATTTTCTCTAAGGATTTTGTAAATGGGAATTATCTCGGAGAGTTCCACTTGAAAGGGATCACGATGAATGATTTCTTTGTTGCGGTTGAGAGGAGATTGGTCGGCTCTTATCTTGAAGATGGTGTCACGAACAACTACAGGATCATCGAGGGGAGTGTGATAGATTGTTTTGGGGTCTAGTCCAAAGGATTGAGCGGATATTGCCCAATCTTGGGAATACATACAAATTCATTCACATGGAATGCGAAGAATTTGTGTAAAGGTGTTGATGGGTAAGGTATTGGTTTCGTTGTTGACAATGAAAGTGATTGAGATGCTTTCATCATTGTTTTGAATGATCCTAACACTTTTGTAAAACTCAAAGATAAAAATCGGACAAATTTGTTAATCAATATCTAGTAGACAATCAAAGTTAATTGCCGAGAAGACTTGACGAATGTCGGTGTTTTCAAGGAAACATTCCTTAACAACATGACCTTCATGGATAAGTCTTTTTTTCAAGTTTTTTGAAAATTTTGCGATTGGTTTTTGAAAGCTCTTCTTTTCGATAATATCTAGAGAGGTAGTGGACAGTGTCATGGTGATCTTTTTGGGTAGCTTTGGGCATGATTGATCCTAGAAAACAAATATTCCAATTAGGTAAAAATTTTCAAGATGGGTTTATGGTTTTGATTTGTATTAACAATGTTATTTTGAAAAATCTTTAATTACATAGAACCCTCTTAAAATTAATTTTTGCAATACCTAGTTTTTCCAATTGATAATCAATTGAATCTTTAATTGAAAAGTCTAAACCATAAACCCTAGGAAGAAGATGATGATGAATAGAACATATGAGTGTAATTACTTACAATGATGTTCAAGAATGAGATGCTTGAGGATATGAAGCCCTATGGAGATGTGATCTGTGCGGAACTAGTCAAGTCTAATCACACAAGCCGGCCACTTGTGAATGGCCAGCCGTAACAGACTTAAAACAGCTCAGAAACAAATACAATGAAGATCAGAGAATACAGTGGATTCTCGGGTCGTTAAGTCCCACGGAGACTCAATGGTGTGTCAAAACAAATTCAGATGATAGAATGATCACTAAGGATAGTGATCTAGGAAGGATTTGATTGAATAATTACACTATCTTGAAAAGTTAATAAATTAAAAGCGACTAAAATGCAAATTAAGAAAATTAAAAGATAAAATATATTAAATAAACGCTATCACTATTTTTAAAGTGATGAACGTTTAAAACCTAAAACTTACGTTTAAATTAAAAAACTACGTAGCATTGTACAAAACAAAGTGAGATCTAAAAATAAAAGTCCTAAAAATATGAAAATGACATTTTTACAAACCTAATGATAAAATAAAATATTTAGAAAAAGAAAATTATTTTTATAACTATTTAATTAATTATTATTAATTAAAAACTATTTTAAACTATTTAATAATACTCTAAAATAAAAGAAAATATGAAATAAGACTAGAAAAATAAAATTAAGACTTAGAAAAATCTAAAATATGATAAAACTAATTTTAAAACTTAAAATATATTTTTTAGACTTTTTATATATTTATTATTAATTTAAAACTATTTAAAACTAATTAAAATGCTAGAAAATACTTTTTAAACTAAGAAAATTATGGAAAAATACTTTTTATGACTTATATATTTATCTTAACCTAATAAAAATGAAAAATTATTGTTTTTTGAAACTTTTCTAATTATTTGTATTAATGCTAATTAAAAAGGCCTAAAAATAATTTAAATGCGAGAAAAATAGCAAACCAACTTAGAAAAATCTAAAAATTTCAGGAAAACTCTAAAATAATATTAAGAATATAAGAAAAATGGAAAAACAGGTGCTTATGTGTGGAATTATGGAACTGATGTTCAAAGGCTTATTGAAATAAGCACTAGAATAAGCAAATGGACACCAAAAGCTACCAAACTGATATGGAAGCTACAATAAGCTAAAGTGGACCAAATGCAACTGAAATCAACAAGCTCTAACCCTGGATGGCAAGCTTGATCAGTTGATGATATGAGATAAAAGCTAAGCGGTTTCGGGGGCCAACTATGGACAAAGAAATAAGCACTCAAATAAGCTAGCAACCAAAAACCAAAACTTGTAACTAACACTAGACCTGGGTGAGAGCTTATAAAACCAAATTACAGACTTAGACAAGCTCAAATGAGACTTGTGCAAGGTGCAAAACTGCATAAACCCCTATGCGGGCTCATTGCCTACTGCAGGGATTTGACACCATATTCACAAGCTCTTTTGACCCTTATAGAAAATTAACAAAATTATGCAAAAATGATAAAAAGAAACTAGACCAATTAGAGCTTTTCAAAACCACAAGTTTCATAAAAATTGGCCCAGAACGAGCTTGTGAAATTCCTCCCATTTGGCTCAAAACTAAGATTTCAATATTTGACTTTGACTTAAAATGAAAAGTTGACTTCATGAGATTTGATCTTAATTTCCCAACGAAAATGATGTATTTTGATGAAATAAAGGCGATGCAATATATACCTATGTATTTTAAACATGAAATGAGCTTTTGATCTTGCTAAAATCTCAACAAAGTACGCTAAGGGACTTAAGGTATAATTTTGACTTTGAGACCTTGAGGCAAAGATTAAGACGATATGAGCATAAAACGATTCACAAGCATGGGACAACAAAGCTAATCCTTGAACAAGCCTAATAGACAGTATGCAGTCAAATCCAAACACCCTTTAAAAATCGATATACAACTTAAACCAGCCAACTTCTTAACTAGCTAAAGCTAATGATCAAACTGAGTTATAAGATCTAAAAACAACTTAATGAAACAGATTAGAACTACTCATGATCACAGATTCATGAGCAGAACATAAAATGCAAAATGGACTTAAAATTGAAAAAGTGAAATAATCACTCCACGAGTTCCAAATTATGCAGGCTAAAACCAAACAATCATACATTAAATGGAACTATTCCAACCCAAATCGAGGTCGCAACACCAGTAACCATTTCCAATTCCAATTTGTACCAACAATTGACTTTTATTTACCATGATCCAATATTGTTTGAAAATGAGTTAAACTTTCACAGCTATGAATAGCTTATATAAGCTTGATTAAGCTTACAAATAAACTTCTAAGAATTTGCTCATAAGAATTTGAAACTAAAAGCGCCTTGATAAGCCTTAAACATGGAACTTAGATAAAACATTGATGTTCAAAACACAGTACAAAGATGATTTAACTAAAATGTGATACAAAGAAAGTGAAGTTACAACATTTTGACTTAAACTAATACTTTTATTTAAAAAAACGACATTAAAGGAAAATTAAAAACTAGCTACTCTCTTTTCTTCTCTCTACAACCTCCTTTTATACTCCAATCTTCTTATCTCTTTCCTCTGAATGATTCCCATCAATTTCCTCCCACCATTGGATTGGTAAACGATCCGGCCGTTAAAAGGATTTTGGCGCCAAGTTGCTATAACATTTGGAGGTTGAGTAAAGTGAGGGTGAAAGATCATTAAATGTTTCTTGGAGTTGTGTTGAGGTGGGGGACAAGGATATGAGGGGGGTTGAGGTGGAGGTGTGGGAGATGGAGTGAGCAGGTATCAAGTGGGGGAGAAGGAAAAAAGCGCCAAGGGGTGTGTTTTATTTGACTTGGGGTAAACGGGTTTGACCGGGTTGGGGAGTGGGTAAACGGGTTGGATGGGTAAAAGGACGTTGAGGGTGTATTGATTGGGCTTAAGTAGTAACTAGGGTCCATTTGGTTGTAGTAATAACACAAGGACCATTCATGTAAATTCAAAACTCCAAGGACCAAAGGCGTGATTTCGAAATATTATCCAAGGGCCAAAATTGTCATTCTCAAATAAATAAAGGACCATATTTGCCATTTTCTGAAATTTAAAGGACTAAACATGACAATTTTCAAAGTTTAAGGACCAAAGTTGTAATTTTGCAAATTTTACATTTCAAAGGTTTGGTTTGACAACTTTTGAATCCCATGGACCTTAAATGACATTTTTCTTTATTTTGATATACCAGGGACTGTTTTGACAACTTTTGAAACTTGGGGACTAAAACGCCAATTTTGCAAATTTGATACGTTTTCATCCGATTTTGATATTTTGCATTTAAAACACATAAAACACTGATTTGTGATATTTTGATCATTTTGATGTGTTTCGAGGTGTTTTCAGATGATTTTGATTTAGATTGTACAAAAAATGATGAGTATTTAGACACTCATCAATCCCCACACTAAGATATTGCTAGTCCCTAGCAATGATTTGAGAAAACTTGATGGATTTGAAAAACTCTTTACTAAAAGCCATCACTTCGAGTAGCCAAATGTTTGATTCAAGTAAGAACCTTGGTACATGATAACCAAATGATTTTGAGCAAATCATAAGTCAGTACGGATTTGATTTGTCTTTACCGAAGCCGTACCCTTCGGACTAGCCAACTCTTAGATAAATTATCAATATTATCTTTGGTGAGCTGATTACCAATTATGGATTTTCCACTGCCTTTACCACAAGCCATAACCTTGCGGGCTAGCCAACTCTTCACTTTTTAGGATATGGTGAGTTGAGAACCATACAATTTTGGGCAAATTGCAAGCCATATAAACGGATTTGAGATATCTTTACCAAGAGCCGTTTGCTCCTGGATTAGCCAATCCTTTTGTCTATTAGACAAGGCGGACTGATAACCAATTGAGTAAGTGTAAAACACTTACTCCAAAAAAAAATTTGGCCAAAAAAAAACGGGGGAATTAGGCGGTAAAATACATGATAAATTCGTGAGAATTCCCCCCCACACTTAGAAATGAATATTGCCCTCAATATTCAAAGTACGGCGGTTATGCGACAAAGAACGTAAAAGGGAAATACTACGGCCATTATTTAAAAAGATTTTTTTTTTTTTTTTTTAAACTTGCATATATACACAACATGTGGGGCAATCCCCCCACACTAGGGTGGTAGAAAATAGAAAGAAGACAGAAATATGGGTGAAAACCCATATGGCATGCTCTTGTTTTTGATTACCGAGTCGCTAGCTTGACTCGACCCCGAATTAATTTGTTCATGGGGAAGTAAGTGGAGAAACAATCTCCATCGGACTTTCATTCAAGATGTTTGGATAAACATTGAAGCACGCGAAAGTTCCACACCGATGAGATATACATAGAACCGGCTCAAAAATGATAAATGAAAATGTCGGGGTCAAAGATAGTGTCCTCACTCCCGAACGAGTGAAGATGAAGAGATATCACGAGATATTTGAGGAAAGGAAGAAAGGTTCGATAAATTCAAGATCCATTCTTCATCCTCAAATGTAGACGATATCGAGGAGGAAGGGTGAGGGTAGTATCATCAATAAGCAAACTCATACGATAGAGTACACCTTCCTTCGAGCTAATATCATCCTCAAGATCAAAATAGAAATGATCATGTTCCGGAGGAGATATATCATGAGAGAGTTCACCGGAGAACTCTTTATGAAGAGAATCATTCACATGGAGTGAATTTGTGAACTCTTGTTCCATTGTGGGCTCACAACTATCCTCAATCTGAGTATCAAAGAGTGGATTCTCAGAAATTGAAGTGAATTCAGAGTCGAATTCAAATAGAGGATTGGTGAAAGTAGCTTTGAATGTTTCCGGAACAAAGTGATCAACATTCTCTATTGGATTGTTGGGATAAGAAGTGAGTGAACGATCATTATCAAAGAGACTTTCAGTCTCTCCCGAGATGGCTTCGAAATCAAAGAGTGGATTGATGAGTGAGTTCACGGAGAACTCCTCAAGAAGTCGACAGTCAGATTGTGGAAGTGATGCCTCAACGTACTCGATGTTTTCATAAAGTATAATCGCCGCAACTCGGAGAAAGTTTCCAAATGATCATTTGAACACTCAAGAGGGAAGAGATCACACATATGGTCAAAGTTCCCTGTGGCTCTCTGGGATTGGGACAAGGACCTCAACACTAGACTTTAAATTCATCCGATTCCTTTTCAGGAACGGTGTCAAGATGCTCATCCCCATGTTTAGAGAGTGAGTGGGAGCTTGGTGTGATAACAACGGAGGAGTTTAGAAGGACTAGCATACATATGTTTTATACTTTCCATTTGTTCTTCTGCTAGTAATTCCATCATAGTCTTTTCTCCCTGATTGTTCATGGAAGGAATTTCAAATGATGAACTTGATGAACCGTTATAAAATTTTAGGATATCAAGGATATCTTCATCATCATCGTCATCAGGAATGAAACGGAATCGAGAGCTAGATTTGGCTGCTTTTTCTTTTGCAATTGATTCCCTAATAGATTTTTCAAAGGCAATTTGGGAATCTCATTTAGCAGTCCGCTCTTGACTAACAAAACTTCCATGGATTTTCATTTGGATTATCTTGGGAGTGTTTAGATTCCTTCAAATCTTTCACTAAATCCAAAAGATCAAGGAGAAGAGTTTGAGGAAGTGGCTCGGTAGAATCTTGTAGAGGTTGGTCATGATCTGAAGAGTCGTAATTGTTACAAGGAAATGGATTCCTTGTTTGACAATCAGAGCTAGAGTGAGGACCTTCACAATACTCACAACGAAAAACCGATGTGGTTGTGAGTGGTATGTGTTGTAGTCATAATTGTTATCGGGAACGCTCATAGACAAGCGTGTTTCTAATTGACAATCAGGCGGAATGTGAACCACCAGTACTCTACAGTAAGAAGCTGGCGAGTGTCTCACAGGTGTGGTAGTGATGGAATAAATCAGGTTGTGTTATGGTAGGAATAGGGATCTTGGTTATAGACGGACCGTTTCGATTCCACCTTCTACCGGGGCAATTGCCACCATTATAAGGACCACCACACCAATGACAACCAAGAGGGTGAGGATAAGACATAGAAAGAATCAAAGGTTAACAGAGGGTAAGAAATGAAGAATCAAAAAGGTAAGAGGGTAAAGAGGAATATTTTTGGTATTTTTGAAAAACATGATATAAAAACAAAGAATGAAAATATTTTTGGCGTTGATAACACTTAAGGAAAAGTGTTAATGAACTTTTTGGATTTTTTTGAAAACTTTACAGAAAAACTTTTTACAAAAGATGGGGTATGTGCAAGAATGGGTCTGAAAATGGCTAAACACACGCTAAAGCCTCCCCGGCAGCGGCGCCAAAATTTGATCTGTGCGGAACTAGTCAAGTCTAATCACACAAGCCGGCCACTTGTGAATGGCCAGCCGTAACAGACTTAAAACAGCTCAGAAACAAATACAATGAAGATCGGAGAATACGATTCGGGTCGTTAAGTCCCACGGAGACTCAATGGTGTGTCAAAACAAATTCAGAGGATAGAATGATCACTAAGGATAGTGATCGGAAAGGATTTGGATTGAATAATTACACTACTGAAAAAGTTAATAAATTAAAGCGACTAAAATGCAAATTAAGAAAATTAAAAGATAAAATATATTAAATAAACGCTATCACTATTTTTAAAATTGATGAACGTTTAAAACTTAAAACTTACGTTTAAATTAAAAACTACGTAACGTACAAAACAAAAAGTGAGATCTAAAAAATAAAAGTCCTAAAAATATGAAAATGACATTTTTACAAACCTAATGATAAAAGAAAATATTTAGAAAAAGAAAATTATTTTTATAACTATTTAATTAATTATTATTAATTAAAAACTATTTTAAACTATTTAATAATACTCTAAAATAAAAGAAAATATGAAATAAGACTAGAAAAATAAAATTAAGACTTAGAAAAATCTAAAATATGATAAAACTAATTTTAAAACTGAAAATATATTTTTTAGACTTTTTATATATTTATTATTAATTTAAAACTATTTAAAACTAATTAAAATGCTAGAAAATACTTTTTAAACTAAGAAAATTATGGAAAAATACTTTTTATGACTTATATATTTATATTAACCTAATAAAAATGAAAAATTATTTTTTTGAAACTTTTCTGAATTATTTGTATTTAATGCTAATTAAAAAGGCCTAAAAATTAATTTAAATGCAGAAAAATAGCAAACCAACTTAGAAAAATCTGAAAATTTCAGGAAAACTCTAAAATAATATTAAGAATATAAGAAAAATGGAAAAACAGGTGCTTATGTGTGGAATTATGGAACTGATGTGCAAAGGCTTATTGAAATAAGCACTAGAATAAGCAAATGGACACCAAAAGCTACCAAACTGATATGGAAGCTACAATAAGCTAAAATGGACCAAATGCAACTGAAATCAACAAGCTCTAACCACTGGATGGCAAGCTTGATCTGATTGATGATATGAGATAAAAGCTAAGCGATTTAGGGGCCAACTATGGACAAAGAAATAAGCACTCAAATAAGCTAACAACCAAAAACCAAAACTTGTAACTAACACTAGACCTGGGTGAGAGCTTATAAACCAAATTACAGACTTAGACAAGCTCAAATGAGACTTGTGCAAGGTCGCAAAACACCATAAACCACTGCTGGTGCTTACTGCCCTGCCGCAGGGGATTTACACCATATTCACAAGCTCTTTTGACCCTTATAGAAAATTAACAAAATTATGAAAAAATGATAAAAAGAAACTAGACCAAGAGAGCTTTCAAAACCACAAGTTTCATAAAAATTGGCCAGTGAGCTTGTGAAAATTCCTCCCATTTGGCTCAAAACTGAGATTTCAATATTTTGACTTTTGACTTGAAAATGAAAAGTTGACTTCCATGAGATTTGATCTTAATTTCCCAACTGAAAATGATGTATTTTGATGAAATAAAGCTGATGCAATATATACCTATGTATTTTAAACATAAAATGAGCTTTTGATCTTGCTAAAATCTCAACAGTAAGCTGCTAAGGGACTTAAGGTATAATTTTGACTTTGAGACCTTGCAGGCAAAAGATTAAGACTGATATGAGCATAAAACAGATTCACAAGCATGGGACAATAGAAGCTAATCACTGAACAAGCCTAATAGACAGGTATGCAGTCAAATCCAAACACCCTTTAAAAATCTGATATACAACTTAAACTGAGCCAACTTCTTAACTAGCTAAAGCTAATGATCAAACTGAGTTATAAGATCTAAAAACAACTTAATGAAACAGATTAGAACTACTCATGATCACAGATTCATAGACAGACATAAAATGCAAAATGGACTTAAAATTGAAAAATGAAATAATCACTCACGGATTCCAAATTTATGAGGCTAAACCAAACCCAATCATACATTAAATGGAACTATTCCAACCCAAATCAGGCGCAACACCATAACCATTTCCATTCCAATTTGTACCAACAATTGACTTTTATTTACCATGATCCAATATTGTTTGAAAATGAGTTATTAACTTTCTCACAGCTATGAATAGCTTATATAAGCTTGATTAAGCTTACAAATAAACTAAGAATTTGCTCATAAGAATTTGAAACTAAAAGCGCAACAGTAAGCCTTAAACATGGAACTTAGATAAAAGGCTTGATTGATGTTCAAAAACACAGTACAAAGATGATTTAACTAAAATGTGATACAAAGAAAGTGAAGTTACAACATTTTGACTTAAACTAATACTTTTATTTAAAAAAACGACATTAAAGGAAAATTAAAAACTAGCTACTCTCCTTTCTTCTCTCTACAACCTCCTTTCATACTCCAATCTTCTTATCTCTTTCCTCTGAATGATTCCCATCAATTTCCTCAGCCATTGGATTGGTAAAACTGATCCTGGCCGTTAAAATGGATTTTGGCGCCAAGTTGCTATAACAGCTGGAGAGGTTGAGTAAAGTGAGGGTGAAAGATCATTAAATGTTTCTTGGAGTTGTGTTGAGGTGGGGGGACAAGGATATGAGGGGGTTGAGGTGGAGGTGTGGGAGATGGAGTGAGCAGGTATCAAGTGGGGGAGAAGGAGAAAAACGCGCCAAGGGGGTGTGTTTATTTGACTTGGGGTAAACGGGTTTGACCGGGTTGGGGAGTGGGTAAACGGGTTGGATGGGTAAAAGGACCGAGTCAGGGGGTGTATTGGATTGGGCTTAAGTAGTAACTAGGGTCCATTTGGTTGTAGTAATAACACAAGAACCATTCATGTAAATTCAAACTCAAGGACCAAAGCTGTGATTCGAAATATTATCCAAGGGCCAAAATTGTCATTCTCAAATAAATAAAGGACCATATTTGCCATTTTCTGAAATTTGAAGGACTAAACATGACAATTTTCAAAGTTTAAGGACCAAAGTTGTAATTTTGCAAATTTTACATTTCAAAGGTTTGTTTTGACAACTTTTGAATCCCATGGACCTTAAATGATATTTTCTTTATTTTGATATGGGGACTGTTTTTGACAACTTTTGAAACTTGGGGACTAAAACGCCAATTTTGCAAATTTGATCGTTTTTCATCGATTTTGATATTTTTGCATTTAAAACACATAAAACACTGATTTGTGATATTTTGATCATTTTGATGTGTTTTCGAGTGTTTTCAGATGATTTTGCAGTTTAGATTGTACAAAAATGATGAGTATTTAGACACTCATCAAGATGGAAGCAGAAGTTAGGTCATTTTTGTGTTTGTGGGGAGAGGGAAAATGGATTATTTTGGTTTTGAAAATCGTATGTCTAATTTTTGTCACACGGTTCCCCCGGGTCCCTTGTATTAGGGATCCGACTAGTACAACTTGTGGGATCCGGCTACTGTGGACAGAAAAGGAGTGTTTGGTGTTTATTTTTGTAATAAGTTATACAATAGCTTATAAAACAAAACTTGTAGAATGGGGTTCCTATTTGAATAGACGCTTGGTCAAGGTGTTTTGATGGTCAATTGGTTATTAGATAGGTTAACCATCAAAGGTCTATTTTGCGAAGACGGCGTGAGTTTGACGATCTTTTAGAAAATCATCGAGGAATACTATTCATGAAGATTAGTAAGTAAGGAACAAAGACTTTTTAGAGACTTGAAGTTCACATCCTAATTCGTGTGTTCATATAGTTATTTAGAACAATATTTATAATCACATATCATCAACATATTTATATAAGCATACTATAGATAGATATTAACTAGTTTGTGGGTAAAAGAACATACCTCAAACCTCTTGATATGGTTTTTAGAGACCATATACCCGAAATACTTCATGAGCTTTTAAAGTAATCCATTGTACTTGGTAGAAGTAGGTTGCGATTACTTTTGGAGTCTTCCTTGAGAGTTAGCTTCATTTTTCTTTAGATAGAAAAGAAGACTTTGGAAGAGTCCTAGCAAGAAGATTTTTTAAGGAAGAATTGTTAGAATAATCTTTCACTATCCAACATAAAAAAAATTGTTTTAAAATATTTCCATCTTTGTAGTTTTCAATCATACACGGATCGTATCAAGTTTTTAAAGTACAACATACTCTAAGAAACTTTGGTAACGAAGCTCTGATACTAATTGTGGAAAACTAGAAGGGGGGTTGAATAGTTTTACCGATTAAAAATTAGTTTTAAACTATTTAGATCGACTTATGTCAATCTATTTGATGTGTATGTTGGATGTTGATAGATAAGCATATAAATAAGAAATGCAAAGATAAAGAGTAAGAAGCGCAAAACCACAACGCGAGTATTTATAGTGGTTCGGCTACAAGGACACCTTCCTTGCCCTACTCCACTCCCCGAGTCACCTACTCGAGAGTTCGTAATCACTACACAACACAAGCTCCTTGTGGCGGAGAAGTCTTCACAACGTCGCCTACTCTTTATCAGGTACAAGGCTAGACACCGAGTTCTTCCACGAGGTAGAACCAAACCTAACACAACGTCGCCTACACTTTATCCGGTACAAGGCTAGATACCGAGTTCCATTACTAAGGAGGAACTACTACCCAACACTACACAACACCTATCCCAAAGGAGATCCACTCCTTATTACAACATCAACAAGGATATCAATATCCTTTGATCCTAACTAATCTAACTTGTACATCGATGCACCATATCGAATGTACACCCTAGGAACCTTTCACTAATGCCTTTGACATGACACCTAGGCACCCATCACTAATGCCTTCAACACGGACTTTCGGCACCCTTCATTAATGCATTTGACATGGATCTTCGGCACCTTTCACTAATTCCTTCACCTTGACCCTTTAGACATCTTTCACCTATGTCTTCAACACAACACTTCTAATGAGAAAGGAAAGAACTATCAACAAGATAACATCAGTAGTCTTGATGATGACGAAGCTTGGAAACCCATGGACTTGAGCTTTGATGATGTACCCTCCGAACAGCTCCACGGACAGCCCTTCGAGATGTGTCGAAGCCCTTATGTACGAAGGCCAAAGTTAGGTCTCCTGAATGTTCGTGGGTGTCAAAACATTCGTACACACGAAGGTTACCTACGGGGAATTCGCCCTTCGAAGCCTTAAGCCCGAGGTATGGTTGTGAAGAAGCAAGCGGATAGGAGATCTTCCTGACTTGGTCAAACCCACGATCTCCCTCTCTTTCCTGGCTTTCCTGCCAAGTTTGAGAATGCGGGTCACTAAGCCCTAGCGGTAACCCACAAACATGGGACGCCCCCATGTTCTCCGACTTTTGTGCAGATGTGCCCTCAACCATATTTCTTCCACTATAAATAGGTTGCACGGGCAGAGGATTATGGTAAGCTCACTTAACACTCATCTCTTTACTTACACACACATATACAACCATAACTCATACTGACTCTCACGCCGGAGGTGGTTCGCAGGGTTCAAACCCTGCATAATCACTTAACGTAGTGTCTTCGTATTTCTTATTCTCAGGTGAAAGACAATCTTGGCTGGAACATACACCCCTCATACCTTCAATCACCATTGAAGCCTGGTAGTGCAATTTATTGTACAATCAGTGGTGCCATCCGTGGGACACTCTACTATTAGTCCCGTAATCACCAAGTCTTGATACCCTAACTGATTACGCTACTTTTCCGGCATGGAACCAGGAAGAGAAGATACACCTCCACCAAGTTTTTCTACCCTGGTACCCCTCACCACAACTAACACCGATAATCTCGCCCCCATAACTGCCTCCACCTTCACTACATGATCTCGCCTAGAAACCACTCCTATACATCATGCCTCAACTTCCGCTAACCCTGTTCCAGAAATTAGCCCTGCCTTCGTTGAGGCAAACTTCGAAGCGTTAGAGTCCTTGCTAAGGGCTCACAAGAGGCAAGTTCGCAACATGGAAATGCAAAGGGAATTGGAGTATTCCAGTGGGGAATACGACGAAGAGATCGAGGTAGATGAAAGGCCTCGACCAATTAGTAGGGGGGGTTCGGCTCTACGAAATGGTTCTCCTTCCATAAGGAGACCCAATGAAAGAACTGTTGGTTTTGAAGAAGGTCCTGGAGGAGATCCGGGAAGAAGGGAAAGAGTGCAGGGAGAAAGAAGGAGTGAGAACTCCAACGGAGGATGCTACCTAGTAGGAAACGGAGGGGTAAACCTACCACCTCTTCTGGCAGCCCATTTAGGAAGAGAGGGGATGGGGGTTCCGATACCTCCATCATACGTCTCAAGTGTCGGAGGACCTCCTCCATATTCTAGGATGAACCAGATACCCCCTCAAGGAATGAATCCCTACCTACCTGCTCAGTCCTATAATACCTATCCTCCGAATGGGTCTCTCCACAACCAGAGTTAACAGCAAGTGCCATACAGACACCTTCTTGTTCACCCTACACAACCAATGGTGGGAAACCCTTCGTACCAACCTCCTGCAGCCTATGCTGCATTCTCACAACCACTTCCTAACCCGTACAACCCTACACCTATTTATCCACCTCCATACAACCCTTTCTATGCGAAAGCTTCTGGAGCTTGCACACCGTTTATGAAGTGGATCGAAGACTACCTCTACCTGATGGTGTGAAGATGCCTACTCACATAGGCACCTACGACGGGAAGGGCGATCCTGAAAACTTCTTACACTTGTTCGAAGGCGCTATCAAGATGCAAAAGTAGGTTATGCCTGTAGCATGCCACATGTTCACATACACTCTCCGAGACTCTACACGAATATGGTGGAATGGGCAAAAGGTGGAAAGCATTGTAAGTCTGGATGTTCTCAAGGATAAGTTCCGATCACACTTCAGCCAGCAGAAGAAGTACAACAAAACTCATCTAGATGTGCATACCATCAAGCAAAGGGAGAGCGAAAGCACAAGGGCCTTCGTCATAAGGTATACCGATGAAACTTTGCAAATTCTTTGGTTGCACGAAGAACAAAGGATTTCTGGCTTCGTACATGGCTTACGAACTCGAAGCTTGGTAGAATTCCTGTCTACCGATCTTCCTACCACTTACAAGGCACTCATGGAAAAGACATACACTTGGATTGAGTCCAAGGAAGTAGCAGCCAACGGAGCTCCGATCAAGCAAAAGGAGGCCTCCGACAAATTTTCCAGAGGGTCCTCCTGGGAAGGATCCAAGAATAGGAAGAAGAGTAGGGACCGCTTCACTCCATATAACAAAGGCTTGAATCATGGACTCTTAGCAAACCTGGTCAAATCTCCTAGGGAAATCCTCGCTACCGAGAAAGCCGCAAAGTCCTTTGACCCACCACCTCGAATGTTAGCACGAAGCAAAACCTGGGACATGTCAAAGTACTGCAACTTTCACGAAGACCATGGGCACGACACTAATAGCTGCAGAGAGCTGAAGAAGCAAATTGAAGAGGCAGTATGCTCTGGGTAATTGGCGCATCTGGTTAAAGGCATCAAGAAGGGGAAGGACAAGTTCTCCGACACTCAGTTGGGTGAATGGAAGGGGAGCAAAAAGGAAGCTACCCCTGCGGAAGCTCCGATACTGATGGTGCACAGGCATGATCCAACCTTAAAGCGGAAAGAATCAGATGGAGAGCTGGGAAGTGTAGGAGAGACAACATTCCCGTCCATTCTGGGGCAGACACCTTCAACTGACCTCGTAGTCATCAAGGTATGGGTCTCCAACAGGGAGGTAAACCGAGCATACATGGATGGTGGAAGCTCCTACAAAATCATCTATGAGCACTGCTTCCTAAAGCTCAAACCGTCGATACGCTCACAGAGGGTAGACTCAAAAGTACTCTTGGTAGCGTTCTCCGGCGAATACTCATGGCCCCTCGGAGAAGGGCCCTTATCCTCACGATAACCCTCACCTTCATCATAGTCAGGTCAGATTCTCCTTAAAATTTGCTGATAGGGAGAACCGCTATGCAAAAAATGGGCATTGTAGTCTCCACCATACACGCTGCCATCAAGTTCCAAACTCCATTCGGAGTGGGAACCGTTCATTCTAATTTTGGGGTAGACAAGGGGATATATGGTGTCAAGAAGGTCAAAGAAGGGCCGAAGGAGCCTCCGATGGCCATTATAAGCTGTACGCATGCAGAAGAACGGGTCGTAGTAAACCCTAGCTACCCCGAGAAGATAGTTGTGATTGGAAAACAACTCCCGACAAATTTCAAGGCGAAACTCACAGAGCTGTTGCAAACTAACCTTGATATTTTTGCATGGAAATATTCTGATATGACAGGAGTCCCAAGAACGTTGCTAATAGACGGACAACCCTTCAGCACAGAACACAAGCTCAATGAATACAAACATATTGAGCCCATCAAACAGAAAAGAAGGAGCCTAGCCCCCGAAAGAAACGCTGCCGCCTGCAAGGAGGTCGATGAGCTGACACAAGCAGGCATTCTAAGGGAAGTCAAATACCAAACTTGGGTGGCCAACCCAGTCATGGTAAAGAAAGGCGATGGAGGGTGGCGTATGTGTGTTGACTTTACTGACATCAACAAGGCATGCCCAAAGGACTGCTACCCCTTGCCAGAAATCGGTTGGAAGGTAGAGTCCTTAGCAGGCATCCGACTGAAGTGTTTCCTAGATGCCTATAAAAGGTATCATCAAATCCAGATGGCAAAGGAGGACGAGGAAAAGACAACCTTCTATACAAGTAAAGGTTTCTACTATTACAGAAAAATTCCCTTCGGATTAAAGAACGCAGGGGCAACATACCAAAGACTCGTAGATAAGGCCTTCAACAAGCAGATAGGCAGAAATCTCGAGGCCTACGTTGATGACATGGTTATTAAGAGCAAAATGGAGGAGGACCTACTCCTTGATGTCCAAGAGACCTTCGACCAGCTTCGGGCGATCAACATGAAACTAAACCCTAAGAAGGGCAATTCCTGGGGCATTTGATTACAAAGCAAGGGATAAAAGCTAATACTTCTAAGGTCAAGGCAATTACAGATCTCCAGGCTCCGAAATGTTTAAAGGATGTACAAAGCTTGAATGGGAAGCTAGTTGCGCTAAGTCGATTCTTGTCGAAGGGGTTGACAGGTCTCTACCATTCTTTAAGACGCTCAAAGGCTGCGTCGACAAGAAAACATTCCAATGGAGTCAAGAGGCGGAAGCCGCCTTCCAAAAGATGAAGGAGTTCATAGAGATACTCCCAACAGTTACAGCCCCAATCAAAGGCGAAGTGTTATTCATGTATCTAGCATCCTCAATGGAGAGTATTAGCGCGATCCTAATGGCAGAAAGGGACAAAAGACAAATCCCCATTTACTTTGTTAGCAGGGTCTTGCAAGGAGCAGAGGTTAATTACCCCACATTGGAAAAGCTCATATTGGCTCTAATCTACACATCAAGGAGGCTCCGGCGGTATTTTCAAGCCCACCCGATAACAATCTTAACCGACAAGCCACTCAAGCAAATCTATCCGAAGCCTAAAAAATCGGGAAGGGTGGCAAAATGGGCCATTGAGCTAGGGGAGCATGAAATAGAGTTCAAAGTTCGAAACTCTATCAAAGGACAAATTCTTGCAGACTTCTTGGCGAAAACACCTTCCGAACCAAGCACAAATAAGGAAGAACCTAAGGCTAAGCGCATCGAAGTACAGAATGATTGGAAGCTTTACACAGATGGAGCATCAAGCTCTAATGGTTCCGGAGTAGGTCTAATGCTGGTCAGTCCTGATGGGAAGGAGCATACATATGCCCTTCGGTTTGAATTCGAGGCCACCAACAACGAAGCAGAATACGGAGCCCTACTAGCAGGCCTTCGGCTAGCCAAAGATATGGAGGTCAAAGCCCTCATTATTTTTGTAGATTCTCAGTTGGTGGAAAACCAAGTGACAGGCTCCTATGAAGCAAGGCAGCCCGTCACCAAGCAATACTTGGACAAAACAAGGGAGATGTTGGATGGCTTCGATTCCTACACCATCCAGCACGTTCGCAGGAACCAGAACAAGAAGGCGGATGCACTAAGAAAGCTAGCCTCTATGGCCTTTGGCCATCTCACAAAAGAAGTACTAGTTGAAGTTCTGCCCGAAAGGTCCATTATTCGTAAGGAAGTCACTGACGTTGTTCATGAAGAAGGAGACACATGGATGACTCCCGTCAGAGAGTACCTGATAAGTGGTCTTCTCCCCGAGGACCCCAAGCTAGCAAGGAAGATACGGGTTAAGTCTTCACAATACCGTCTAATAGGACAAAACTTGTACAGAAGGTCGTTTCTCTCACCTTGGCTCAGGTGTGTCGGACCTAAGAAGGCTTGGAGCATCATCGCAGAAGTCCACAAAGGATCCTGCAGCCTCCATGCAGGGCCTCGTTCAATTTTCTCGAAGATAATGAAGTTAGGCTAATACTAGCCTTCGATGCATATGGATGCTGCGGAAATCATTATAAAATGTGAAGCTTGTCAGATACATTCAAAGGTTCCCAAGCTGCCATAGCAAGACATGACAAGTGTTACATCCGTGTGGCCCTTCTCCCAATGGGGAATTGATATCGTAGGACCTATGCCTGTGGCTCCTAGTGGGGTCAAATTCTTATTGGTGGCGATTGATTACTTCACAAAGTGGGTTGAGGCTAAACCTTTAGCTTCCATTACGGGGAGACAGGTCGAGAAGTTTGTGTAGGAGCACATTGTGTGCAGATTCGGAGTACCCCACATCATCATATTCGACAATGGCAAGCAATTTTCTAAAGGTGTCTTCCATGACTTCTGTAAGGGGCTCAATATAAAGCAGTCTTGGACGTCCGTTTACCATCCACAAGGCAACGAACAAGTGGAAGTTACTAATAGAGACATCATCAAAGGGATTGAAAAAAGGCTGGGACGAACTCATTACGGGTGGGTGGAGGAGCTTCCTCAAGTGTTATGGGCTCATAGGACCCACCCCAAGTTAAGAAATGGTGAAACCCCCTTCAGCCTAATATACGGAACAGAAGCGGTCATCCCTTAGGATCTAAGTGTGCACATGGAGCATGTGACCTCGTATGAAGCCTCTCAAAATGATGAAAAGATCAGGGAAAACCTTGATCTGTTGGAAGAAAGGAGAGAGATAGCCTCCATCCGAGAAGCCATGCACAAGCATAAGATCGAAGGCTACTACAACAAAAGGGTCAGGCCTTCCACCTTCAAGCCTGGGGAATATGTGCTACGCCTCAACAGTGCAAGCAAAGCAGAGTACCAGGGAAAGCTAGGACCTACTTGGGAAGGACCCTACGTTATAGCTGAAGCCTACGGCAATGGAGCCTACAAACTGGCTACTCTTCTCGGAGAACCCATCGACAGAACATGGAATGGTACGAACCTCCGAAAGTTCTATGTTTAAGAAGTATTTTTTACTTTTCATTCTTGTATTAAAAGCTTCTCATGGGAAAGCAAGCATTATTGGTAGTTGTCTTAGTATTCATTTCAAGAATGATGTAATCCTCTCTACCAATTCAATGATGAATAATATATTTTCCACAAATCTCTTGCTTCGTTTCTTAAACACAAAGGTTTGTTTAGCCAAGTCGTTTGTGAGTTTCAATGTCGAATTGGAAGGCATACGGTGTAACAAACACCTCATACCACTACTTAGGCCTACCAACACATTCACATTAACTCTCCTAATAGTTTGTGGCAATTATGAAAATAAAAGTGACTCATATTACTTAATGGATTTAAGATAGAGTGGGTCGCGACCCTCTGTCAATGATCAAATTTGGTCATTATATTCTTGGTGTTGTAATTTACACACAATGAGGTTGTTCAACCTTAGGTTGTAAAGTTTAAGCTTTGGAAAAATGGCGTAAGAGAAGTTCGCAAGACAAATATAATTAAGTATGTAGGAATATTTTCCACATCATAACATTCAAAAGAAGGGCCTATGCCCTTATCCCTTCATACGAGGCCAAAGCCTCTTTCAAATTGTCTTTTGGCCGAAGCCACACATTACAAACATCAAATTGTTTAAAGTAACAGACCAACAGCATAAGAAACATTAAATTGTTTTAAAGGGTACATGCTACCCTTGGAACCAAATTACTGCCAACAGGGCAGCCTTCATTCTTGCTTCTGAGGATATGGAGTTGCGGATGGTAGAGCTGAGGTAGGCTTGGTCGAGGTTGTCTTCTTTGTTGGGGTCGCAGGCTTGATCATGCGGGGATTTTTTGAGAGAAGGTCCTCAAGAGGTGCCATGGGATCCTTGGTAGCTTCAGCCAAGAAGGGGTACTCTACGGTGGCAAACGCATTTCCTACCTCTTCATATTCAGCCTTCAATGAGGGACGGTAGCAGTCAACTGTGGAGAGGTCCACGGGCTTACCAGTCTTAGCCACCTCCTCCAAAGCCAAGCACTGTCCATGGAAGATAGCTGCCTCGATCACCATCCACATAGCAGCTCCCACCTCATCACTATGATATAATTCCATGGCAATGTACGGCACCACGTTTGATACTACCTCAGCACGGTCTTTTTGGAGCATTTTATACCTCATCTGCAGGCCGTCCATTTCCTCTCTCATTTTAACCTCTATCTCTCTAAGCCTCGCCCTTTCACTTTCCAAGCTTGAGAACTTAGACTCCAACATAACATTTTGACCAGTGAGGCTCACCACCTTGGGCTCCTCCAACCTGAGTCTACCACACTCTGCTGTCAGCTCTGCTATCTTCTCTAGGAGGTCTTGGGTGAGAGGATTCTTCTCAAAATCCTTTTCAATTTCTTCCCATTTTGCCTCCAGCTCAGCATACTCCTGGTCCCTGTGCTTTTCCCTCTCAAGCATCACATCCATTTCTTGCCTTGCCTTTGTCACTGTATGGAGCAGCTCCCTTGTACGGGTGTTCAAATGGTTGTCTAGGACAGCCTGCCTTGCGACGCTTTTATCATGCATGTCGCATACCCTTTCGATGGACATATTGTCCAGCAGTCCCTTCTAATTGGGAGGGGTGACATGGTCAACGATGCGGTGGCAGGCTAAGGCATTCGGAAGCTCCTTCATGTCAGGAAGGCCTGCGACAAATACACTACATAAGGGCAAAGTTAGTCAGGACAATTAGTATTTTATATAATTTAAAAGGCAAATGCTTACCATGCATCTCCTCAGCATCATCTGGCAATTCAAAGGCAGACTTCACAGCTTTCTTGCCTTCGACAATCTTCTGTCGCACGGCCCTGGATCCAGATGCTAGAAGAGGAGTCTTTCTCTTGGTAGCAGACTTGGTAGCTTTGCCAGCCGTTCCCTTCCTACTCTTTAACCTGTCATCTATGCCTGTAGAGCCTATGATTCAAACTTCATCCTCCGCGAGATCGTCCAAATCTGCCACATTCTCAACCAATTGGGTGGGACCCTCCAACAGTGCTTGTGGGGGTGCTGAGGCAATAGGCTCTATTCTGGGAATGTCCACGTCGTTGTTGTTGACATAAGTAGAAGGTGAACCAACACCATAGGACTCTTCAGCTTTTTCCGCAGGCATGAAGCTCAAGTCTTCATCAAAGTCTTGATGCATGAAGTTCCTGAATGCCATATCTGCAAAAAAGGAACAAGAAAAGATAAATATCAGCGCTACATTGGTCCTACTTAAATAAAAGTGGAAGCACATACTTTTTCCATGATAAATGATCATGGGCTTCTTGGGAGACCCTCCAAGCTTTGTGCAATCCCAGCCATATACAGAATTGGCTCAAGGAAGGCTTGAACATCTGTAGGATACCTAGCCAAACGCTGATAACACGGATTCCTTCGAACCTCATAAGGTAGGGGGTCATTAAAACGTTTTGCATCAAACCTAAATTCCTTATTCAGCAATGCTGGATAGTCAGGTGGTACAATGGTGCTCTGAACATAAAAGAAACTACCCTTTCATTCCCTTATGTTCGTGTATGGCCTCGTAACGAGATTAGGCACATCTCCTTCAGGCCTCTTTGCCAAGGTTAACCAATTCCCACCAGGGTAAAGGTTCAAAAATCCCCTCAATACCTTAAGAGTTGGTTCATAGCCATAAGCTTTACACATAACAATGAATGTGGTAAGTTTAGCTAAACCAAAGGGGTTAAATCGAGAGATATGCACTTCGTAATACTGCATTAACTCTAAGATCAGAGGGTGGATAGGAATCCTAAGATTTGAATGGCTAAAAGAGTGGCTATATAGCCCTACGAAGCCTTCAGGGGTATCAAAAATACCTTGGTTTGATTTGGGCAACATAACTTTAAACTCCTTGGGGATTGGGTAATCAGCAAGATGATCATGTAACCCTTTAGCGGTCAAAGTGAATTTTTGTTGTTTAATTATAAATTTGGAATCCATGACTAATTAAAGCTATGAAAAGATAGGGGGAAGACTTTACCTTTTGTTCGGAGCCAGTGATTCTAAGAAGATTACTGCGTGTAAAAGGTAGACGAAGAGGGTAAAGTTTCTTAGGGTTTCATCTACCTCCCCTTAAATACCCCTTTTCTACCCTTTTTTAACCGAACACGTGTCCTGTGGATTGACCTTATCTGGATTTCAAAAGGGCTTTAAATTTTGAATAGTCGTTTTGGTCAACCCGGTTTATTTGGGAAAAGGTTTCACTGTAGCGACTAGTTAAATGGATTTAGTTAGCATTAAATGCACGCGGTAAGGCATACTAAACTTGTTTACGATGAGGGTTGCAACGAACGACTAATTTTTTCGTAGGATGAAGTCGAAAGCAATGCCTCCTCATTCATAAGCATCACTTTCGACTGGGGGGCTTGATGATGTACCCTCCGAACAGCACGACGGACACCCCTTCGAGATGTGTCAAAGCCCTTCTGTTCGAAGGCCCAAGTTAGGTCCCCTGAATGTTCATAGGTGTCAAACCATTCGTACACATGAAGGTTACCTACAGGGAAATCGCCATTCGAAGCCTTAAGCCCTTCGGGGTATGGTTGACGAAGGAGCAACGATAGGCGATCTTTCCTGACTTGGTCAAACCCACGATCTCCCTCTCTTTCCTGGCTTTCCCGCCAAGTTTAAGAACGTGGGTCACTAAGCCCTAGCGGTTACCCACAAACATGGGACGCCAACATGTTCTCCGACATTTGCGCAGAGGTGCCCTCAACCCTATTTCTTCCACTATAAATAGGTTGGACGGGAAGAGGATTATGGTAAGCTCACTTAACATTCTTCTCTTTACGTATCATTTGCACGTAAAATTTTTACAACCTAAGGCGTATGGTAGATGCATAGCCTCATTGTGTGTAATTACTTCACCAAGAATATAGCAATCGCATAATTTAATTGCTGATAGAGGGTTGCAACCCACTCCATCTTACTCCTTTGGGTAGCAAAAGGCTTGGAATACCGTAAGACCACATAGGAAAGTTAATGTGAAGTTGAGATGGATGTTAAGCATATGAGCAAGATGTATTGTTAGTCTTTGTACATCCCTTCGACATTGAAACTTATAAAACGACTTGGTGGACAAATCTTTGTTGTATTGAACGAAACAAGAGATTTGAGGGAAATGTGTTATATCATTAAGTAAGTAGGGAGGATTACATCATTTTAATAAATGAATACTAGACGCCTATCATTAATGCTTCTTTCCCCAAGTGAGAAGAATGCAAATACATTGATTGAAAGCAAATTAAAAAATTTCCTTAGACATTGTAAGTTTGATATGTAAAACTTACGAAGGGTAGTGCCATTCCAAGTCCTATCAATAGCATCTCCGTCAAGGGTTTCCAGCTTGTAGGCTCCGTTGCCATATGCTTCCGTTACAACGTAGGGCCCTTCCCATGTAGGCCCTAGTTTACCCTGATACTCAGCTTTACTTGCGCTGTTGAGTCGGAGGACGTATTTGCCTGGATTGAATGTCAAAGTTCGAACCCTGCTGTTGTAGTAATTTTCAATCTTTTGTTTGTGGATAGCCTCCCTGATCGAGGCTATTTCCATTCTTTCTTCAAGTAGGTCCAGATTGCTGCGGAGTCTTTCTTCGTTGTTTTTTGCTTCGAAGTTCATGATTCGTTCTGTTTCGACACTTACTTCCGAAGGGATGACAGCTTATGTGTCATATGTCAAGCTAAAATGTGTCTCTCCATAACTTGACTTTGTGTGCGTTCTGTGGGCCCAGAGTTCTTGGGGTAGCTCATCCACCCAACCATGGTGGCTGTAACCAGCCTTCGTTCTATTCCTTGGATGATGTCCCTGTTAGTAACTCCCACATGTCCATTACCTTGAGAATGGTAAACGGAGGTGAAGCAAGTGAATGAATCATGTCCTCGCCTAATCACTTGGGACTGCTTTATGCTCAGGCCTCTTCAAAACACGGGAAACACTCCTTCGACAAACTGCTTCCCATTATCTGATATGATGTTATGGGGTACTCCGAACCGACAAATGATGTATTCCCACACAAACTTTTCCATATGCCTCCCTGTGATTGATGCTAAGGGCTTGGCTTCGACCCATTTTGTGAAGTAATCGATGGCTATGACCAAGAACTTTACCCCTCCTGGAGCAATCGGTAAAGGGTCTACGATGTCACGGAGGTCATATCTTGTCTTGGTAGCCTTGGCACTCTTGAATGGATTTGTCAGGCTTCACAATTCTAGATAATTTCCACTGCGTCCCTGTGCATCGAAGGCCAATAGTACCCTATCCTCATGATCTTAGAAACAACGGAGCGAGGCCCTGCGTGTAGACCGCAAGACCCTTCGTGCACTTCTTGAATTATGTTGGCAGCTTGCCTAGGTCCGACACAACGGAGCCATGGAGACAAGAAAGACCTTCGGTATAGGTAATTCCCCATGATCATGTACTGCGGTGCTTTGATGTGGATCTTCCATGCTAGCTTTGATCCTCCGGCAATATGCCACTTATTAAGTACTCTCTGATCAGAGTCATCCAATTCGACTCCTCCTCCAGTATTACGTCAGACACCTCCTTTCGGACGATGGACCTTGCTGCCATCACTTTGACCAGAACTTCCTTGGTTAAATGAGCAAATTCCATTGATGCCAGTTTGCTAAGTGCATCTGCCTTTTTGTTTTGGTTTCTTCGAACATGCTCTATGTCGTAGGAAGTGAAACCTTCGAGCATCTCCTTGGCTTTATCCAGGCACTGCTTAATCACAAGCTGCCTTGCTTCGTAGGAGCCCTTGATCTGGTTGGCCACCAGTTTGGAGTCAACAAAAATAGCCAAGTCTTCTACCTCCATGTCTTTAGCCAGTCGGAGACCTGCTATCAAGGCTTTGTACTCCGCTTCGTTATTAGTAGTATCAAATTCGAAGCGGAGTGCATAAGTATACTCCTTTCCTTCAGGGTTAACTAGCATCAACCCTGCACCTGAT
Organism: Chrysanthemum makinoi; assembly: GCA_910596185.1. NCBI lineage: Eukaryota > Viridiplantae > Streptophyta > Magnoliopsida > Asterales > Asteraceae > Chrysanthemum > Chrysanthemum makinoi. The sequence continues at coordinate 98,279,838 of OU343220.1, read as the reverse complement.
CCATCGGAGCTGGAGGCCCCATCGGTGTAAAGTTTCCACCCTTTGACCGTCTTCGCAGGATTTTTGTCAACAACTTTTGTTTTCCTGCTTCGGTTCGGAGTGTGTCTCTGCTAAAAAGTCTGCCAGTATTTGCCCTTTAACCGAGTTCCTACCCTTGTACTTAATTTCATGTTCTCCTAGCTCGATGGCCCATTTAGCTATCCTTCCAGATTTCTCTGGCTTCGAAAGTATCTGCTTAATTGGCTTGTCAGTGAGCACGGTTATGGGGTGAGCCTGGAAGTACCTTCGAAGGCGCCTCGCAGCATGAACCAAAGCTAGGATTAACTTTTCCAACCCTGTAGATAGGGATTTGCTTCTTTTCCCTTTCCGCCAACAAAACAACACTGATGCTTTCGAAGGAGGCTACGATGTACATAAATAACACTTCCCTTTTGATTGGGGCGGTAAGTGTGGGTAGAATTGCCATGAAATCCTTGAGCTTTTGAAAGGCAGCTTCGGCATCCGTGCTCCATTGAAACGTCTTCTTATCCGTGCATCCTTTAAGTGTCTTGAAGAATGGCAAGGATCTGTCTGCTCCATTCGATAGGAATCTGCTGAGGGCTGCTAGCTTTCCGTTTAAACTTTGTACATCATTGAGAGACTTAGGAGCCTGCAAGTCTGTGATGGCTTTGAGGTTCGAAGGGGTGGCTTTGATACCCTGATTTGTGATCAGGTGCCCCAAGAATTGCCCTTCCTCTACTCCGAAAGAACACTTCTTGGGGTTAAACTTCATGTTGATGGCGCGAAGCTGATTGAAGGTTTCTTTTATGTTGGAGAGCATATCCTCCTCCGTTCTGCTTTTGATGACCATGTCGTCTACGTATGCTTCGAGGTTCCTACCTATTTTCTTGTTGAAGGCTTTGTCCACTAGCCTTTAGTAGGTAGCACCTGCATTTTTCAGACCGAAGGGCATCTTCTTGTAGCAATAAACGCCTTTTCCTGTAAAAAAGGTTGTTTCCTCTTCGTCCTCTTCTACCATCTGTATCTGGTGATAACCTTTGTAAGCATCCAGAAACATTTTTAGTCAAACCCTGATAAGGATTCCACCTTCCAATCAATTTCTGGTAGAGGATAATAGTCCTTCGGATAGGCCTTGTTGATATCAGTGAAGTCTACACACATTCGCCATCCTCCATCATGCTTTTTAACCATCACTGGATTGGTTACCCAGGTTTGATACTTCACTTCCCTGAGTATACATGCTGCTACGAGCTCATCCACCTCCTTGCATGTCGATGCATTCCTTTCGGGTGCAAGGCTACGACGCTTTTGCTTGATAGGTTAAATGTGCTTGAATTTTGCTCGGTGCCGAAGGGCTTTCCGTCTATGATGAGGTTTTTGGGGACCCCTGTCATGTCAGAGTACGTCCATGTGAAGACATTTGCGTTAGCCCTTAGTAACTTTTCCAGTTCTGCCTTAAAGGTGGCATGGAGCTGCTTTCCAATGACCACCATCTGATCAGGATGTAGGTCGTTTACCACGATGCGCTCTTCAGCATCACTGCAGCTGAGAATATCCTTCGAAACCTCCTCAGGACTTTGTTTGACCCTTTTGCCTACATCTGTAGGCTTGTTCGTGTTGTAGCTAGAGAAAACCGTTCCAATACTTAAGGGTGTTTGGAATTTGATTGCAGAATGTATGGTGGAGACACCGATACCCATTTCCCGCATTGCGGTTCTCCCTATTAACAGGTTATAGGGAGATTCAGACCTTACGATCGCGAAAATCAGGGTTTTTGTCCTTTTTAGCCTTCCTTCTTCAATCATGAACTCTAGAGGGAATTTTCCCAGAGGCCATGAATGTTCCCCTGAGAATCCCACCAAAGGTACCTTCGAATCTACTCTCTTCGACCTTATCGAAGGCTTGAGCTTTGATGCAGGTTTTACTGACCAGGTCTTAATATTTATAGTATCTCGCTATACCTATGGTCTACCCTAATGCACTAACGGGCAGTGTACCCGGTCGTGTGTAGTGTAGTAAATGGTAAACCCGAGGTCGTCCCAAGAGCTATGTATGTTGGATTATTACTAAGTCTAATTGTCACAGAATAATAAATGTTTTGATAGGGATTTAATTAATTAAACTACTAATACAGAATATAAAATAAAAGCAAATAAATGGTAAAGGGAAATCAATAGAGGAATAGTGGTGCTAACCTAGTCAATCCTCCTAGCTAGTTATGTATACGTCTACCTACTTCCAATTACTTCAGGTGGGGTCAAATTCGAGAGGACAACATTTGGTCAATTCGCCCTAACCTATCAACAAAGATGCCACCACAGGAGAAATCAGGCGCACCGTCATAAGTCCGGTTGTTCCTGGTCCCCTAACCCGAGTCATTAAGTACCGCTACATGCTAGATTCTAAATAGTGAGTGCCCGGCCGTTAGGAACTTAGACACTACACCCCCCATATCTTAAGTTCATCCAAACGATAGGTGATGAGTTGGTCAAATCGCACAAGTAGAAAGGGTCGTCAGTTGGTCATATCTTACCCTTCCCGTCTCAGTCCGCTCACCTAGGGTCAGTTGGTCATATCTCCTATGCAATTGGCCTCTATCGCCATTCAAAACTACCGAACCAAGGGTGACTACCAAAGAACTATGCATGCATACACTTAGAAATAATTGTACGGAATTAAAGGTAAACGCAAACAAAACATTTAAGGAATCATAACTAGGCTAGCACCAAAGGGTGCTTAGCCGCTCATATTAATCATGCAAATCAATTCAATATTCAAAGGTACGAAATACATGAATTGAAAGTAAAATAAACAATAAACGCTAAAGCTTATCGTAATGGTGTGACTTCTCCCTTGGAAATAGCTCCGTATGCTCCCATAGACCTGCCTTGAGCTTTTTCCCACATTCTCAGAGTGTTGTGTGTGGAATGGGGTGCTTTGAAATGCTGGAATTCGTGGGGTATTTATAGGCCAGGTCTGGGTTACAGCATAACCAATAGAGGAGTTACGCCGTAACCTTCTATTTCCTCGTAAATGCACTAGATCTGCTAGTTACGGCATAACCTTATAAGTGGTTAGGCCATAGTCTTCAATAAACTCGGTTACGTCGTAAGTGATGCAGTATTTACGGCGTAAGTATCAGGGGCGTGGAACCTCTTTTGACTTAACGGAGTTACGTCGTAACTTTTGGGAAGATTTACGCCATAACCTCTTGATAAGTTAGACTTCTGGGTCACGAAATAGTTACGACGTAATGTGACAGATGAGTTACGCCATAACTTCTTCAAAATAGGCATACTATGATAAATCTTTAGTAAAGTTTCCATTTCCGCGTCTCTTTAGCTCCAATGCTCGTAATTTACCTAAAAGTGGAAAACAATGGAAAACAAGCGTAAATCCATATAAATGATATAAATAGCGAGCATTATCGGGGGAAATTGACACTTAATATTCAGGACTATTTGATGTTATCAAATATCCCCGCACTTGAACTCTATTTTCCCTCAAGTAGACCTTATTAGATAGATTCCTAAAAAGATATCTCCGAAAACCTGGAAAATATGAGTTTACAAATCCCTTATGCTAGAATAAAACAAAGCCGAACACCTCACGAAAGGGGAACGAACATTCAAATCTCTCAACTATTCTAAGTGTCAATTTCGGGGTGATCACTCAATCGCACAGTTATAGCATGTATTCTATCATAAGCTTGGCGGTTACACAAATCTCCACCACCAGAGTTAAGGGCTAAACAATTCTCGAACGCAATATGGGTAGACACGATAAAGGTTAAGGGGTGACTCGTCATTACTAAAATGTCACGGCGAAGTGGACCAAATCAATGATACATGGCCAAATCCATGGCCAAGACACCAAATATTGCTCGCTGCATCACCTAGACATGCTTCATGACTAAAGGGTAGGATAAGACATGGGATATATAATTGGTGTAAAATGAAAAACAAGCAGGTATTCTAAATTTATAACTAAATCACCACCACTTACCGTCCGCCCAAAGTTCAAGCTTAGAAGTCTAGAGACCGGATCATGAAATGCTAGGTAGATGTGTCATTAAAGGACGTCGTGATGGGCACACTACCTTTTCTTCTTCAGTTGGTATAACTCCAACTCCAATCTTCTAATGTGACCGAGGTGGCCTCCTCGATACTAATCAATAAAGCTCATACTATAGTGCTTATAACATCGCACTTTACAATATCATAACACAATCAACTTTTTTTTTTTTCCGAATCATTTTTTTTTGAACATAACAATATAACATAACATCCCCCCACTTGAGATGAACAATGGAAATTCAGGGGGTCTTCAATGATCTTCATAATTGTTGTCGATGAAAGCGTGATTTCCAAACCTTTCCACTCGAACCTTGAACTTAGGCAAATGATGACTTCCCAATTACAAATAAAGACTACAGGATAGGCTAAGGTGTAAGGGTGTAACGAAACAATATATTGGGTTGACAAAATGAAAGGAATGGTTCAGAAGGGTGTATCTAGGGGTATCTTGCACTAAAGGGGAGTGCAACAAAAGAGTTTCACACGGGGGTCGAAAAGTCGAGGTGACTAATCGATAGACTCACAATGGTAGGCTGTTTGGGTGATAATCCTATAATATTGCCTTCTAAAACTGAAAAGTCCAAATACATCGAGCTAACTCAACATACCTCGTCTATGGTCTCGAAATGATGCAAAGGCCAAGTTCTAAAGATTACAAGCTACCGGCACACTCATAATTTGGTGGATTTGGAGTAAAATATTGGAAATGGATAAGGCTAATCTCACCATGTAATGTCAAGGGTTGTATGTGCTCGGCTAAGGTCTAATCTAGTTAGGTTCGGAAAAACATGTCAAAATTTTCAAAATTTCACAATTTTTCAAGATAAACTAGAAAAATGAGGGTGAAATAAAGTTCAAATGATAATTCTACTCCCGGCCCCCCACTTGAATTGTACAAAGTCCATATTGTACTAGGCATTAAAATAAAGGTGAAGAGAAAGGTAGAATTAGAGCGAGAACTTCCCTGAAATTTGCTCCAAAAAAGAAGAAGGCCCACGAGAAAGAACCGTGCCTTCGTTTAAGCGCCATGAACAAACTTCAATCCCTGAATTCACGATACCAACAAGCATAATTCTAAACAGAAAAAAATAATAAAATGAAAAACAAACCTAACTCACTTTCGTAGGAATCACGGTTGCATTTAGCGAATGCAACAAGCCTTTTAAACCACTTGGTGTCCCAAGTGGACGAGTGAAGTCTCGTGAGGGTTTATAGGGAACACACCCACAAAGTTCATTTAAAAACTAATACAAGGTTACTGCGTTTTAAAATGAAAGAATAAAAGCAGAGGAGAATTACATTTCGTCAACTCCTATTAGGGAGTTACGTCATAATGGCAAAACCGGTATGGTTGTGAAGCGAAGTAGTAGTTAGTAACCAGGATGGTATTAGCCTAGTAATTGGTAATCGTCATAAAGAATTCTCTTGCTAAAATGTTGGTCGTACTGCGTAATCACCAAGATGAGTTACGCCGTAACTCTTCGATCAGTCGGCAAGCTAGCAGGCAGCAATTAGTTCCTCATAATTTCCCGCAAAATGGTTAGAAAACACAAAACCCAGGAAGGAAATAAAACACAAAGAAAGGGATAGTTCGGGTTGTCTCGAAGATCACTTTTCTTTATTAACGAGTCTTTAAGTTAGACTCAGGGCCACGAGCTACCTATGGGGGCCTTTGAACTTGCCCCACTTCCATCATTCGTTGGTATTCATTCATCCAATTATCAAGCCCTTTTTTCCTTGTAGAATTATTGAGCCCAATTGTTCCCAACTTATGTGAAAGCCATTTATCACATGATTCTCCTTGGTCATCATTTTTAGTAATAATATTATCTTGATATCTTTGATGTTGGATCTTGTTCCGCCTATGATATCAGTGAGGTGGTTGCACCCATATTGCTTGACCAGTTCCTTAATAAATTTCAAGCTTCCAAGCTTTAGTTTGTACCAATCTTCTAATGCTAATTCAACATCATGTTTCTCTCCCTTATGATGGTAAATCCATTCATTAGATTTTCTTTCACATTTTGAGGGCAGTAGCGGTGGCCATCTTTGATTCGCATTCTTTGGTTGAAATCGAGTTACAAAAATGTTTGTTTGGACTCGAGTTTCCTCATGCTTTGGACAATTTCATCTGTTTTTACGCTTACAATGATCAATACTTTCTTTTCTGCTCGTTAATAGGTTTAGAGTGTAGAGTGGGGTTCAATGATTGAACATTATTAGAAATTTAGTTTTGGTTTTAAATGCTCATTCATACTAAAGTTATTAGATTTCATTTTCAGTCCCCAAGGAAATTTGTTTTCAAAACCATAATTTGAGCCCTACAAGTGGCCAGAAAAGGTCTTCCAACAATCAAGTTGTAAGCCTCCCGCTTTCCCATGTCAATAACTACAAAATAGGTGGGAAGAAAAATTTTCCAATTTTTAAAAGCACATTGTTTACAATTCCCCTCGTCTGACCTTAGAGGAGTCCGCCATTTCAATCATAATAGTTGTTTCTTTTAAATTGGTAAGTTTGATTTTTTCAAATAAAGTGGTTGAGATAAGGTTACCAATAGTGCAAGGGAGAAGAACACTTTCCTGGTATTGCAGCTTTTCAGGAAGTTGGCTTGGTAGGAACTCGTCGAGTCTTACCTTTATCATCCTCTCTTAGGTAGTTAATCCCAGAGAGATCATTAGTGATAGAGGATGTGCATTGTTCCTTTTTTGCTTTATCACGGGCAAATATGGCCTTGCAGGAAGTGGCTTTAGCATCACTTGTTTCAAGGTTAATAGCTAATTGCCCAATTTGTGTTTCGAGGTTCTTAATTGCAGCATCTTGGTTACGTAGGTTCATATTGGTGTCCTCCTTTACTTTGACCATCCATTCCTTGAGTCTATTTTCCTTTTTTGTCGATTCTTCAATGTGTCTGTAAAGCCCCTTTTATCACGTATACCTTATCACACAAATACCAAGCAAACCACGAAGAACACGTTACACAAACAGTTATGCGTATATAAGAAGCAAGAAAGATTAAGATGAGAGAGAAGGTGACTTGATGTTTAAACAAAACCGTGTATGTGAGAGGATAAAGATAAACACAATAAGTTGTATATTCCTTGAGAGAGAAAATACACACACACACACACACTTTCAAGCACACCCCTCAAATGACATACTTGAGGGGTATTTATAGTAAGAGAGATGATGCCCTAAGGCTTGGCCATGGGCCGTGAGATGGTCTTGGACATGGATTAGGTTACATGAACTTATACAAGGCTAACTTAACTAAACGTCTAACCATTTAGCTTAGCCCAATCCATGAGCCCTTTAACTATTCTATACGATATCTAACACCACGTTACAAAGTTCCTAAATGTGAATGACCATCACTTCTAATAAAACTATTAAGGCTAACAATCTCCCCTAAGGGGTGGTCATTCAAATGATGCTCCACTTGATAAGATCTTTACTTTCCTTGAGCTTGAACTTTGCGTGTAGATATAGAATAGTCTTGATTCTTTGTTCCTTCATGCTTTGTTCAGATAATGTGGTTGTGCGGCGTTGTCAACCGTTGGTTAGGTATCTCCGTCTTTTCCACCATGCTCACACTTCTATTTGACTTTGAGTTTCCAATGATGAAGTTCTCGAGTCTTTACACTTTGTAGATTCTTTGACATTGATGAAGAATCATCTTTAACTTTGAGTTGCCTTTGATTTTGATGAGAACTTTCATGTGTTGTTTGTATGAGCATGTGGCGGTCACTTACGATCCATCCGCTCGGAGCTTCCATAAGAAGAAAACATAAAAACGGGTTAGTAATAAGCGGTTCCGGCACACAAGTTTGAATTTGAGGGTGTTAACACATAGTGTGAAAACTCATCTCTAATTCTCACAAGGCCGTTCTGGGCGGAGTCCCACAAGTGAGATAAGCGATATACCGAAGTACATCTGATTGAATGAGTAAGCTAAGGTACACAGAAGCATCACGTCGACTATAGACCGTTTGAGACACACTAAGCGTAATCCACAAAAATTGCAGTGACCTGCTGTCAAGGCTGCTTGATGTTGACCTAGCGGAATTTCCATTCAATCACTAAGGATCCAATTGTGAAACCTCTCATAAATGTTGCGATTGCTAAGACCTGCGTAGGACTCTAGAATATATCACTTGTGTCCTTATTGATGAACAACAAGCGATGTCATGTCAAGTGTTCCTATGAGATCTTTTGATGAATCTCGTGGCTCTAGACTCAGTTATTGCATTTTGGTTTTCTGGCGGAGACTAGGGAGAGGGTCTCCTTCTTCAATACCAAAGATCTCTAGAAGAAAGTCGATAGATTATGCAGGGTTCCCGGTGAGAATGAAACAAATCCTTTTAAGAGGAATTGAGTGGCTAGAAAGTTAGGTGCAGGTCGTCCTTTGGGTCCATGGCGTCTTTGTCTTAAATACCGGCGTCATCTAAGTGACAACCCGATGCAGATGATTGAACCCGGTTTTACGCCTAAGGTTGATTATGGAGGGCTATTTCTTTTCACCCTTTCTTTTGATTTTTTTTTTAATTCTTCAACCCCTTCTTTCTCCTTTTTCACATTACTCCTTTTTTCATTCATACCTAAGGACTTCTAATACTAACTATGGGTATTGTCTAGGGTGATCCCTCCGCTCTGGCGGATCATAGGACGGATTTTCCTATCCTTAGTCACCTTATAACTCCATGACTGTCCTATTGTTGCCATAAAACCATTTTTCTTGAAAATCTCTCAGAGTGTTTATGATTGAAAACATGTTTGAAGCACTCCGAGAGTTTTATATTTTCAGAAACACTCCCCCTTCATATGTGCTTCTAAGTTTTGGCAATCTACAGTGAGGGTAGAGTTTGCACTTTTTGAATTGATCGGCTCATGATAGACGATTCCCCACGAGACATTCGTTGTTTAGTTAAAGAGTTCCATTGTCAGTTTTAGGTGACAACTAGCTCTAATAACTAACTTGAAGATGTAAACACTTCTTGAAAAGAAGGTTAGACCCATGTAGGTTCATGTTTATCACGAGTTTCTCGAAATGGTACATTCTTGACTTTGATTCTCGTCAATTCATTGGTTTCAACTGAGTCGAGCTCTTTTGAGATTCAAACAATGATCATTAAACATTTTGATCACATTTTAATCACGTTTCTCCCCCTCAAAAATAGCATATCTATGATGTTTTTGAAACAAAATGTTTAAAAGATATGTTTTAGGAAACCATTTGGAGAAAAACTGATTTAGCATTAATTTTGGAACAATTTTGATTTAATACTCCCCCCTAAAGAAAGCATATTTTTCATACAGAAAATTTAGAATCAATTAAGGGTTTAGAGGGAGTTATCTTGGTACCAAATGTGAGAAATTTTGAAAAATCTTTTTGAAATATTTGAATCAATGGTAGATGAAGATTTAAAATCTTTTGAAGATATTGAAGAAGAATTATCTTCATTTGATTTAGGATAAGTGCTCGATATTTATGAAAATCGATTTTGCGTAGCACTTTCCTTTTTTTAAAGATCGGGTTACGATGTATGAAGTAGCGTAAGCCATTATATTTTAGGAATAGTGCTTTAAAAATATTTAAAACCTTTGATTTTGTTAAGCACTTTCCTTTCTTTGAGCCTTGGGTCTGGTATGTGTTAGAAGCCATTAATTGAAGTCCGGGTTTAAATGCTTGAAGTATATAAAAGCCATTATGTTTTTATGAAGAAATTTTGAGAAACGACATGTTTTAGAAAACAATTTAAGAACTCTCGCTCAAGCATCTGTACATGTCCGTATCATTGTTGAATGACATTTCTAGAAACGTCTGAGAATATCGATTATACAAAGAACGTCGTGAGAAGAAGAATATTTTTGGATTTTTGGTTTTATATTGTTTTTGTATTTTTTGAAAATTTTCTATTTTTGTATTTTTATTCTTTGGTTTATAAAAGAAATGGAAAATCAAAAATAGAAGATAAAGAAGAATGAGAAGAAGATTTACACGGTGGAACCTCGATGAGTTGGGTTGAAGATATTTGAATCACACGCAACCAAAGAAGAAGAGTTTTCACAAATAACAGTGTTAGAAGTACATGTTTCCTCACGGTGAGGGTGATCACTATCAACGGTTGTAGTGGATTCGACTTCCTTAACATGATGAGTTTCACTATTATTTGTGTTGGAGCAAGTATCAAAATCTTTCTGTTGGAATCCATCTAAGACCAATTTGGTTGAAAACTTTTCCCGTGGTTATCCACCTAAGGTAAGATCTAGGAGTTGTTTTCTTATCGAGATGCGTGCGGAAGACTCATTTTTGGAAAAACTACGTCCTAAAGAGATCCACCTATTAGGTTTCCTGTTCATCATGTCAACGGGTTTGTTTCTATTTGGTGTCTTAGTTGATTGTGCCTTGGCAATTATCTTTCTTGAGATATTGTAGATACATGCCTCATGATTAGCTGAAAAGACACATTTTTACATGTAGTACAGACAAATTCGATATTCTTGTTTAAAACAGCAGCTTTAACTTTGTCACTACAGTTTTTTGGAAATTGATTCCGGTTCGAAAAAGACTTAGAATTCCTAGTGTTGTTTTCTAAGGGCATAGCATTTTCTTTTGCGCAACTACTCTTTGATGCAAGCCAATCCCTAGTCTTTTGTAGAGTGTTCCTAGGTAATGGTTTACTACTACTAGCGGTGCCTTGAAATCTTGTAGAATTCATCACCCTAGATGTTGCACCTAGAATTCCGTCTTTTCAGTGCTTGCCTTCTTCCTAGCTTCTTCTAGATAGTGATTGTTGACCATGTTGTTAGAACGAACCGATTCTTTAACTGGATTTTGGTCACATTCCGTGTACTATTCCTAGAAATGCCAGGTGAAATAACTTTTGGTGTATCAACAGCCTTTTTTTTCTTTCTGGATAATTCTCTTTTTAATAGGCAAAGTCTTGGGTACTGTTTTTTTTGACAAATCATTTTCTCATTGACTTTTGGAGGAAACTGAGAAATAGACATTTTTGGTTTGAAACCGGTTTGGGAACATTTGTTTTCTCCTCAGTCAATGGTTTTGCAAAAACTTAGTATCCACTGACCTTTCCTTTTAGACTTTCCAATTGAACTCTCAAAAGATCATTTTGCTCATGTCCTTGTGACGCGCTCATACGACACTTTGTCATACTTGCATTCCTCAGTTTTTCGATCAAGTTGTTTAAAATAGGACCGTTTTCTTTTCAAGTTTTTCAAGAGCTTTTTCATATTTTGAAACAATTGCGGAGGTCTCAGACCGGAGTCTTTCATGATCTTCAACAGAATATGTTTGCAAAATAATGGACATGATATCGGTAGTCATAACATCTTCGCAGAGAGAATCATTCAAATTTTCCAAAACATTGATGTGTTCAACACTCTCATTAGCTTGCTTTACCAGGGATTTATGGTCCTTGACAAAGTCAGCTGTTTCTTTCAAAAGCGCTTGTTGAAATGAATTACCCTCGCATTATGCATTAGTTGAGGGGCAATTTGAGTTTCAAAAACTTTCTTTGTTAGATGTCAAAACTAGAGACGGATGTTAGGTGTAATAGTGGTTTTAGTTTTACGATTGTCTTGAAGATCCACAATTCTAGTTTTTACATTTTCTAAAATACTTCTCGCATCACTTGTGTTAAAAGGATTGTTTGAAGACATTTACTCTATGTTGAAAGAGAATTGGAACAACAAGCTGGTTTTGAAAGCAGATTTTGAAGCAGTGTTGACTCTTGGTTTGAAACACTTGGTGTGATGGAGAACTTTGACTTTTCTTTTTGATTAACAAAAGTAATTACGTTAATTTTGTTCCATTTGTTATAATCAATCGGTTTAAGATCTGGATTCTTTTGTTTCTTTTTTGATCTACTCTCTCGAGATAGTTCCAACGTTTCAAGAGAATCACGAACAATTATGGGTTCATGCAAAGGTTTTCCATTGTTTAACACATTCTGAGATTTCTGAGCTTTCTTGAGGAATGAAGAAGGGTTGTTACCAAGAGCCATTTATATGTGGTAATGAAAAATCGGTTGCTTGATTAGAAAGCATCTTGTTTGTTTGCGGAATGACCCGTTGTAAACAAATTATCCAATTTTTGATAGTTTCATTTTTATCGAGAATTTCATCAAGAAGAAGAATCTTGGCGTTTTGAAAAATCGACAATCAATTGTTTCTTCTCTTTTTCAAGATCGAGAAAACGATTCTTTGTTTGAAAGTTGGTCATTTAGATCTGAAATCTTTGTTTAAAGATTTAATTTTTAGTTAAATTCACATCAAGTGTGTTATACTTGATTTGCAATTCTTTTCTTTAGAAACCAAATTTCGATAACCAATTTCTAATTCTGATTCTTTGTTTTCCTGAAATTCAAAAGCTTTTGCGTTCTCCTTGTAACTCTCAAGTGGTCAATTTAGCATTCGCGGCCTTAACTTCGCGATTGACCTTTTTAACTTTCTCAATTTCAATGCCACATTTATTGATTAATGATTCAAAATAAGCACGGGTTTCCTCATCGGTCTCGTTATTTTGTGCCACACAGCCTCCATTAGGATCCACATCGGAGTTTGAGAGTTCGTATTACTACTTCGGATTGTCAGTATGTATCATAAGTAGGTCTTGATGTCCTGCGAATCTTTTTTCATCATAAGTAAAGCGACTAGCAACATTACTATAATTTGGTACCTCATTGAGTGGATCTGTGTCATAGACTGGAGTTGTATCAAAAGTACCACTTGATGTTGTGTCCTGCGGATTGATTTTATGACTAGAGGTTGCAAAATCGTTTGCTTTATCGGCCCGTCTTGGATTCATGAATCGCATATTACGCATCAGTCAATTCAATTCCGACTCTTCTTTACGTGCTAACATCAACATGTCTTTGGAGCCTTTCAAGCTTAGGTGGTCGTTTGACACTAGATTACGAACTAAAATAACCGAATTTTGGCTTTGAGGTTGGAGGTAGCATTCGGCGAAGTCATATATGATTATTCCCATGTTGATATCCCATATTCGATTCATATCGACCCCCTTGATGTCCAACAAAGCGCCTGCATATTGCATCTGATTCCCCATTTTTATACCCGTAGCAAATCCATTCTGATTCCCAATAACATCAACCATTTGTCCTTCTTGACCCATATGCATACTCGGTTGAGCAAACTACCGATTATACGATGAAATCCATTGGTTGTTATTTGGTGTAGTGGGACTAATGTTTACTTCATTGAAGAATCCTTTTAAGAAAGCAGTTATGAGACGATCTTCCTGAGTTGCCATTAATGAAGGTATGTATGATAAAGTTGATGTATGATCGATTCAACGATAAAGGAGTTGTGTTTGAAGAATATTAAGCTCGGTTGTGGTTTTTCAGTGAATCTTACTCGTAAGCCTGTTCAAAGTCGTAAAATTTTTCTCTCCCAAAATTTGGAATTCACTATAAAAATCAATTCTAAGGTCGTATGAAAAATTTGAGTTATGACAATTTTGACGCCAAATTTGACCCGAAAATTTTGAATTTAGGCCCAAAAATTTGAATCTTTTACCAAAATTTTCATGATTAAACCAAAATTTGAATCTCGTAAAATTGAGCGTTTAGTCTCCTCTAAAAATTAAATTTTACTCAAGTTTTCCCGTAAAAATGGTTTAGAAGCGAAGTTACGGTAGGAAATGGTTCTGAGAGTAGGAAATGGTTGAGTAGGATCTTATGCGTAGGAAGCTTAAGTGAAGAGAAGGGATTCTGGTAGAGTTGGTGATTAGGCGTAGAGATCTTATCGCGTAGGATCTTAGGTAGGAATCTTAGGCGTAGGAATCCTTATGCGTGCAGTTATCTTCGCGTAACCTTAAGCTTATCGTAGACAAAAGGTTACAAATGAAACCTTACGTAATTGTGAAGTTATCGTAGAGTTACTAAACTTTTAGCTTATGCGTAAACTATGGTTAAGAACCAAAATCCTTTACACTGTCCGCAGTAAGAGATATCCACAAGTTAGAAGTGTTCCACACACTTATCCAAGTGAGGAAACGAGTAACCGTTATAACGAAGATTCTTCACCAAAGCGTTATGAGTAGAAAACTAGGGTTTTGACTTTTTGACTTCTCTGGCGTAAGACATTTCCAATGATTTCAACGATGTCTCTTGCACAGATATATCTTAAAACACTCGAATAACCCAAAATGTTGACCTTTTCACCCAAAGTGCTTATAAAATTCTGAAATACAAATGACCAAAAACGAGTTTAAAACTTAACAAAAGCGCGTAAAGCTTGAAATTTTTGCAAAACTGAAACTTTAGCACCAAAGAAACAACAAATCACAAGAATCTTGAATTTTTAAGTGCAAAATTAAAGTTTTAAGCATGACAAATATGTAAAAGAGAGAGCCTACTAGTAACCCTTCAAAACAAACACAAACACTCCTAAACCATTGTTAGGCGATTGATACCAATTGTAAAGACCTCGTTTTATCACATATACCTTATCACACAAATACCAAGCAAACCACGAAGAACACGTTACACAAACAGTTATGCGTAAATAAGAAGCAAGAAAGATTAAGATGAGAGAGATGGTGACTTGATTTTTAAACAAAACCGTGTATGTGAGAGGATAAAGATAAACACAATAAGTTGTATATTCCTTGAGAGAGAAAATACACACACACACACACACACTTTCAAGCACACCCCTCAAATGACATACTTGAGGGGTATTTATAGTAAGAGAGATAATGCCCTAAGGCTTGGCCATGGGCCGTGAGATGGACTTGGACATGGATTGGGTTACATGAACTTATACAAGGCTAGCAACTAGCGTCTAACCATTTAGCTTAGCCCAATCCACGAGCCCTTTGAGTATTCTAGCACGATATCTAACATACGTTACAAAGTTCCTAAGTGTGAATGACCATCACTTCTAATAAAAACTATTAAGGCTACGGTGCATTATTTCTTCAAGGCTAGGTTTAGGAGGATTATTGTTGATTCTTGTGTAGAACCCAGTGGATTTTTCATGATACCTAGGTCCGTAATTGTTGTAGCTTGTTGAAGGTAATTCTTTCCCATAGTTCACTTCTCCAATCCTTTTAACTTCTTCATTGGAGGAACATTCTTTAGGGGCGAGCCCATCTCGCTCCACTTGAATGGAATGCACATTTTCCTTGAGCTTCTTCATTTCTCTTCCAAGGCTTTCTAATTTGTTGTTTATCGCTGTAAGGCCCTCAATATCATTATTCTTACTTGATTGCTTCCTCCATTGTGCCATTTGTGAGTGGTACGCCATTTTTAATGGTTTCCAAAGCCATGGTGGGTGTCATACTAGGAATCGGCCCTTGAGAATCAATCATTTATCTTGAAGAGATGTTAGGTCCCTTGTAGAAGACATTCACTTTTTGTTGGTTGTTGAGATCGTGAGTAGGGCACTTGTATAACAATTCGTTGTATCTTTCCCAAGCTTGGTATAACGTTTCATCACCCTCTTGCTTGAAGTTATGAATTTCTTCTATTTGCTTAGCCGTCTTTGATGGAGGACAATATCTCTGAATGAAATATTTTTTAAAGATAGGCCAAGTGTTGTGATCCACGAAGGTAATCGATCGATCCATATTTTCTTTGCTCCGAGTAAAGAAAGGGGAATACTCGTAGCATTATAGCATCGTGTGAGACTCTGGGGATTTTGAATAGGTGACAATGTATTGACGTTGTCTACATGTTCATGGGCATCATCGGTGATGCTTCGGAGAATGGGTTTACACAATTCCCTCATGAATTGAGGTTTGATTTTGAATTGAGCATCTTACGCAATGGTCGGCCTAACAATCCACGGCCCTTGTTCTTCTCTTGTCAATGCCAAATATTCCTCAAGAGTGAGGTTATCGATGTTAATAGCTTCCATGGTACCTGAAAACTTGAAATATGATTGTGAAAAAGTTTAAAACGAAATTAAAGACTTAATATCAATCCTAATATAACTCCCCGGCAGCGGCGGCAAAAACTTGATGCGAGGTTTTATTGACGGGTCTTAATATTTATAGTGTCTCGCTATACCTATGGTCTACCGTAATGCACTAACGGGCGTTGTACAGTGGGTGTGTAGTGTAGTAAATGGTAAAGCGAGAATTAGATCCCAAGATATGTGTGGGATTATTACTAAGTCTAATTGTCCGAGAATAATAAATGTTTTGATAGGATTTAATTAATTAAACTACTAATGCAGAATATAAAATAAAAGCAAATAAATGGTAAAGGGAAATCAATAGAGGAATAGTGGTGCTAACCTAGTCAATCCTCCTAGCTAGTTATATCTACGTCTACCTACTTCCAATTACTTGGTGGGGTCAAATTGAGAGGACAGCATTTGGTCAATTAGCCCTAACCTATGCAAAGATGCCACCACAGGGAAATCAGGCACCGTCATAAGTCATGTTGTTCTGGTCCCTAAGCGAGTCATTAAACCGCTACATGCTAGATTCTAAATAGTGAGTGCCCGACCGTTAGGAACTTAGACACTACACCCCCCAAATCTTACGTTCATCCAAACGATAGGTGATCAGTTGGTCAAATTGCACATGTAGAAAGGGTCGTCAGTTGGTCATATCTTACCCTTCCCGTCTCAGTCCGCTCACCTTGGGTCAGTTGGTCATATCATTTGGCAATTGGCCTCTATCGCCATTCAAAACTACCGAACCAAGGGTGACTACCAAAGAACTATGCATGCATACACTTAGAAATAATTGTACGGAAGTAAAGGTAAACGCAAACAAAACAATTAAGGAATCATAACTAGGCTAGCACCAAAGGGTTCTTATCCGCTCATATTAATCATGCAAATTAATTCAATAATCAAAGATGCGAAATACTTGAATTGAAAGTAAAATAAATAATAGCTAAAGCTTATCGTAATGGTGTGACCTCCCGGAAAGCGGCTCCGTATGCTCCCTAGACCTGCCTTGAGCTTTTTCCCACGTTCTTAGAGTGTTGTGTGTGGAATGGGATGCTTTGAAATGCTGGAATTCGTGGGGGTATTTATAGGCCAGTGCAGGTTTACGGCGTAACCAATAGAGGAGTTACGCAGTAACCTTCTATTTCCTAAATAAATGCACTAGATCACGCTGGTTCTGCGTAACCTTATAAGTGGTTACGCCGTAGTCTTCAATAAACTTCGTTCGTCGTAAGTGATGTAGTAGTTACGGCGTAAGTATCAGTGGCGTGGAACCTCTTTTGACCTAATGGAGTTACGTCATAACTTTTGGGAAGAGTTACGTAACCTCTGATAAGTTGGACTTACGGGTCGCATAATAGTTACGTTATGTGAGAGATGAGTTACACCATAACTTCTTCAAAATAGGCATCTTGTGATAAATCTTTAGTAAAGTTTCCAATTTCGCGTCTCATTAGCTCCAATGCTCGTAATTTACCTGAAAGTGGAAAACAATGGAAAACAAGTGTAAATCCATATAAATGATATAAATAGCGAGCATTATCGGGGGAAATTGACACTTAATATTCAGGACTATTTGATGTTATCAAGCTTCAGAAAACAATGCTCATAGATCACTTCGCAGGAGCTTCCGCAGTCTAAGTAGGCTCTATTCACTTCCCTGTTGGAAATTAAGACTTTGATGACCACGGGGTCATTTGATAGAACCTTTCCAGTGATCGAAGGGAATGTAACATCTCCTACCCCGCATAATCCTTTCTCTGCAGCTTATCTCTTTAAACCAGAATCATCCTTGTGACCCATGAGGATTGGAGCTTCGACAGGCGTGGTATCTTTCCCCAACTGTGTGTCGGAGATCTTCTCTTTACCTTTCTTTATACCCTTCACCAAATGTCCCAATTGGCCAGACTTCACGGCCTCTTCTATATGTTTTTTGAGCTCTCTGGCTGTTGGTGTCGTACCCATAATCGTCGTGGAAATAGCAATAATTGGATGTATCCCTGCTTCTTCCTCTACTTGCCAAGCGAGGGAGGATCGAAGCCTTGCACCCATTTCCGTAGCAAGTATTTCCCTTGGAGATTTGGACAGATTTGCCAAGAGTCTGTGGTTAATGTTTTTATTGTAGGGTGTGAACCTGTCCCTGTCTTTGTGTCTGTTTTTGGACCCTTCCCACGAAGAGTGCTTTAGGATCTTGTTGTGACTTTCTTTACTTTCGATCGGAGCCCCATTGGTGGATACTTCTTTGGCTTCGATCCAGGTGTACGTCTTCTCTATTAAGCCTTTGTAGGTTGGGAAGGTCGGTGGATAGGAATTCCACGAGAATTGTTTAAGTAGCCATGCACAAAACGAGAGATGCGCTAGTCTTTGTGTAAACCCGAACTGCAAGGTGTCATCGGTGTATCTAGTAGCGAAAGCCTGGTGCTCTCGTTTTCCCTGCTTGATGTTGTAATGTCAGGTGAGTCCTTGTGAACTTTTTCTACTGGCTGAAGTGTGATCTAAACTTGGCCTTGAGATCATCCAAATTCACTATGCTACCTGCTTTTTGCCCATTCCACCATATACGAGCGGAGTCTCGCAGGGTATACGTGAACATGTGGCAAGCAACTGGCATAACCAATTTTTTCATTCTAATAGCCCTTTCAAACAGATGTAAGAAATTATTCGGGTCCCCTTCCCATCATAAGTACCAATATGTGCGGGCATTTTCAACCCGTCGGGTAGAGGTTAGTCTTCTATCCACCTTACGAAGGGTGTTGTGGAACCCATGGGCTCCGAATAGAGGCAGTTGTAAGGTGGCATGTAAGTAAGGGCCGCACTGTATGGGTTATGGTTCGGAGGTACTCCGGCGAGTTTTAGCTAACATAAGGAGGGTAAGCAATAGGTATATAAGATGGGTGACTTCCAACAGGATACGGAGGGTATACCATAGGTTGTCCGTAGGGTATGTTTCCGTATGGTTGAGGAAAGCTAGTGTTGCTAGTATGCCCATTAGGTGGGGGATAAACCCCATGGGGGTAAGATTGAGCCTGAAAAAGAGGGTACATACCATGAGGAGGAAGATTTCCTCCCTCATTCATTTGAGGTGGATTGCCTTCTACGCAGGATGCATGAGAAGGCTGCAACGGAACCGCTGCTTCAGTTATCCCCAGATGGGCTGCCAAGGGTGGTGCCAAGTTAACCTCCGTAGTCTCCCTACGATGACTCCTCCCATTAGAGCCTTCCATTGTTCCTTCCCTTCTCGTCGGAACCCTCTCCGGAACATCTTCGAAACCCACCGATCTTCCACTCGGCCTTTGACTTCCGGGAGATCCTACCCTCAGCAATGAGCGTGTAGCCCCAGGAGCCGATGGCCTAGTCTCCATTTCTATTTCTTCGTCATACTCGTCACTAGAGTATTCCAACTCCCTCTGCATCTCTACGTTCCGAGCTTGCCTCCATCGAGCCCTCAATAAGGACTCTAGCACTTCGATGTTAGCTTCGACGAGCAGGGCCGATTCTTGGTTTGGGGTTAGATGTCAAAGCATGGTTGTTGGGAGTTATTTTAGGGTGAGATCATGTGGTGAAAGTGGGCCTTGTTATGTTGGGAAGGTTTTAGGATCGATTGGCGGGATTGGTGTCAAGGTCGAGAAACTCGGAGGAGTATCTTCTCTTACGTGATTCATGCCGTAAAACTAGTGAAGCGATTCACTGGTTATAAGTTTTGAATAACGAGACCAATTGTAGCGGGTCCCACGGATGCGCCCTTGATTGTACAATAATTAAATGCGACCGGTCCTTCAATGGTGCTTTCAGGGTATGAGGGTGATATGCTGGCATGAACTTGTATCCAATCGCAATAATAAATAGTAGACACTTCGTTAAGTGATTGCTTGAGGTTGGACCTGCGAACCACCTTCGGCGTGAGAGTAAGTATGTGATATGTGTTGTAAGTAATGTAGAGTATGTGAAATATTGTGTTTAGTGAACATACCATTGAAATGACTGTCAACCTATTTATAGATAGAAATAAGCTTGGTGTTTGCACTGCGTTTAGGGATCATGGAGGTGTCCATGATTTGTGGTAACAGCAGGCTTCATCCCCTCTCTCTCTTGTGGCGAGGAAGCTAAGGAGATAGTGGGAGCGTGGGGAAGACCAAGTCAATGTTCTCTTTTGTCTTAGTGTCTTCAAGAGAAGACCCGAAGCATAGGCCTTAGGTTGGCGAATTCCCAAGCGGTAACCATATCAATGATGAATGATTTTACGCCACCAATGACTTATGAAGAAAGACTTGGGCCTTCATAATGAAAATTCAAGCTGAGTTGAAGGGGAGTCCTTGACTGTCGGAGATGCGTCATCAAGCCCCTAGTCGAAAGTGATATGTACGAACGAGAAATATTGGGGACTCAAAAACAAATACCAAACCTCTCCTCCGTCACAAAATTAAATGAAGATAAAAAGTTAGATATAGTTGACCGCGTAATTGATGCTTGGTACTTATCCTAACCACCCCTATCTCGGTAAATTCAAACGTTCCTTCAAAGTTTAAAATGGATTTGAAATCCGGAAGTTAGGTGATCTCACAGGACACGTGTAGGGCTAGGATGTTAGATGCAAGAGGGTATAAAAAATCAAAATAGTAAAACCCTAACTCATTTTTTTATCCCTCGCCTAAAATTTACACCTACTAAGCTGTCTTCCGAGCAAGCTTTCGAACAAAAAAGGTAAAGTATTCCTTTGTATCGCTACGTTTTCAATACTTTTTTGTTGATTAAAAGTTCCATGGCCTCCAATAAAGTTTGTAATCGGGCAACAAGGTTGTACCTTGACGGGGAAAGAGCTTAAAGCCTTCCTTGCGATTATCCCATTCCCAAACAATATAAGGTCATGTTACGGCAAAAGCCAAGGTATTTATGATGCTCTAAAGAATTATGTAGGCTTGTATACACATGCATTCACCACCTCCAACCTAAGGATACCATTGCATCCCCTGATTTTAGAACTCCTTCAATACTATGAAGTACACATATCTAGGTTTAACCCGTTTGGCCTACCCAAGCTCACAACATACATTGTCATGTATAAAGCGTATGGGTATGAACCGTCATTGACTGTGCTTAGAGGGTTTTTAAATCTGTACCCTAGAGGAGACTGGCTGACATTGGCCAAAAGGGGTGAACGGGATGTGCCCATTCTTATTGATAAGCCTTTTACAAATATCAGAAATTGGAAAGGGAAATTCTTTTACATTCAAGATACCATTGTACCTCCACAATACCCTGCATTGCTAAACCCAGAGTTTCAGTTTGATGAGAAGATATTTAACGATCCCCTACATCTTGTGAGGAGGAATCCCTGTATCGGCGCCTAGCTCGCCATCTAGCTTATTGCCGGACCTTTCGAGCCAATCGTTTATGGCTGGCCTTGTTGAAAGTTGGGAGGGTCTGTTACATCCGAGATTATTTGTTGTGGAGAAAGTATGTAAATTTTCAATTAAAATAAGATATAGGAACTTATCTTTCTGATATTTAATTGTTTCCTTCCTTTTTCTGAAAATATCATTCCAAAATTTCGTAGTTCTTTGAGTGGAGTGCTAAGGAAGTCAGCTTTATTCGAAGGATCCCAAGAAGTTAGCTACGGTGTTGGTTCTCCTTGAGTTTACGGTAACAATAACGATTTTGATGCCCAACCAATTGAGCCTGTGTCATATGCTCCTCCTACAAAAGAAAAGGATCATGTGGAGGTTGAAGATTAATTGAGAATGTGGCAAACTCGGATGACCACTGCGTCAGGAGGAGCGACTTGATATCGTAGGGTCCTCGGTATAGAGGGGCGGTGCGAACCGGGAAAGGTACAAGCTCAAAGGCGCAAAGTGCGCCGAAGGCTTATCTTGCCCACTCCTCCCTCTCGAACTACGTAGAAAAGTTACTCGGGGTAAAGGCGTGGTGTTTCCGACCATCGAAGGGCCCATCGATGACATTCATGGTAAGTCTTCTTCCACTGTTGCAAAAATTATCTGCATATTGTGTTATACTAACAAGTTTATTTATGTTGCGGACTCACGATCTGAAGGAGTTTTTGTCCCCCTAGCTTGTCACTTGCTCGTTGAGCGTGTGACCCCATCTAGCTGGAAAGGGGTTATGGATAACATGTCCTTGGAAAGGCTCTGCGACCTTCATGATAAGAGCTATGTAAGACAATGTATATTGGATAATCAGCTCAACACAAGGGCGAGGAGCTTCTTCATCTTTGTCACCAAGGCTAGGGAAGAGATGGATGTTATGCTTGCGGGGAAGGCTAGGGACAAGCGATGCGTATACTGCGAGGCAAAGTGTGAGGATGCTATGGAAGACTTCAACAAAATCCTCGGTCCAAGATCTTCTAGCGGATGTGGAAGCTCAAGGGTCAGTTAGCAGAAAGCGGTGAGTGCGGCGGGCTATCTCGAAGGCCGCGAGGTCATAGGCAACAAGAGCAAATTTCGTTATGACTACCAAGTGTGGAGGCCTTGAAGATGAGAGGGCCAGGCTAATTGACCAAGAGATCAAGCTTAGGGAGAATGTGGATGGGTTGGATCTTCGTCTGAAAATGCTCAAGAAACACAGGGTTGATCTAGTGACCAAATTCATCCCATACATTGCTATGGAGTTGTACCATAGTGATGATGTGGGCATAATGATTGGGAAGTTGGTAAATGCAGCCATTTTTCATGGCAAATGTACTACTTTGGAGGAGGTGGCCAAGACAGGTGAACTGGTGAAATTTGCAAGTGTTCCCTACTACAGGGCAACCCATGGGTAGGAATACAATGATGCAGGCAATGCCTTATCCACTACGGAGTTCCCATTCCTTCTTTGGCGTGAAGGACCCAACGACCTCCATTGAGGACCTGTTGGCAAAGAAGCCAAGGAGGGTTCAGCCTGTTTCTCCTTCTAAGAAGACACCATCTCCAAAGGTCCCATCCCCAGGATCTACTGATTCAACACATTCCAAGATATGATGAAGGCTACCATGTGGTAGCAATTTGATCTTCCAGGGTGGTATGTACCCTGTTTTAAACAATATGTCTTTATGTCTCTTTCCAGGCAATATGCCTGATGAAACAATTTACTTTTATGTATGTGGTGAAGGCCTCGGCCTAAGACAATATTTGCTTTGTTGATCATTAAGGCTACAGCCTGTTGGACTAGTTATACTAATCATAAATGAATATCTACATGATGGCCATTAGGGCCTATATTTTGCTAACTTTGATTCTTCTCTTTACGTTTTAGTTGCGTAAATTTTTACAACCTAAAATTATGGTAGATGCATATCCTCATTGTGTGTAATTACTTCACCAGAATATGCAATCGTATAATTTAATTCTTGTGAGAGGGTTGCGACCCACTCCATCTTAATCCTTTGAGTAGCAAAGGCTTGGAATACCTTAAGACCACGTAGGAAAGTTAATGTGAAGTTGAGATGGATGTTAAGCATATGAGCAAGACGTATTGTTAGTCTTTGTACATCCTTTCGACATTGAAACTTATAAAACGACTTGGTGGACAAATCTTTGTTGTATTGAACGAAACAAGAGATTTGAGGGAAATGTATTATATCCTTAAGTGGGTATGGAGGATTACATCATTTTAAGAAATGAATACTAGACGCCTACCATTAATGCTTCTTTCCCCAAGTGAGAAGAATGCAAATACATTAATTGAAAGCAAATTAAAAAATGTCCTAAGACATTGTAAGTTTCATATGTTAAACTTACGAAGGATAGTGCCATTCAAAGTCCTATCAATAGCGTCTCCATCAAGGGTTTCCAATTTGTAGGCTCCATTGCCATATGCTTCCTTCTGACGTTGGGCCCTTCCCATGAAGGCCCTAGTTTACTACGATACTCAGCTTTACTTGCGTTGTTGAGTCGGAGGAGGTATTCGCTTTGGCTTGAATGTGAGGGTCGAACCCTGCTGTTGTAGTACTTTTCAATCTTTTGTTTGTGGATAGCCTCCTGATGAGGCTATTTCCTTCTTTCTTCGAGTAGGTCCGATTCTTTGCGGAGTCTTTCTTCGTTGTCTGTTTCTTGAAGTTCATGACTCGTTACTGTTTCGATACTTACTTAGAAGGGATGGCAGCTTTTGTGCCATATGTCAAGCTAAAAGGTGTCTCTCCATGACTTGACTTTGTGTGCGTTCTGCGGGCCCAGAGTACTTGGGGTAGCTCATCCACCCAGCCATGGTGGCATGTAGAGCCTTAGTTCTATGCCTTGGATGATGTCCTTGTAACTTCCACTGTCCATTACCTTGAGGATGGTAAAAGGAGGTGAAGCAAGTGAATGAATCATGTCCCCGCCTAATCACTTGAGATCTTTTTTTGGGACTGCTTTATGCTCAGGCCTCTTCAAAACACGGGAAACACTCCTTCGACAAACTGCTTCCCATTATCTGATATGATGATATGGGGTATTCGAGGCGGCAAATGATGTGTTCCACAAAACTTTTCATATGCCTCCTTGTGATTGATGCTAAGGGCTTGGCCGACCCATTTTGTGAAGTAATGGTACAACCAAGAACTTTACCCTACGGAGCAATGGTAGAGGGCCTCGATGTCTATTCCCCATTGAAAGGCCATGCGGATGTCACGGAGGTCATATCACATTTTGGTAGCCTTGGCACTCTTGAATGGATTTGGCAGCTTTACATACGGATAATTTCTCTGCATCCCTTGCATCGAAGGCCAATAGTACCTATCCTCATGATCTTATAAACAGCGAGGCGAGGTCATGTGTGTAGACCGCAAGAGCCTTCATGAACTTCTTGAATTATGTTGGCGGCTTGCCTAGGTCCGACACAATGGAGCCATGGAGACAAGAAAGACCATCGGTAGAGGCAATTCCCCATGATCCATGCTACTTGGTGCTTTGATGCGGACCTTAGGTGCTAACTTCGATCCACGGCGAGTATGCCGCATTAAGTACTCTCGATCAGTCATCCAATTTGACTCCTCCTCTAGTATTACATCGACACCTCCTTTTAGGACGGCGGACCTTTCTGCCGAAACACTTAGACGAACCTCCTTGGTTAAATGAGCAAATGCCATTGATGCAAGTTTGCTAAGTGCATCTGCCTTTTTGTTTTGGTTTCTTCGAACATGCTCTATGTCATAGGAAGTGAAACCTTTGAGCATCTCCTTGGCTTTATCAGTCTTGCTTAATCACAGTTTGCCTTGCCGTTAAGAGCCCTTGATCTGGTTGGCCACCAGTTGGGAGTCACCAAAAATATCCAATTCTTCTACCTCCATGTTTTTAGCCAGTCGGAGACCTGCTAGCAAGACTTCGTACTCGGCCGTTATGGTAGCATCAAATTGAAGCGGAGTGCATAAGTACTCTCCTTTCCTTCGGGGTTAACTAGCATTAACCACACTTTGATCCATCGGTTGAAGGCCCCATCGGTGTAAAGTTTCCACCCTTTGACCTTCTTCGCAGCTTTTTGTCGGCTACTTTGTTGTCTGCTTGGTTGGAGGGTGTCTCGCTAAAACATCGCGATATTTGCCCTTTAGAGTTCCTACCCTTGTACTCAATTTCATGTTCTCCTAGCTCGATGGACCATTTAGCTATCCTTCAGATTTCTCACGGCTTGAAAGTATCCCTTAATGGCTTGTCGGTGAAACACGGTTATGGGGTGAGCACGGAAGTACCCGAAGCCTGTTGCATAAACCAAAGATAGGATTAAATTTTCCAAATATGGGTAATTCAGCTCAGTTCCCTGTAGAACCCTACTAACAAGGTAGATAGGGATTTGCTTCTTTTCCCTTTCCGCCAACAAAACAGCACTAATGCTTTCGAAGGAGGCTGCGATGTACATAAATAACACTTCGCCTTTGATTGGGGCGGTAAGTGTGGGTAGAATTGCCATGAACTCCTTGAGCTTTTGAAAGGCCGCTTCTGCATCCGTGCTCCATTGAAATGTATTCTTATCCGTGTATCCTTTAAGTGTCTTGAAGAATGGCAAGGATGCATGCAGCCCTTCAATAGGAATGCAGAACGCTAGCTTTCCGTTCAAACTTTGTACATCTTTGAGAGACTTAGAGCCTACAAGTGCGTGTTGGCTTTGATCTTGAAGGGTTGGCTTTGATACCTGCTTTGTGATCGGTGCCCCAAGAATTGCCCTTCCTCTACATTGAAAGAACACTTCTTGGGGTTTAACTTCATGTTGATGGTGAAGGTGATCAAAGGTTTCTTTTATTTAGGAGAGCATATCCTCCTACGTCGCTTTTGATGACCATTTTGTCTCATGAGGTTCCTACCTATTTGCTTGTTGAAGGCTTTGTCCACTAGCCTTTGGTAGGTAGCACTGCATTTTAGAACCGAAGGGCATCTTCTTGTAGCAATAAACGCCTTTTCCTCTTCTGCCATCTGTATCTGGTGGTAACCTTTGTAAGCATCCACAAAACATTTTAGTCGAAACCCTGATAAGGATTCCACCTTCCAATCAATTTCAGGTAGAGGATAACAGTCCTTCGGACAGGCCTTGTTGGTATCGGTGAAGTCTACACACATTCGCCATCCTACATAATGCTTTTTAACCATCAACTGGATTGGCTACCGGTTTGATACTTCACTTCCACGAGTATACCCGCTCACGAACTCATCCACCTCCTTATGCCGTTGCATTCCTTTGGTGCAAGGCTACGGCGCTTTGCTTGATAGGTTCAATGTGCTTGAACTCGTTAAGCTTGTGCTCCGATCGAAGGGCTTTACGTCTATGATGAGATTTACAGGGACCCTGTCATGTCGGAGTATGTCCATGTGAAGACATCCACGTTAGCCCTAGTAACTTTTCGGTTACGCGCCAAAGGTGGCGAGGGAGCTACTTTCAATGACCACCATCGTCGGGATGTAGGTCGTTTACCACGATACTCTGGCATCACTACAGTTGAGAATATCCCCGGAACCTCCTCGGGACTTTGTTTGACCCTTTGCCTACATTTGTAGGCTTCTTCGTGTTAGCTAGAAAACGGTTCCAATATCGAAGGGTGTTTGGAATTTGATTGCAGCATGTATGGTGGAGACAACGATACCCATTTTCTGCCTTGCGGTTCTCCCTATTAATAGGTTATAGGGGATTGAGACCTTCGATCGCGAAAACGAGGGTTGCCCTTTTTAGCCTTCCTTCTCCAATCGTGACCTCTC
Organism: Chrysanthemum makinoi; assembly: GCA_910596185.1. Lineage (NCBI taxonomy): Eukaryota > Viridiplantae > Streptophyta > Magnoliopsida > Asterales > Asteraceae > Chrysanthemum > Chrysanthemum makinoi. Next base: position 98,252,663 of record OU343220.1, on the reverse strand, counting down.
GAGGACTTCTCCCGAAGGCCATGAATGTTCCTGAGAATCCGCCAAAGGTACCTTGAATCTACTCTCTTGACCTTATCGAAGGCTTGAGCTTTGAAAACAATGCTCATAGATGACTTCGAGAGCTTCGCATTCTAAGTAGGCTCTATTCACTTCCCTGTTGGAAATTAAGACTTTGATAACCACGGGGTCATTTGAGAGAACCTTGCGGTGATCGAAGGAGCGTAACACATCTACCCGCATAATCCTTTCTCTGCTTTTCTCATTAAACGAATCATCCTGTGAACCATGAGGATTGGAGCTTCGACCGTGTATCTTTCCCCAATTGTGTCGGAGATCTTCTCTTTACCTTTCTTTATACCCTTCACCAAATGTCCCAATTGGCCGGACTTCACGACCTCTTCTATCTGTTTTTTGAGCTCTCTGCAACTGTTGGTTTCGTGCCCATAATCGTCGTGGAAATAGCAATACTTGGATGTATCCCTGCTTCTTCCTCTACTTGCCAAACGAGGGGGAGGATTGAAGGCCTTCGCAGCCCTCGTTAGCAAGTATTTCCCTTGGAGATTTGGACAGATTTTCCAAGAGTCTGTGGTTAATGTTTTTATTGTAGGGTGTGAACATGTCCCTGCCTTTGTGTCTGTTTTTGGACCCTTCCCACGAACAGTGCTTTAGGATCTTCGTAACTTTCTTTACTTTCGATCAGAGCCCCATTGGTGGACACTTCTTTGGCTTCGATCCAGGTGTACGTCTTCTCTATTAAGCCTTTGTAGGTTGCGGGAAGGTTAGTGGATAGGAATTCCACCAAAATTCTGTTTCGTAGGCCATGCACAAAACCAGAGATGTGCTGGTCTTCGTGCAGAACCAGAATCTGCAAGGTGTCATTAGTGTATCTAGTAACGTAAGCCCTGGTGCTCTCGTTTTCCCTCGGCTTGATGTTGTGTACTGTCAGGTGAGTCCTTGTGAAATTTTTCTGTTGGCTGAAGTGTGATCTAAACTTGGCCTTGAGATCATCCAAATTCACTATGCTACACGCTTTTTGCCGTTCCACCATATCGGCGAGTCTTAAAGGGTATCGTGAACATGTGGCAAGCAATAACCCATTTCGCATTCTAATAGCCCCTTTAAACAGATGTAAGAAATTATCGGTCCCCTTCCCATCATAAGTGAACGTGTGGGCATTTTCAACCCGTCGGGTAGGGTAGTCTTCTATCCACCTTACGAAAGGGTGTTGTGGAACCCATGGGCTTGAATAGAGGCGGTTGTAAGGTGGCATGTAAATGGGGCGACATTGTATGGGTTATGGTTCGGAGGTACTCAAACAGGATTTTAGTTAACATAAGGAGGGTCGGCAGTAGGTATATAAGATGGGTGACTTCCAACGGGATATGGAGGGTATACCATAGGTTTTACGTAGGGCATGTTTTAGTATGGTTAAGGAAAGCTAGGGTTGTTATGCGCCCATTAGGGGATAAACCCCATGGGGTAAGATTGAGTTTGAAAAGGAGTGTACATACCATGAGGAGGAATATTTCCTCCCCCATTCATTTGAGGTGGATTGCCTTCTACGTCGGATGCGTGAGAGGCTACAGCGGAACTGCCATCGAGTTCTCCCTAGATGGGCTACCAGTGGTGGCAAGTTAACCACCAGTAGTCTCCTTCGATGACTCCTCCCATTAGAGCCTTCCATTGTTCATTCCCTTCTCGTCGGAGCCCTCTCCGGAACATCTTTGAAACCCATCGATCTTCCACTTTCGGCCGACTTCCGGGAGATCTACCTCCTGAGCATGTAGCCCGGGCAGGGGCCTAGTCTCCATTTCTATCTCTTCGTCATACTCATCACTAGAGTATTCCAACTCCCTCCGGATCTCTACGTTCGAGCTTTCCTCCTTGAGAGCCCTCAAAAAGGACTCTAGCGCCGATGTTAGCTTCGACGAACCGGGGCCGATTCTTGGTTCGGGGTTAGTGATTTGAAGCATGGTTGTTGGGAGTTATTCGGGGTGAGATCGTGTGTGGTGAAAGTGGGCGCGTTATGTTAGGAAGGTTGTTAGGATCGTTGGTCGGATTGGTCAAGGTCGAAACTTCGGGAGGAGTATCTTCTCTTCCTTGATTCATGCCGTAAGCTGGTGGCCTGATTGGTTGTTATAATTTTGGAATAACGAGACCAATTGTAGCGGGTCCCACGGATGGCAGCTTGATTGTACAATAATTAGATGCGACCAGGGCCTTCAATGGTGATCGAAGGGTATGAGGGGTGATATGCTTCGCAAACTTGTAGCCAATCTGCAATAAGAAATAGTAGACACTTCGTTAAGTGATTGCGCAGAGGTTGGACCCTGCGAACCACCTCCAGCGTGAGAGTAAGTATGTGATATGTGTTGTAAGTAATGTAAAGTATGTTAAATATTGTGTTTAATGAAAATACCATTGAAATGACTCGTCCAACCTATTTATAGATGAATAAATAAGCTTGGAGAGTGTTTGCACGTTTCGGGATCATGGTGGTGTCTCATGATTTTTGGTAACGCTAGCGCTTCATCCCCTCTCTTTGTCTTAGCGGGGAAGCTAAGGAGATAGTGGGAACGTGGGGAAAGACCAAGTCAATGTTCTCCTTTATCTTAGTGTCTTCAAGACAGAAGAAGGCATGGGCCTTCTGCTGCGAATTCCCAACGGTAACCATATCAATGATGAATGATTTTACGCCACCAATGACTTATGAAGAAAGACTTGGTTCTTCGTAATGCAAATTCAGAGGTCGAAGGGGGTCGCCGACTGTCGAGGGTATGTCATCGGGGAATGAAGCACATTTGGACGAAAAGGAGCAATTACATGAAGAAAATGGCAAAGTTAATATCGAAGCCACTCAAAGCGATCAACGGTACGGCCGTCTCAATGAAAAGGCGGCGCCATCCCTATATGATGACTTGATCAAAACATGCGTGGCGGCTAAGTGAAATTTACGGTCTTATAACCTGGCGTCACTTTAATATTGGGCGTCACTCAAAGTTTCCACTCGAAGGTCGAGATCTAGAATCAAGATGGCGTCCCAAGCGAAGACCAATGGTGTCACAACTCTAAGGTGACGCCGTCCCATCGATGACTTGGCCCGAGACGAAACCCAAATGGCCCGATGCGGCGGCGTCCCATGAAAAAGGTGACGCAGTCGCAGTTGTAAATCTATATATAGAATTCGATTTTTATGTATTTTAGGAGGTAGAATTTTGGAGAAAAAAACGTAAACCGTTTGTAGTCCGAATTGGACACTATCTTAGGGTCCCATACCCTATTTTACACATCGAGATAAGTATTTTAATCCAAAGTATCATTATGTCTATCCCGTATTCGATTGATTGTGTGTATGCTTGCTTGTTTACCATGTCTAGCTAAATTTCTTGTGTGTTTGCTTAGATCTATGAAACCTAGTTATTGATTATTGTTAGGTTGTTTCTTATCTTAATTAAAAATTGGCTTAGGAGTGCAACTACGCATCATTCGTTGTATTTAATGCTTGAGTATGCTTTATGATGATGTGGTCTATGGATGAAATAGCTTAGGAATACAACGCGTTAAGATAAGGACGTGACAACTCAACCGACCAATAAAAGATAACTAGGGAGTAATAGTATCTAGGTAAACACATCTTTAATAATCATACGAGCGAACTTCAATTAGACATAAGCTACCCCGTAGTAATTAGATAATTAGATAAGTAGAAGTAATCGGTAGAAGTACCACCCCCAACCAATTGCCCGAAATTTTACCTTAGCTTTCTAAAAAGCCATAAAAAGATAAAAGAAGAATCATCCTCAACCCCCACCTTCTCGTCATACATTTCTTACTAGCATTCCTATTCCCTTAAAGAACGATATCAATCCGAGGGCTTACCCAATACTACACTACAACGATTAGGTTCACTGCCTAGGAGGTTGAAAAACTTGCTCGACGAAAAGGAAGTTTCCTTCACCCCCAACGTGCCTTCCGCGCGCATCAATCTCTTTAGAGCTAATAGAGGTTACTTGTGGCTTTTTACTCCCAGAAGCTTAATAAACCCCAAAAACGAAAATTTCAAAATAATTAAAGGTGTTTGGTTTTGACGATACTTAGTTTTCAAGCATTCTTGAGAGAATCCTTGCTATTAAGAGTTGGGTACACATCAAGGTCTTTGTCAGTTGCGGTATAATAGACAAGCTGATTCATGATATGCGTGCTATTGTTTCTATTGTTATAAACACCGTGGGACTGGGTTTGGCAAATAATTAACGTGAAATAAAGATCAAATGTATAAATGTGAAAATCCAAAGCCATAAAAGTTTTCTATGTTTGATTTGTACCCATTGCCATGGACTTCAAACAGGTTGAGGAAAAATTCCAAAGTCATAATAAGACTTCTAATAAAAGCGGTATCCCGTTGAATTGGTGGTAGAAAGGACCGAGGGATAAAATTGCAAATGTGCAGATGTGCGGAAATAATGTTAATCCAAGGTTCAACTTTGGGGATGTCCTAATAAATTTTTTTTTTTGGGTCTCAAACATGGGATGTCTTGGTTATAAATAAAAATGATGTACCATAAATCGTGTGAAATTAGGACCTTGATGTGGACCTCATTCTTGTGAGCAGATTTTTTCGAGGAAGGTTTGGAAACTACTTAGCGTCTAAACTCGAGGCTTTTATCGAATAAAATCTATCGCAACAAGAAATGAGAAAAACAAAATATTCTCGATTTTCAAAATAAAATCCTTAGAGGAATTAGGATTATGGTGAAAAAGTAGCTAAGCGTTCACAGGTAGCATCTATGGGTAGTGTTAGCATCTAATTTGTATATAGCGGTGATTTCGATTTTAAGCTTAGTTTGGGGACTCGTGAAAAATCAAGGACGATGAATTCTATCAGTATGGTCACTTCTTTATGAGTTGTGTTTCCTACTCCGTGATCCTAAAATATATTTCAAAAATATGTGATAGTTATTGATAAACATGAAAGTTCAACAAACCGTCACACAAAATGAAAAGTGCTTAACATTATACCTATATATGAAATAAAATGATTTAACTGGGCGTTTTTAGAATCAAGGGTTTCTTAATCTCTCTTGAGGAAGCTGCTGGTTTACATAGCTTTATTAGAAAGTGGTTGGAATCTTTGGTTTTAGAAGCATGAGTTGATGACATTGAGTGAGGACACGCCAATACATTAGTTTGGGGGATTTTGGTATGTGTGAAAACATATACCTTTTTCTTTATCAAAACGACCTAAATAAACCGGAAAAGAGCCATTAATGCTTAATATCTTTGTGTTTCTTGAGTTTATACATGTGCAAGTATGGATATCACAAGCGAACAAAGAAAAGACAAAATAAGAAAAAGCGAGCACGGAAGAAAGAGAGTGCAAAAGGCAGTCGGGGATCGATTTTCTGATTCACGGACATTGGATCATGATTGTTTAAAGATTTCATCACATACCCTCATCCTTGGCATAATTACACTATACACCCTCCATCTTACCAATTTTACAAATTACACCTCACTTTACCTAAGATACACATTTAGTCCTTTGAAATTCACATTTGGCCATTTTGGTCCTTATATTTACTTTTATCAGGATAACAAATATTAATACCGGTCAAAACCAAAACATTACCCAACCCATTTTATCGGTTAACCACAACCCATCCCAAGCCCAATCCCATAAAAATACTCATACCCGGTTATCCCTAATATTACCCTCAACCCGTTTCCCCTTTTAACACGGTCAACCAACCCAACCACAAGTCAAACAATAATAAAAAGGCAAAAGTACCCTTCCCCGCCATATATAACCCAACATTGTTCCTCTATCTTCATCCCCAAATTACCCACCATGCCTTTGTCATAAACTTGGTGCTAAGCATCTTTGAGTGACATCATCAAGGATTGCGAGTGAACAAATAGAGTGCTTTGATTAGGGAAACACATCACCAAGATTATCCTATGGTGTGATTGATTGGATTGACTCTTCAAATGATCAGGGTGGAAATCGAGGAGATCGAAGCTTCTTCAAACCCTAATTGAAGCCTCAAGACTCCCTATAAATACCCCCTTATTTCTGTGTTTAGAAGAGTAGTTTTTTAGGTTAATGTTACCATGTCCAATTATTTTTAAGTTGTAATTTTTAGTTCAAATGTTTTTCTGATTCAGATTTAAGCTTTGTACTCTCATGTTATTTCAATAAAAGTTCACTTTCTTTTATTTCAATTGTTCTTATATATATTTCTATCTTAAATTTTGAATTATCAATGGTTGATTGATCTCAATTAAGCTTTCAATAAGCTCAATACATCTTGCATATAAGCTTACTAAAGCTTTTATAGCTTTTAGTAGGCTTATACCTTCATTTTACTAAAAAGTTCAAAAAGTCAAAGCAAATGTAAAAAATAGTCAAATAAGCTCTTTAGAAGTAAGCCAGAAAGGGAAGGGCTTAGTGTATTTTACTAGCTTGTTTTAAACAAGCTAGAGCTTGTAGAGTAGCTTCGCAAGAAATTTAAATGCCTTGTTTAGCTAGGGGATTTGTAAGTAAGCTTATTAGCTTATTTTTTTAGTTTAAACTGCTTAGTGTGTTCATTTTAGTGCTTATTTGTTCTAATTTTACTTACTATTGCTATTTGTTATCTTATTTCAGTTTCTCATAGTCATTTGTTTGAATTCACCATATAAACTCTTGAAAATCACAAAAATAAGCATTTAGTAGGTTTAGCTTAATTATAGCATTTAAGTTGTTAGAATCTAGTTATAATCTGTCATTAGACCTAATTAAATCAGAATTAGTCATATTATTTCAAGTTTTAAGGGTCAAACTGTTTTTAGAAGCAAAAACAGTCCATTAAGGATGTGGCATAAGGGAATTTTTGTGTAAAAAGTAGTTTTGGTAAAATGATTTTTACATTTTCAGATTAGGTTTATCTTAAAAAGGTATTCAAAATTTCAATTGATTAGTTGTTTCAAGTTTTGATTCAAATTTTTTTATTTCTAAATAATAATCTGGGACTGCACAATCTGTAAAGACAGATTGTGCAGATTGTAGTCATTAAGCTGAATTTAGTCTTGTATGTGTGTCAAAATTGGTTTCTAAAGTCAATGTTTAATCAATCCTCAGTCATTGTTTCAAGTAGTGTGCAGTCAAAATAGCTTTTGTTAAAAATTACAAAAGTTGAGAATAGTTCAAAAGTAGTTCCTGATCCTGCTTTATCAGATCTCACAACAACTTGTTTTTAAGTACTTCAAGATTAATTGGTTTTATGTGATTTTGGTTGGTCATTCTAAATCTGTTCTCAGTTAAATTTGATTTTGGTTAACTTTAGTTAGCTTAAAATTGTATTCAAAAGTTGTGTGTTGCAAAGGTTCATCAATAAGTCTGTTGGTTCATACACAGGACTGTAGTTACATTAAGTCACTTTCATAAGCTCACAGGAAGCTCTAAACAGCTCCTTTTGTTCTAAAATTTGGTAGTTAACATCTTTGGTGGTCATTTTTTAGTTCTCAATCAGTTTGAGCCCTTACCTGATTTTTAATAAGCTTGTGGAGTAGCTCAAACTAAGCTACTCAGGGCTGTTTGGATATGCAAAGTAACATAAGTACCTTTTCAGCTTCTCAGCTTTTTAGTTTTGAAATTTGACTTAATCTTAGTTTGTTTCTGCTCATCAGTAATTGCTTAGTTGATTTGTAGCTGAATTTAGCTTAGGGTTTAGCTTGTTAAAGCTGTTTGATCCATTCAATTAGCTTAATTCTTGTTTTCAGATTTAGTTTGCTAATTTCTGCTTTAAATTGCTTATTTTAGCTTAAGTCCTTATAGTTAGTTTTCATTTTTCAGTTAAAATAAGCTTATTCAAGCTTATTTTATTAGTTTGTTTCAAGATTTAAAAAAAATAATAAAAATAAAAAGTGCCAAAACCAGGGATTGAACCCTGATCTCAGCACTCACAACCTTAACACCCAACACACTTCCATCTGCACCCTAGGGACTTACAGTTCCTAGGGGTAGTTAATTATCTTATAAGGACACTTTCAGAATTACCCCAACAACTTTTAGATAGCTTATTTCAGCTTATTACTACAAGCTACCAACTGTTTCTTAATTTTCTCTTATCAAGCTTTTAACAAAGTACTTTTCCTGAATTTTGGGATTTTTCCATTTTCATATACTATTTTTTATAATTAGTTTTCTAAATTTTAGTTTTTAATTCAAAATAAATAAATAAAAAGTCAAAAATATCCGACTTTTCCTAAAATTTTCTTTTGTTGTTAGGATTTAGAAAATTCGGTAGTTAAAGACTCGGTCACCTCAAGTATATGTAATCGTTAGAAAGCTCGTAGTCGTAGTCATTTAGTAATAGTTTGTAGTTAGTTAAGTAACACCGTGGAGGACAGACGGGTCTTTACCCACTGTATGCCTGATCCACAGCCCGTAGGAGGCATATCATGTAAGAACCTATAAATACCCTTTGCCTAGCAAGGAAAAGGGTTTGAGCTTTCAATATACATTTTTCTTTGTCTCACGAAAGTTCCCAACTCTCTTCACTTTCTCTCTCTAAAACCTAATCTCATTCGTCCCTTATTTGTGTTTGATTATGTGTTTGTGAAAACCAATATGCTACAAATGGTATCAAGAGCCATGGTTTGATCATCCATCTTACATGTTCTTGGATTCTTAGTGGTTTTCTTAGGTTTTTGGGTTTGAATGATCTTTGAGTAGTTTCCATCATTTGGATCATTTTTAGTGTTAAAGTTTGAATTTTGATAGTACTTTTGTGTTCAGAATCATCATAAGTGTTTAGGTTTTGGATTGGAAGGCCTCAATCATCTTGGTTGTAGTGTTTTGGATTGAAAAAGTTTAGTTTTTGAAGTTCTTCAAGTAAGCGGTTTGTCTCTCGGTGTTAATTTCTTTGAAGCGGTTTGATCACATTTTATGCAATTTGACCTGTTAGTGTAAGCGGTTTGATCCCTAAGCGGTTTGAGTGTTAAGACAAAGAGACAAAAAGGACAAAGTAGTGGAAGTACTTTTATCCCCTTGTGGTTTGTCAAGATAAGCGGTTTGTCATAAGCGGTTTGGTCTAAGCGTTTTGATATAAGCGGTTTGTTCTAAGCGGTTTGTCCCAAAGCATTTTGAACTAAGCGGTTTGTCTTCTGCGATTTGTGCTAAGCGGTTTGATACAGTGGTTTGATCCAGCGGTTTGTTGAAGCGATTTGATCTAGCAGTTTGACTTTCAGCGGTTTGATCCAGCAGTTTGTTGAAGCGATTTGTGTTAAGCGATTTGTCAGTTGTGTGATTTATGTTAAGCGATTTGTCAGTTGTGCGGTTTGTCTCTTGAGACTTGTTTTTTCTTCGTGATACGTTTTACGGTTTTCTCTTGATTTAGTAAAATCCTGTGAAAGAATCTATTTCTCGGTTTAATCAAAGAGTAGTAAAATCCCGTGTACTTAGGAATCATGTCTACAATCACTTCTTCCGTTGTTGATGACGTTCAAGCTGCAGGATCCGATACTCGTCCTCACATGCTTGATAGAACAGATTGTGACTCTTGGGCTCAAAGAATCAGATTGTATTGCTTAGGAAAACAGAATGGAGTTAACATCCTTAAGTTAATCGATGAAGGACCATTTCAAATTGGAACTACCAGAGATATTCTCGAAACTGGAACTGATGGAAATGTTACGTTAGGGTTGGATAGACCAAGAATGTATGATGAGCTTGATGATAAGGAGATGAAGAGATATGATGCTGACATTAGAGCCTCAAACATCATACTTCAAGGTTTGCCAAAAGACATTTACAAGCTGATCAATCACAACACTGAAGCCAAGGCATGCGGGATAATGTCAAGATGCTTCTCTCTAGTTCGGAACTAACTAAGGAAGATAGAGATTCTCAGTTGTATGATGACTTTGATAAATTTAAAATGAACCCAGGGAAAGTGTTACTGAATATTATGTGAGATTCCACAAGCTTGTGAATGATATGAGGAATATCAAGATGACAATGCCAAATATTCAGCTCAATTCCAAGTTCGTGAAAAACATGAATCCTGAATGGCACAAATTTGTTACTGCTGTCAAATTGAACAAAGGACTCGGGCACACCAATTGAGAAGAATGTGCTTACTTACTCAACATGAGAAGCATGCTGCATTTGAACGTATGATCATGGAGAAGTTCAACACTAATGCTGCTGCTGCAAGCTCTTCAAATGATTCAACTGCATTCTTCACAAATGTGGGGATAAGTACCAGAGCATCACAAGTTATACCTACTAGAGATAAAAATCACAAACTCATTCCTGATCCAGGTTACAAGCCATCGGACATGTTCATGGAACACTTTGCAAATCAACTGGTTCTAATGGTTAAACAAAAATTAAACCTCACTCCCCACACCAAAAATCATCTCAGAATTGCATCTAATCTACAAAATCATGCCACTGTTAAAGATGGAAGGGGCTATCAACATATTTGATGTGTCTTTACCAAAGCTGTACCCCTTGGACTAGCTAACTCTTTGATATACGCAAGGTATATCTGGTGAGTTAATAACCAGCAATAATATACAACAAACCTGCAATAAAAGTTAGTTAAACAAAGAATATAGTTTTTTTTTTCTTTTTTAACTAAGAAAGAAAAACAAAGAAACAAAAATTACAAATCATACAGAATACCATGATCAAGATGAACTTCTATGTGCCTTAAGCTGATTTTTTAATAACGCAACACATTGTTGAGCATGCAAATTATCATTGCAAACAGGATCGGAGGAACTTCCAACTTACGGATAAGCATTTCCATAAGTGTCACCAGATAATGGATAAGTTTCTCGGCAAACATGAAGACAGTAATACCACCCTGTTCTAAACTACATGCACCCGAGCAGAGGATAAAATCTCCAAACGTAACACTGCCACAGTGGAGTTACGCCAAATAAAGTATCCTTTCCCATTGGGAGATATTGAATCAAATAAAACATGAAGAGCACCAATTAAATAATAACCAGAACCCTTTGGTGCATTAGAATGTAATCAAGTATTGAAAGGTTATACAACGTAATCAAATCTGCCCTGTCCACCAGATGTAAGATCTCCTTCAAAAATTTAAAGTGCATGGTGGTTTGATCCAAACGGTGAATCACATTAAGCTCATCATCTGACAATGACCAATTAACCAAAAATCATGAGACCCTCCAGGAAATCAGCAGGATCCTTCTTTAATAAAAGGTGATTCAGCCGCCTTTAAATCCAATGAACATCCTTGTGAGATGTCTCAGCATAATTTGGCTTCCGAGATGAATGAATCCGAGCTGATCTAACCGATTTCCTTAAAGCAAGAGAACTTCAGTTTAGCCTCCTCTTATTCCTAGTCCAGGAAGATATATGTTCTAAGATGGCTATCTTCC